>OY757192.1:6739024-7324024 GCA_963583895.1 Melanophora roralis
CAAAATTTTGCAAAGGTATTGAAAAAACGGTACGTTGAATGCTCCTATTACAAGAAAAAGATGTACCTACGAACGTCACCATTAAGGGTTTTCAAAGGAGCTTGTTTTCGAAATTTTTTCTACAAATGCCAATGAATGTGGAAAACAGGGTCGACCAGCAAAACCAATTGACGAATGTTGTGAAAGAACTCGAAGACGCGAACTTTAGAATATCAATGAAGAAATTTCTCCAGTAATTATCAAAGACTCATTTTTGCATCAAATGCAACAAACACAAAATAAAACAAGTAAGAGCGCTATATTCGGCTGTGCCGAATCTTATATACCCTTCACATTGGTCTTTAAATATACCCAGCCGAGTAATTTTGCACTGCAAATAATTTAATAAAAAACCTTGTGCGAGTTTTAAAGCCCATAGAAAAAATAACAAAATTTTAATGTTTGTATGAATAATAGAAATACATAGATGAAGAAGATTTGAGGTCGAAAGTTTTAAAAGTTTTCAACATTATCCATATTTAAAGGTTAATAAATCTTATTAAATGTTCTAGTCCCGCTGCTCTTCTCCAACTTTTTTTCCAAAATGTATAAATTATTTGATTATTACTTTTTGTAGAATATTCGAAGTCGATAGCTGTAATAGTTTTCCAGAAGCGTATCGAAAATTTTATAAAAATCGTTAATTTGTGTGGGAGCTACCCCTTCTTCACCCCCCCATCCGAAAATTTTTTCCTTCAGAGCGTAGCCCTTGATATCCAATCACTTTTTGTAGAACATTTGATTTCGATATCTGTTATAGTTTCCGAGATATAGCATATCGAAAATTTAACAAAAATTATTAATTTGCATTGGGGCTACCCCTTTTTTTGCCCCCACTCAAAAATATTTTTCTTTAAAGCGTAGGCCTTTTTGTCCAATTACTTTTTGTAGAACATTTCATTTCGATATCTTTTTTAGTTTCCGAGATATAGCGTATCGAATATTTTATAAAAATTGTTAATTTGTATAGGAGCTACCCCATTTTTTGCCCCCACTCGAAAAATTTTTTCTTTAAAGTGTAGATCTTTGCGTAGAATTACTTTTTGTAGAACATTTTTTGTCGATAGCTGTTATAGTTTCCGAGATATAGCGTATCGAATATTTTATAACAATTGTCGATTTGTATGGGAGCTACCCCATTTTTTGCCCCCACTCGAAAAATTTTTTCTTTAAAGTGTAGATCTTTGCGTACAATTACTTTTTGTAGAACGTTTTATGTCGATAGCTCTTACAGTTTCCGAGATATAGCGTATCGAATATTTTATAACAATTGTCGATTTGTATGGGAGCTACCCCATTTTTTGCCCCCACTCAAAAAATTTTTTCTTTAAAGTGTAGATCTTTGCGTACAATCACTTTTTGTAGAACATTTTATGTCGATAGCTGTTATAGTTTCCGAGATATAGCGTATCAAATATTTTATAACAATTGTCGATTTGTATGGGAGCTACCCCATTTTTTGCCCCCACTCGAAAAATTTTTTCTTTAAAGTGTAGATCTTTGCGTACAATCACTTTTTGTAGAACATTTTATGTCGATAGCTGTTATAGTTTCCGAGATATAGCGTATCGAATATTTTATAACAATTGTCGATTTGTATAGGAGCTACCCCATTTTTTGCCCCCACTCGAAAATTTTTTCTTTAAAGTGTAGATCTTTGCGTACAATCACTTTTTGTAGAACATTTTATGTCGATAGCTGTTATAGTTTCCGAGATATAGCGTATCGAATATTTTATAACAATTGTCGATTTGTATGGGAGCTACCCCATTTTTTGCCCCCACTCGAAAAATTTTTTCTTTAAAGTGTAGATCTTTGCGTACAATTACTTTTTGTGGAACATTTTGTGTCGATAGCTGTTACAGTTTCCGAGATATAGCGTATCAAATATTTTATAACAATTGTCGATTTGTATGGGAGCTACCCCATTTTTTGCCCCCACTCGAAAAATTTTTTCTTTAAAGTGTAGATCTTTGCGTACAATTACTTTTTGTAGAACATTTTATGTCGATAGCTCTTACAGTTTCCGAGATATAGCGTATCGAATATTTTATAACAATTGTCGATTTGTATGGGAGCTACCCCATTTTTTGCCCCCACTCAAAAAATTTTTTCTCTAAAGTGTAGATCTTTGCGTACAATCACTTTTTGTAGAACATTTTATGTCGATAGCTGTTATAGTTTCCGAGATATAGCGTATCAAATATTTTATAACAATTGTCGATTTGTATGGGAGCTACCCCATTTTTTGCCCCCACTCGAAAAATTTTTTCTTTAAAGTGTAGATCTTTGCGTACAATCACTTTTTGTAGAACATTTTATGTCGATAGCTGTTATAGTTTCCGAGATATAGCGTATCGAATATTTTATAACAATTGTCGATTTGTATAGGAGCTACCCCATTTTTTGCCCCCACTCGAAAAATTTTTTCTTTAAAGTGTAGATCGTTGCGTACAATCACTTTTTGTAGAACATTTTATGTCGATAGCTGTTATAGTTTCCGAGATATAGCGTATCGAATATTTTATAACAATTGTCGATTTGTATGGGAGCTACCCCATTTTTTGCCCCCACTCGAAAAATTTTTTCTTTAAAGTGTAGATCTTTGCGTACAATTACTTTTTGTGGAACATTTTGTGTCGATAGCTGTTACAGTTTCCGAGATATAGCGTATCGAATATTTTATAACATTTGTCGATTTGTATGGGAGCTACCCCATTTTTTGCCCCCACTCAAAAAATTTTTTCTTTAAAGTGTAGATCTTTGCGTACAATCACTTTTTGTAGAACATTTTATGTCGATAGCTGTTATAGTTTCCGAGATATAGCGCATAAAATATTTCACCAAATTTGTGCAATTGTAGGAAAAATACCCCTTCCCCTGGTCCTATCTGAAAAAACTTTTTCCATTATTTAGGTCCCTTCTTTAGGAGTATCCGTGCCAAGTTTTGTGGCAAGAGTGACTATACTTACTGAGATATATGGGGATATATGCACGGATTTTGTCCTAAAATAAATGGGTTACTCTGGGTTTTCGCTTAGATCTCGGTCAATAGTGAACCGATTCTGCTGATTTTAAATAGCGATTGTTAGCGGGATATTTCTGATCGTTTGACACCATTAACTGGTCTGTATCTTTTTATTTGACTCCGGAAACTTGATTTCAACAGACGGACAGACGGACAGACGGACAGACGGACATCGCTAAATCGGCTTCCCTATCTATAAGGATCCAGAATATATATACTTTATGGGGTCGCAAATGAATAATAAAGAAATTACAAACGGAATGACAAAGTGATATATACCCTATCACTATGTGAAGGGTATAAAAAAACAAAAATTGAGGTAATTGAAACAGTAATAAAGGCAAGTCCAAGACGCACAAATAGAATTTTGAAAAACATTCCTACACCAAATGAAGACAGGAAATTTACTCCAGAAGAAGCGTTAGCGCTATAGTTGGGTTTAAAGTTAACTAAAAACCAGTATAAGCAGAGTTGGGAAAAATACATACTTTGCTGTATTTGAAATACAAAATACTTGTTCCGCTTGTATTTCAAATACAAAATACCAAATACTTTCAAGTCGAGTATTTCAAATACAAAATACAGTATTTTAGTATCATTTATTTGAAATACAAAATACATTTATAACCATTAATCATGAACACTAGATTTGTAAAAGTATATTCAGATAAGCAGCCTCTTGTTGAAGAATATATAAATACTGCTAAAAAAAAACAATCTTTCTACAGGTCCTGATGAAAACAGACTGGTGTTAAATTTTATGAAAACAGTTCTTTGCAAGGCACATTCAACAAGGTTAACCTAAGGCGAATTCAAAAAATTCCTTTTTGTGTTTGAACGGTAGAATGTCAGAAAAATTAAAAATTTCATATTAGATTAAATTTTTACGTGAAAATTTCAAATTGTTTTTAATCAGCTGGGCTCTAAATATTACCTGGTTGAATGTGCCTTGGTTCTCTGTATGTGCCTTGTATGTGAAAAACAAATTAAATTAAAAGTAAAGTAATATCAAGGCGAATTCAAAAATTCGCTCTCTGCATTTCTTTTGTATACCCTTCACATAGTGATAAGGGTATATATCAGTTTGTCATTCCGTTTGAAATTTCTTTATATTCCATTTACGACCCCATAAAGTATTAATATTATGGATCCTTATAGATAGGGAAGTTGATGTAGCCATGCCCGCCTGTCAGTCTGTTGCAATCAAGTTTCCTTAGTCAAATAAAGTGATACGGACCAGTTATTGGTGTCAAACTTTTGCAAATATCCTGGAGACAATCGCTATATAAAATTAGTAAAATCAGTTGACTATTGAGCGAGATATAAACGAAAAATCAAAATAACCCATTTTTTAGGACAAAATCCGTGCATATATCCCTATGCATATATTGCAGTGAATAAAGTAATTTTTAACACAAAACTTGGCACGGATACTCTGAAAATAGGGACCTTAAAAGAAATTTTTTTTTTCATATAGGATCAGAGGAAGTGGTTTTTTCTCTGCAATTGCACAAAATTTGTGAAATATTTTATGCGCTAAATCTTAATAAAATATAACAGCTATCGACCTACACTTTGGAAAAAAAATTTTTTAAGTGGGGGCAGGAGAAGTTGTAGCTTCCATACAAATTAACAATTTTTATGAAATTTTCGATACGCTATATCTCGGAAACTATAACAGCTATCGACTTCTTGTGTGTTACAAAAAGTAATTGTATGATAAGGCCTACACTTTAAAAAAAAACATTTTTTGGGTTGGGGCAGGGGAAGGGTTAGCTCCCACACAAACACTTTTTATGACATTTTCGAAATGCTATGCCTCGAAAACTATAACAGGTGCCGACATCAGATGTTCTACAAATAGTAATTCGACAACAAGACCTACGCTTTAAAGAAAAAAATTTTTGGGTGGGGGGTGAAGAAGGGGTAGCTTCCATACAAATTAACAATTTTTATAAAATTTTCTAGTGTTTTGCAAAAAGTAATTCTATGATAAGACCTACATTTTGGAAAAAAAGGTTGAAGAGGAGCAGGGGAACTAGAAGATCCCATCAAAATTAACAGCTTTTATTAACCTTTGAATAAGAATGATGTCGAAAACTTTTATTACTCTCGACCTCAAATCTTCTTCATCTATTTCTATTATTCAAACGAACGTTAAAATTTTGTACAGTTTTCTATGGACTTTAAAACTGGTACAAGGTTTTTTTATTACATTATTTGCAGTACAAAATAACTCGGCTGGGTATATTAAAAGAGCAATGTAAAGGGTATATAAGATTCGGCACAGCCAAATATTGCGATCCAAATTGTTGTGTTTAAAAGTGTGAATGTCAAAAAAATTTTAATTTTTATACAAAAATTAATTTTTTTGAAGTTCACATTTCCAAATATCTGCTTAGCTCTTGATATTACCTGAATGAGTGAGCCCTGGAAAAGAACGTGCTAAGGCGAAGACGTAAATGAATACGAAGACAAAGTTTCCATTCTTTTTTTTTTTTTTAATTGTAACATTTTTAAATTTTTCTAATGACAACTTGTTGTATAACAAAAAAATGAATTTTGCAAAAATGTATTTCGCCATCATAAGTATTTGAAATACAAAATACTTCAGTGTTAGGTATTTGAAATACAAAATACATTAGAAGGTGGTATTTCAAATACAAATATAAAATAAATATTTGTATTTCAAATACGTATTTCAAATATAAGTATTTGAAATACTGCCCAACCCTAAGTATAAGGAATTGCAGAAGCGAACTAATGAAAAGAATTCTGGGATTTTTTCTAGAGTATAGAGATTTAGTTGCAGTTAAAAATGAATGTTTACCTCCTCAAACTGCTAAAACTGTCACTTCCACTTCAGCAGAAATAAAATTGCAAGATATTCTTAAACACACTGCCGAGCGGTTGTTAAATTCGCTTGATGCTCAGTGTTTGAAAAAACTTGGAAATGACAGCATTACTTTAATTTCTAAATAGGGATGTGATGGGCCCTCCGGTCAGAGACAATACAAGCAATGTAATGCCGAAAATTCATCAGATGCTAATTTATTTATGGTATCTTTCGTCCCATTGCGCTTAACAAAAAGTTATACCGACTTAGAGCCGTCAACCAGTATAGCAACAAAAATTGATGGGTGGAAAAATTTAATACCTTCGTCAACAAAGTATTGCAGACTTATAAAATTTACACTCCAAAAAGAAACAAAAGATGTCATAGCTGAAGAATTAAAAAAAACAAAAGATCAAATTAAAGCCCTTCAACCTACAGTATTTTTAATTGATGGCAAGGAAGTCGAAGTAAATTTTAAAATGTGTCTGACAATAATTGACGGAAAAGTTGAACAAGCTTTAACTGACACAAAAGCATCGTCAAACTGCATTATATGCCAAAAGTTATTAAGCGAACTAAGCCACCCCATTCCAGATTGTCCCCTCTTAATGCTAGAGTACGTTTTAAATTAGGTTATGATTTGTATTTTGGTCCGTTAAGACAAACAGTGAGAAAAAAAAGGAAAATAAAGAAAAAAGAAAGCAAAAAAAAAATAAACAAATTCAAGAAAAATATTGAGAGCTAGGCCTAATGATCGATCAGCCAAAGCAAGGAGAAGGAAACACAAATGATGGCAATACTGCAAGGAGATTTTTTTCAGATCCAGAAACTGCAGCATCTATTGCAGGTGTAGATTTGGAACTAATAAAGCGCTTCAACATTATATTACAAGTTCTAGCATCCAGCAGAAAGATAAACGCAAAAAATTTGGAGAGTATGCCAAATAAACAGATATATTTTATAACGAGAAATACTCTTGGAGATATATGCCATCCACAGTTCATAAAATTTCAAGTTTCATGGGAAACAACTAATTAAACACAATATGCTACCAATAGGGGATCTATCTAAAGAAGCGCAAGAAAAAAGAAACAAGGACTACAAATTCTTTCGCGAGCACATCTCCAGAAAAATTTCCAAATATTGTACTAACGAAGACCTTATTTTACATTTTAATTTTAACGTTAGATCCCTATATCAGTGTTGCCGTTTGGTTACATTTGTTACATTTTATGTAACTTTTTGACCCTCTACGTAACATATATATTTTTAACGATTTTAGTCAAATTTTCGTAACTTTTTGTACTAGTCATACAACAAGATATAATTTTTGGTGTAGGCATAGTTGTCAGATAAATTTGGTCCAGTATCGTCAAATCTTTGGAAAAATATCGTCAACACAAGTTTTGGAAATCGTCAGAGAATCGTCAACACTAAAATGTATGATTTCAATTACTTTTTTAGCTTATTATAATTAAAAAAGGGGAAAACAAGGTGCTTACAGGTAGTTTCGTCAAAAGTAGTAACAAGAAGGCCAGATTTCATCATTCAAAGCAAAACAAACTAAATATGCAAAAACGTAAATATTTAAAAAACTTTTTACAGATTTTATTTGAAACAAATAATTTTTTCTACAGAAATGATTTTTTAAGGATCCTATTTATAATCCTTGTTATATATAGTATTCTAGCTAAAAAAATTTTTAATATTTTTAAATAAACGCATAATAGCTAATATGGAATGGCTACAAATGGGGTTTCAAAGCGGAAGACACTTGTTTTTTCTTTTTGTTCTTTTAAGCTGAATACACAAGATATACATAAGTATATATAGTATATTTTAGGTGTGTTGTGCCGTAGAGTATTAAGGCTGAAGGACATTTATACACCTTTCATTTGGTACCACGGTTTTGAGATTATATGATATTTTAGAGTCATACTTATGAAAACGAAATTTTTAGGTTTTGGCTAAACACCTTTATAAAAATCGTCAAATTTAAGCCAAAAATCGTCCAGTCGTCAAAAGCCATTTTTTGTAACCAAAAAAACGTCAAAATGACGATAAATCGTCAAATCTGGCATCTATGGGTGTAGGAGATATTTTTGAGGTCTTTTAATGTACATTATTATATAAAAGAACATTACTAAGTCATAAAAAAGTAGTTTTTGACTTGAGGCAACCTGAAATGAGGAGCTTCATTGTGACGGGTGTGGTCATTTCACGTTTTTGTTATGAATCATTTTAAATTCTAAATTATAAAAAAAGGCAATGACTTCTCAGGATGGTAGAAAATAATATATCAAAAAATTTTTTTTTTTAGTTTTTTAATAGTAAAATTAATTTTTTTGTTTCAGTGGCTTTGATTTAGCTGCCTTATGTTTAGGTGCACTTTTTACTTATCTACACAAAGTCGTTTATCTGCATTACATTTCTTCGAAAGCCCATACAAATTCAATTTAAAGTGCGGTTTCTTTACCTGCATTTTTAAGGTAATTGCCCTCAATTTCTGGCATTCTAAAACAATTAATATATGTAGAAACATCAACGTTATCTGTACTTTGACTTAACTGCCCAAAATTTTTTTCGTCAAAGTGGTTTTTTAAGTGTATTTTGTACGCCTGGACATTTACCATATTTGTTGCAGTAATAATATTTACATAATAAAAGATCGATTACAGCTGTACAGGTTAAAAACTATAGTAGCCCTTTTTCGGCACATCACGGCACGTTTGCCAGCACTCCCCGGCTCTTTTCTTTCATCCAATACAGTAATCATTTTTGAAAATCTTTAAAAATGGGGCAAGTTTTGAGAAGAGTTCCCTTACTTATTTTTCAAAATATTAGAATGCCTTGGTAAAAAGCAGTAAAACTAAGCAAGTATGATAAGTAAGGAGGACAGCACTTTTGATTTAACAAACATTTTTCAAAGTTAACAATCTAATTCAATGAAATTTATCAAAATATGTTTTGCAAAAACAAAGCTCTTTATGATTTAGCTTTTTTTTTCTTTACGTACCTTTTTATGAAAAAAATGTAACTTTTTGAAAGAAAAAAACGTAACTTTTTGCTAGCTACCCTGGCAACGCTACCCTATATGTCCAATATCCGGCAAAAATTTAAAACTAACTATATTGAATTAGAAGTAGAAGCTAAACTTCTTTTAGAAGATGAAAACTAAGGTCATTTAGAAGAAATATTTACTAAAATTGTTTAATTAATAGAAATTTTTCAGAACTAAGAAGTTCGTTATTTTGTCATTTTATGTACATAAATCATTTTTTAATTTACAACTTTATAATAAAAGTTGAAATATATTATTAATAATGTCTATTTTGGATTTAATAAACCGATTTTAAGCTCAAACTACTTCAAAAAAACCAAACTTTGGCCCCTCGTACTAAAAATTTCACAGGGGCCAAAGGATAGCACTTTCTTACAAAATATAATAGCCTGTTTACCGATGTCGAACGAAAACCTATACGAAAGAAAGCTAGTCACTCACTTTCGCATAAATTTGGGTTTACCTATTTCGACAACTTTCGTTCGCCTTGGCTGACAGGTTTGTTCTCATCAGAGAAAAATAAAAATAATAAAATGCTTACATACCTTGGGCCATATGCATAAACAGTTTTTTAATTTGCAATAGGTTTGTTAAGCGAAATTTTCATTAAAATCCCTTTTTTAATTTAAAAATTTGTTTTTTCCCTTTAAAGTGTGGATCAAAATATATATATATTTTTTTGATATAAGTTTTGTAATAATGACAGTTTACGTAGCAAATTTTTTTGTCTCCTAACGGTATGCACTTACTTTCATAATAAGTAAATTTTAATACATAATGCAGTGATGCTAACTTTACTAAATTATAAAGCACTAAGAGACAAGGAAAAAAACCTTTTCAATAATGTGTACCTTTTTTCATGTTAAAATTAACATATGATAATATTAACAAGTCTTAGGTTTTTGGGATATTTAAACCATGGCTTAGCTTCAAAAATGACGCAGTCAGCACTTAATTGTTTAAAAAAATTTTTACTTGTTAGAAAAAATTATTATTAGGGGACCCTTTTCTAAAGTATCATAAGAATCAACAAAGAAGAATCCCGCATTTTTTACTAAAGGTTATTCATTCCATAACAATACAAGTTAATTTTTCACATTTTTAAGTAAATATTTTTAAGAAAACCAATATCTTTTGAATCGTTATCTTATTATAAACAAAGAAATATATATTTTTTTAATTTTTTATGTATCTATAACTAGAATTTTGATTATTGTTTTTGTAACATATTTGTTTACAAAATATACACATAGCTATGACAACTTATTGAAAGAATTTGCCATTCATTTAGCCTATAATTTTTTGTGGTTTTATTGTATTTATAAAATATAAATATATGAGGAATTTATTTATAAACTATATATTAAATGTAGTTTTATACGCGTAAAAGTCTGTAAAAACCCATAGTAAGAAGTTCATTGATTTTTGGTGTATTTTGAGAAGGTGGAAAATAATATACATATTTAGTAAAAACAATAAAATCAAAATACAATGTAAACATTATCAAAATTATTTTGCAGATTATCTTTAGATCATATATGAATGCTCAATATTAGTTTACAATCGTGTGTTTCTAACAGTACTTCGTGAATATGTATTTAGCCCGCACGCAACACTCACACCAGATAATCAGGAAACAAAAATACATAAAAAGAGATATTATCAGTTATTTTTTGGTTAATTTAATGGTAATTAGTTATTTTTGTTTACAAACTCCTACAAGTGGTCTTAAATTTGTTAAAAATTCGGCATAATTGACATCACTGAAAACATTTCATAATTAAAACTTACAAAATTTTTGTAGATTTTTTTTTTAAATCAAATTTCATTTAATTTTTGCTTTAAACAATATAATATTTTCACTAATAACCCTTGAGAACATATTTAACTTATACTTTTTAGCATTTTAATACAAAGTGGAGTTTAATTTACATCAAAAACTACATACTTTAATGGCACTCGAAAGCAAAATAACAAGTGACTGATTTTGACATTTACGTTCGCATATTTTGCTTGCGTTCGACTTAGGTAAACCCAATTTTGTATGAAAATGCTTTGGTTTTCGTTCGACTTGTCTTTCGAGTGAACGTTCGCTTAAAGTATACTTAGGTAAACCGAAATCAGTTTTCTTTCGCTTAGAATGCGAACGAAAGTATTCTTTCGACATCGGTAAACATGCTATAAGTTCTTAATAAGTATAAGTTGCAATTTTGACTAAAAGTATAGGACTTTGTAGAAAACGAACGTTGTTAACAAGCTTTAACACTTCACTTTTTTACCATAAATCAGTTAAAACTTAAAATGCGTTTCAAACCAATCATAACTATTTTTTTAACCGGTCGATTTTTAATTTTTATGTCTTAAACCTAAAGCTTATAGTCTCACCTAACTAACAAAAAAAAAACCGCGTTGAAAAATTCCAACCCAGTCAAAAGTTAAAGATTTTAGACCGCCTTCTCGCAAAATGGTCCACTGTGCGTCGTCTAATTATTCATATTATTCATATTTTTTAAATATGTTGTATTTATTTCAGACCTGGAAATGCTTCACTGGTGTAATAATTTTGATAAAATCTTTATAGAATGTGATTAATAACGCCACAAAATTGGCCAAATGTCAGATAGAAGATTCTCTGGGCAACGAACACAACACGGGTTTTAGATATACATAGCACGAGAGCTAACAAAAAAGCTATAACAAAGAGAGCATAATACAAAAAATTACAGCAATAATACAGGCATAGCAACCAGATTAGACAGTTTATCATCATTTTGACAATTTTGGGGGCAAAAATAGGATTTTGACGATTGGACAATTTTTGCCCTGAATGTGACGATTTTTGAAAATTAAAGATTTGCGGCTTTCTTAGAAGAAAATCAGGGACAAAAAACGATTTTTTTCATATTAGCCAATATTTGTTTAATTAAATTTATTAAAAAAGGGTTTTAGAATACATTTTGCATAACAATGATTAGGAATAGTTTAAAGAGAGTCACCAAAAAATTATGTATACATATCTGTAAAATAAATCATTAAAAGTGGTATTTTAAATAAAATGGTTTTAACATAAAAATGTCAAAAAATTATATTTGAAAAAAAAACTGTAAAATATTTGTACAGAAGTTGTTTAACTTAAAACTGTATTATTAGTTATGACATTGCATGAGCTAACAAAATATATTTTAGTGAATCCTGTATTTTTGTGTAAAAATCCAACAGTAAGGGAAATTTTACACATATAAAAATGTTGAATTTTGCTCTGTTTTTGTCTAAACTACTTTTATAACAAATAAAGGAATCGCAGCAAACCAGTTTTGAATCAAAATATTACTGTACTGGAGAATTAACTTGCAAGAAGACATTTCATATAAATTTTTCTAAACATTCTTAATATTTGCTGACTTATGTACAAAATAATAACAGTTTTTCTAACAATGCTTTTATACATTTTTCTTAGTAACAGCTATAAAAGAACAAGTAAAAACGACTTCTGCCCTATATAGTTTTATCAGTGTTTTTATATAAAATGATGTTCCGATATATAGTAGCGCCATGCGTTCGTATTGTTTGCAACAAGCTTTGCTTAAAGAGTAAAGTATAAAAAAACAATCAAAAAAATTTAAATACAAAAAGCATATTGTATGTATTTAGAAAATTTAAACTTTGTACTAACTAACAAAATAAAACTAATTCCGTTTCCCTTCCTGGATTACATGTAAGCTAAAAAGGTAATCAGCCTTATTATGAGTGTCGTTGTCGAATCGTTTTTGTGTCGAAAATCATTCTTTTAGTTTGAATAGTACCATGTTTGTCGAAAAAAATAGAAATCAACATTTCCTAACGATTCTATTACAATTTTCGGTACCACGAGTTTCGTCAAAATATGTCAAATACTTAAAAAATCGTTGTTAAGGTATTAGTTAACGACAGTTAAAAATATATGTATATTAAAAATGATTAAAAAAATGGATTTCAGCAAAATAAAGTAGAAGCTATACTCAAAAATATAATTAAGCAAATTTTTTTTGTTTTTTATTTAATTCTTTTTAAAAATTAAAACCAAAAATAAAAAAGAGAATCAAGTTAAGCAAAAGGATATACACAAATAGAAGTGAAATTAATAAAGTAAATGTAAAAGAAGAGCAGAGTGAAATTGCTGG
The DNA here is from genome assembly GCA_963583895.1 of Melanophora roralis. NCBI lineage: Eukaryota > Metazoa > Arthropoda > Insecta > Diptera > Rhinophoridae > Melanophora > Melanophora roralis. The sequence continues at coordinate 6,752,149 of OY757192.1, forward strand.
TCAACTCAATGGATTTATAAAACACTTTGCTAACAGCAGATTAGCTTAAGTTGGTGTTGAGTTAATACCAGCACCCTTTTCCTTCAGCTGGAAAATATGTGGCAAACATGTTAACCGTATTGGCTATTCTAATTTAGGAGCAATTAGGACATACTTAAAAGCATCTTTATTGAGTTTAAAGTATCTAACAAAACTTAAAATAGACTTAAATTTAATTAAAATACATTAAGTAAAATTGTTTACTTGGAGTTTGGCATGTCAAATATGTTTGATTTTTGCGGTAACTCTTTACGCATAGTATTATACTCACAAGAAGTATACTTTTCTTCATCCTCAGATGACGAAAATGTAGCAACACTAAGCATTTTAAATAAAAAATAATTTGTATTTTTAATAATTTGTATTTTTATTGTTATATTTATCACCGCCAACAGTTGATTTTTGACAGTTTATACAACAGGGTTACACAATATTTACTAAAATTGTAAGAATTTTGAAACATTCTGTTTTTTGTTTTATTACAAAAATGTCGTTTTCGTTAATTTTACATGGCATGCCAACGACACTCTTAATAAGGCTAAATATTTTCAGCCACGAACACTACTACCGTTTTAAGAGTGCGGTGGCGCGAAATTTTAACGCATCGTTAAAATAAGTTAAGAATAAATCTAACGATTTTGCGATTCAGTAGCGATGTTCGCTATCGTTAAAGTCAGTTGTTATTTAAAAAAAAAACAACAAAACTTTTTAGCGATTTTTAAAATCGTTGTACTTGTTAGTTTACCGGCAATAATTTTTGTGTTGTTAGTTTTATCGACAAAAGGTTATTTTGTATCATAAATATTTTTTTTACTATAATTATGCTTTTCACTTTTTAAAAAATTAATTAACAGCCAATTTTTTTTGTTTTTTATTTAATTCTTTTTAAAAATTAAAACCAAAAATAAAAAAGAGAATCAAGTTAAGCAAAAGGATATACACAAATACAAGTGAAATTAATAAAGTATATATACACAATATATACACAAATACAAGTGAAATTAATAAAGTAAATGTAAAAGAAGAGCAGAGTGAAATTGCTGGTCAACTCGATGGATTTAAAAAACACTTTGCTAACAGAAGATTAGCACCCTTTTCCTTCAGCTGGAAAATATGTGGCAAACATGTTAACCGTATTGGCTATTCTAATTTAGGAGCAATTAGGACATACTTAAAAGCATCTTTATTGAGTTTAAAGTATCTAACAAAACTTAAAATAGACTTAAATTTAATTAAAATACATTAAGTAAAATTGTTTACTTGGAGTTTGGCATGTCAAATATGTTTGATTTTTGCGGTAACTCTTTACGCATAGTATTATACTCACAAGAAGTATACTTTTCTTCATCCTCAGATGACGAAAATGTAGCAACACTAAGCATTTTAAATAAAAAATAATTTGTATTTTTAATAATTTGTATTTTTACTGTTATATTTATCTCCGCCAACAGTTGATTTTTGACAGTTTATACAACAGGGTTACACAATATTTACTAAAATTGTAAGAATTTTGAAACATTCTGTTTTTTGTTTTATTACAAAAATGTCGTTTTCGTTAATTTTACATGGCACGCCAACGACACTCTTAATAAGGTTAAATATTTTCAGCCACGAACACTACTACCGTTTTAAGAGTGCGGTGGCGCGAAATTTTAACGCATCGTTAAAATAAGTTAAGAATAAATCTAACGATTTTGCGATTCAGTAGCGATGTTCGCTATCGTTAAAGTCAGTGGTTATTGTTAAAAAAACAACAAAACTTTTTAGCGATTTTTAAAATCGTTGTACTTTTTAGTTTACAGGCAATAATTTTTGTGTTGTTAGTTTTATCGACAAAAGGTTATTTTGTATCATAAATATTTTTTTTCCTATAATTATGCTTTTCACTTTTTAAAAAATTAATTAACAGCCAATTTTTTTTTAATAAAATACATGTAGAAATCAATTTGTCCACTATTGTTAAGAACTTCATAGTGAACCACTTAACCGTAGCAGCAAACGACAATTATATAACATAACATAACATAAATATAACGGTCCTCGAATCGTTAAAAGTTACTGAATCGCACTACTGATGATTAAACTCGGTAGTTGGCTTAGAAAATGCATTATACACGGCTAGCGTCGCACATAAGGGTATTTTGCCATTCTAGCCAGACATTACTTTTTATTTTTTAGAAAAAAGCTTCTAAAAATTACTGAGCGCTCCTAGATTGATGAAACGTGGCAGAAACATGTATTGTAGTCATAGGCATTTAAGGATTAAAAATAATCGAACAAAGGAGGAAAAAGTTCCCCTTAGAAGAACTAATACCACCTCTGAAAATTTTTAATTTTTTTTTAAGTTTTCAATACTATTGTTAGGCAAATGCAACTTTTAACGTAAGCGAAAGCTAAAAAAATCTACATTTGGACAGTTTGCAAAAATAATGTATATAATTAAAATAATGGATAGCTTACGCCCAAATTATATTAAGCTCTTATGGGTAGGGGCAGAAATGCCCCCAAACTCCACCCCCCGAAATGGCCCTGTACAAAATATTTTTTTTTATATATTTTGCTTATTTTTTAAAAAAATATTTTTAAGTTTGTTTGTCGCTTTTTTTGTAATTTAATGTATTAAATTTATCTGAAAATAAGTAACTTATATATAACAATAACTTATTTACAGAACTAACAAGTAGGGGGCACCTTTAAACACTTTTTGCTTTCAAGCCTCATAAAAATTCCGTTTTTTTAATTATTAACTTTTTACATAACTCAACTAATGCGTATGGAAATAAACTTTAGTTCATGTATACAAGTAACTTATTTTTAGATCTTTTAAAATTTTTATTTATTTGTTAATGGATGAAGTCATTGTGTTCAAATGTGCCCCCGATACGGGGCAGCTTTGAACTAGGCTGGGTAGCTTTGAACAGCAATTTTTTCTTAAAGCGTTTATGTACAAAATACCATAAATAGTTCTATTTAAAAAAAAAATAGATTTATTAATTAAGAAATAAAGTTAATATATGTATATAATACATATATAATACCCATTAACATTTAAAAATAAAAAAAATCAGTTCACAAATGAGTTTTATATTATAAAGGCATACAAATAAACTTAAAAACATAAAAAAGGCATCAGCTTAAAAATAACTTTTTTTAAATTAAGGTACGTATATAAGTAGCAAACTTAAACAGAAAAAATACGCTAGGTATCGATAGGAACTAAAATTCACAAAAATTACTCTTTTTAAGGACTTCACAGAACAATATAAATCACATTCATTAATAAAATTAAATAAGTTGTCTTTTTATTTAACCCATTTTAAATTTAGATAAATCTAAGTCAAAATTCATCATCCCAGCTGTCCGCGATGTTCCAGGTTGGTGTACTGGTGTTGGAAGCCTAGCCTTTATTTCTATGTCATTTATAACCCACTTATCTTCTTTATCAGAATAAAAAAACTTAAAAGAACCTGGCTGCTTCTTTAAAAAGCTGACGTTATAGTTGTTGCCATCTTTCTCATTTATTTTGCCAACAAATCCCAACGTTTTTACATTGGTTTTATTTGAGCATTCTACGTTACACTGAAATCTTAAAAACTTTCTTGCAAAATTCTGCCTATAAATCCGAAAATGTTTTCTGATAACAGCCCAATAGGCAATTGATCCATGTATTAAAATCTTGTGCATTGCATATTAAAAAATTTTCTGAAACTGTATAAACACTGTTTCACCCCTGACCTATCGCGATCTCCTTGACATTTTGAAAGTTCACACAATTTTCTACCTAAAAATCGCAATTTCTCTTTAATAAATTTATCTTTACATTCCATTACTATTTGTAATAGCTCTAATCCTGTATAAACTTTTTCCATTTTACTCTCATAGTTTCAAAAGGGTCCTGAAAACAATTTCGTGCAATAACCACAATATAGATACACCAAAAAAATGAGTACTTGAAGCAGAGATTTGTTTCTCTTTAAAGAATAATTTTGTTTTAACAATTCTCAAAGGTTTTAAAAGCAGGTACAATTATTTTGTTGCATAAAATAGCGTCATTAAGAAAGCTGTCGCACAGGTATACATTAACAGTAACAATTAAAACAAAAAACTTTAAAAAAGCAATTAATTATCAAACTTTTTTTTACCCACAAAAAAGATTCTTACTCATATGTAAACACATAAGATGATAAAAAACAGAAAAAAATGAAATTTTCAAAAATTCGTCAAAAAAAATGGCGCAAAAACGCGCAACGTTTTCTTTTTTCGTCTAAAAGTAGAGATTTTGGATTTTATTGTGATGAAAAAGATTTTTAGGATAATGACTGCCATCACTTTCAAAAACCTTTTGATTTTATTTTTTTTAATCAAAAAGTGAACAAAATAACCTAAATTTTTTTAATTTCGAAGGATTTTTTTTTAAATAAAACTTTAAATAAAAAAATAAAAATAAGGTAGTTGCTTATATAATCCTTCGCAGAGAAAAAAAATTAATGTAAAATCTTTTTTTGTTTAGCTACAAAAAAATATATTGTAAACTTCTCAATACCATCAAAAGGTAATAAATTGAAAGCAAGTTTACTTAACTTCCCTGACTTTGAGAATGCCTCAAAACGACAAACTGCAAGCAAAAGATTTGAAAATTTACTATCAGATACAGAATTTTGTTATATGTATGTCAAACTGCGCACTTAAATTTCCATTTTGGCTTAATGTCCGGCTAGATTGGCAAAATAACCCTATGTGCGTCGGTAGAAAAACATAATATTTTTAAATTATGTATATTTAAACATTAATTTAAAAAAAAAATCTAAGTAAAAAGAAATAAATAATATGAACTAAAGCCAAAATAATTATAGCAAATATCTTAAAGCAATAAGTTCAACGAAAAATAGCAATCATAAAAACAATAAAAGTAAGTTAAATAAGTGAAATAAAAAAAGTTAAATACAAAAGCAAAAAATTAAGTTAAAGGGAACGCCACATATAAAACTTAAACAAAGTGTTTAAAGTTAAGCAAAAGAAATTCTTGTATCATTTTATTTGCTTGTATCACAAGCTTACAAAAATAGGTACAACCAATTAAAGATTATTTCAATTATAAAAAGGAAAAAAAATTTTTGTAAGCTTGTTATATTATTAGACTTTCAAGCTGACTTCAAATGTTACAGGAGAAATCGGGTTTCTTAAATAATAACAATTAAATAATTATTATTGTTATAAGCTGTTTTCATATAGCTTTGGTTTGTTGGGATACCATCATATTATTTATAATGGAAATTCGCTACAAAAGTTAATTTTATTACTTTGTTATTATAAGAACTGATTATTGTTTTCATTTAGATTATTACACGATAGTTATAAAAGGCTTACATACATATTTAGAGTTCAAAAATAACAATAAGAATAACAACGATAATTTTAAAAAAATTGTATGCAATAATAAATTTGCAAGCAATAGTTGTGCTTGAAAAATAATAATGGTGTAATTTAAATGTGGTTTTTGATGACAATAACTATAAGTTTTTTTTAATAATTACAGATAATAACCAGTTCTGTAATAAGAACTAATTTTATAAACACACAAACAATATCAAGTAAAATATAAGGTAAAGTAACATTTTTATACCCTTCACATATGTACATACATAAGTGATAAGGGTATATAAGTATAAGTTTGTCATTCCGTTTGTAATTTCTTTAATATCCATTTGCGACTCCATAAACTATAATTATATTTTTTTAATCCTTATAGATAGGGAAGTTGATTTAGCGGTGTCACTCTGTACGTCTGCTAGAAAGTCTCTATTGAAATCCAGAAAAATCGCTCGATAACTGACCAATATACATATAAGTCAGCAATCACGAAAACTTTTGTTTTTCCCCTGAAATTTGAACATAAAATTCTGTAACTGCCCTGGAGTTACCCCTACACCAACGCAATGTAAGACCAACTCACATTAGTGTTTCCTCAAGAACTTTTTTGTGGAACACCCTATCTCCAGTGTTGTCATACAAATTTATTTTTTTTATCGCTCCCACAGCTTCCAGGTCTAATGTTAGACCAATCCCAATTATTTTTCCTTCCAAACATTTTTGTGGAACACACTTATCCCCTATCTCCAGCCCCTAATGGGGTTGCCATACAAAAATGATGTAAAAACTACCATAGCTCCACAGTTACGATCTTGGAGAAATAAAGTGTATGACCGATCCCCATTAATTTCCCCTACCAAACATATTCCTAGAACATACTTACCCCCTGTCTCAATCGCCTAAGGGGGCTCCTCCCCCCCTACAGCTTTCAGGGTGCCCGTGCGTAGGTCAAATGTAGGACTGACCCCAACCCATTTTTCCTTGCAAAAATTTTTTGAAACATACTTATCCTCTATCTCCACCCCCTAAGGGGGTTGCCATAAAAAATTAAAAAAAAAACGTCGTGAAGGATATATAAGATACGGCATAGCCAAATATAGCGGCCTTACTTGTTTCTAAATTATAATTAAAAGAGCCCGACCAAACGTGCGGGATCTGGTTTGAAGTTCGGTTAAATATGGCGTTTGGGCTATGTTTGGGGTTTGGCGATTTTACCGAGCTTTTTCGAACACTGGCCGAAGTTTAAAAGCAAAACACATGCGCAAAATTTTGTGAAGGTATACAGCTATGACCCTACCACGTATGCCGTGTAAGGTAGGTATAAAACCTTAATAGATTATCCAACCAAAATCTAAATTCCAAAAGCAAATGAATGGGCACACTCCTCTTCTCCCGTTATGGTTAAATATTAATAAATACCCATAACAATAGATAATGTTTTTTCGAGAGCTGTAGGGTATAATTTGAATAATGTGTCAATTTTAATGGGTTTTGAATTTACAAAATGTTTTTAACAACTATCACAATATGAATTTCCCTTCTTTTTTCTACCCCAATCAGCCAAGCAGTCAGTCATTAACGTTGTTCCTTTATATGCATATATTGATATGTTTTTAAAGTAGCGTGCAAAATATAAAATAAATAATGTAAACGCATTTTTTTGCGTTTAAAGATAGAACATTCAGTCATTCTAATTATCTGACATATATGTATATACGTACATCGTTTTTAACAATACTTCAAGCAACTATAATGCTTCAATTAACTTAAGCATATATATAATCACTTTAAAACCACAAAAAGAAATGAATAAAATTATAATAATGATGTGACAAAGTGGCTGTGTGGCCTAATAACTGATTGTCTTTTTGGTTTATTCAAAGCGTTGCAGTAAAAGATGGAAAAATTATACACACATACCACATACATACAAACATACATACATACAAATCGGGAAAGTCGACCAGGTGACATTAAAAGGGTCACAACAGAGGAGATTATTGCCATTGTCAAGGACGTAGGAGACGACAAAACTCCCGGACCAGATTACATACCAAGCCGGGCATTAAAGTTGGCGATGCCTAGCGCGACTACCGTCTTTGAAGATATCTTCAACTACTGCTCAAAAGAAGGCACATTCCCAGAATATTGGAGAGGATAATATACGACTGCTCCCAGCGGTGGAGGAAGAAAATGGGTAATCCGACCGGCAGTTCGACTTTCGTAAAGCAAGGTCCAGGGTGGACGCAATTAATCTTGTTACATCGCTGGCCAAAGTAGCGATGGATTGCAAAGGTATGAAAAGGAAAAATTGCGCACTAGTCACCTTGGATATTTGAAATGCATTTCATTCAGCACAATTGGACCAAATAATGATGTTTTGACGCTCGATATTCCGCAGGAATGCACCATAGTCGGATTCGCGGTACAATGATGGTTTAAGGTTGTATCAGTGATGTTATAAGTAGGGAAAAATCCCTATTCGTAGGGATTTTCGTCTAAAAAAATCGAGCGTGGGAAAAAAAAGACGGATTTTTTAAAATCGTCAAAATGTAGGGATTTTGCAGAAATATATTAATCTGGCACTCTTTTTCAATTTCTGCAAGCAACGCGTAAAATTGTTGTAACAGCAACATTGCATATTGTCACTTCTTTTGAGTATTTCCCGCCATTTGAGCAGTGATATTGAATCAATATACATACATTATGTTTCTGTAAAATGAATTTATCATCTTCTTCGGATTCCTCGGCTTGCTTTAAGGAAACTTTAACTTCAATATGCATTGTCCGATCTTTTTACAAGATGTAACACTTTCCAGAGTAACGAATTGCATTGAAAATAAATGGCTTTACAACTGTACAGTTATGAGGAAACAATCGTTCAAAACAAGCGTTATATTTTTTTTTATAAGAAAACACAACCCAAAAGTACAAAGTACAAATTTCTGTTTCGTTTAATTAACGATTTGTGACTCGTATGAATTTATATCCTTTGCTTTTATGTTTATTATTATTTTTCGTTATAATATTTTAATTATATGAAAAGACTGATTTATGTACAAGGCAAATTCATACAAGGTAAAAGAAAAAATGCCTAGTTACATTGTCAAAACCAGGGTACACGTATATCAGGTAGCCTCAGATAAACAGCCGAGTAATGGGATTTCATTATATTAATGTCAAATTTTGTTTATGTTTATGTATTTTCTTCCTTTTATACAAACAACAACTGTAGTATCGTAAGAAAAGCTCAAAAAGAAGAAAAAAGATTTAGTGAGTTTTTGTTATTTGTGTTTGACATTCTTATGACGGTTTTAGTTGTTTTTGCAGAATCGCTCCTACCTGATAAGTGTACCCTGGTCAAACCCCAAAGCAAATTCGCACAATTTAAAACACACACTTGCAAAAAAAACTACTTTATTGCTATGAAAATGTGTATAAATGTATAAATTTCAATTCAGTATGAATTTAATTTTAAAATTAAAACAGTTTCAAACAATTTTTACAAAATTTAACACAATTAAAAACAAACCAAATTTTTTAGACACGAAAAAAAACCACTTTGACAAAGTAACTTGATCAAAATCAAGAAGCCTTGTTTATGTGTTTATTTATATGCGTATAAAGAATGTACGTACAAAAACTTTAAATACATCCCAGCATACCATTATCGGAGCGCTCTTATATATGAGCTCATATGTATATGAACGATTTTATGAGCTTCTGTGAGTGTTTCCTGCGTGCATATTTCTGAGCTCATAAACGATCGATTTTATGTGCTTTTTATGAGTAATTTCTGCACTCTGACAGATAACGGTAAATTCCAGCTAAGCAGAAGAAAGAAGTTGCTCAAATTGATTCATTAGTGAATATTTTTGGAAGCGTAAAGACAAAATTGTGAGTTATCTTATAATAAATACAAAAATAACACAAAATTGAAATAATGAAAAGAGCAAACTAAAAATTGAGCAAATTAATATGTGAACTTCGCTCAAACAAATCAAGAAAAGAAAATCCAGCATGTAGTATTAAAAAATAATAGTGTTGTTGAAGAAAATAGTGACAGTGAACGTATTTTAGAAAGAGAGAGTGTAAACGAAAACTGGAATAAAAGCTCAAAATGCGTTTTAAAAAAAGAGTCATAAAATACTCTTTTATGCACAAAATTTAGAGCTCTTTCATGAGTGACCAGTTTAGTGGAAAAAGCCACTCAAAAATGAGCGTTTTATGACTGTTTATGATTATTTTATGAACTCTTTATGAGCGTCAGCGTTCCGACAAAAGAGTCTTTATGAGCTCATTTAGAGCGCATATGGTATGCTGGGATTTTACTTGTATAAAACCTAAATACATACGTATGTTTCCTTCTTTTTGTGTTGATTTATGTTTGCATTAAAAAGTAGGGATTTTTGTAGTGACAAATTTTTGAGAGCATAGGGAAAAATAGGGATTTTTTTCCGACTGTGCAAAGACTTTTTAAAAAAGTGTATAACATCACTGGGTTGTATCCTCTAGCTGTATCCTGTTGCTACGTCAAAGTAGTACTGCTTAAGCTGCGTGAACAAGAGCGGATCAGAAAGCAAGTAAACCAGACGATCGAAGACCCTAGTTAAGTCTTTCCAACCCGGCGACGTAGTACCTTAAGAGGCAGTTTCGCAGGGAGAGGGGATGAAGAAGCAGGTGATTTTAGTCGGCAAGAATCCAACAATTCCCAGGAAATACATACATACATACATACATACATACATACATACATACATACATACATACATACATACATACATACATATATACATGCACACATACATGCATAAATACATACATACATACATACATACATATTTACATACATACATACACACAAAAAAATAATAGAGCTTAGTCAATAAGCTAAGTTAGTTAATTTCTTTTTGTATGAAAAGAAAAAACTAAGTTTTACTAAGTCAAATAGATGATTTCAAATCGAATATTACAAAAATTCCAAGCTAGCGTTACAAAGCGAATTAGGTATCGTCTTCGAAAAAATTTTTTACTGTTTGTTTTTGTATTTAGTTGTCAATGGTAAAAAATGTTTTAGAAAATGAAGGTACATACATAAAAAAATTTTATTAAAATAAATGATAAAAAAAATTTTGAATTTGTTTTTTTTTTAGAAAGTGCAGAAGGAATTCTTGAAGAAGATTTAAAAAGTAAGTACATAATCTAACTTATTTTTTGCCCCCTTAGTTTAAAAAAAAAAATTTTTCTTATCAACAGAACTGATCCCAGCCTGTTCAAGAAGCAATGTAGTAACATACTAATAGCAAGTTTGGCTCATAGACGTTCAGACCTTGTTAATCTGCTTCCGGAAAAAGAGAATTCAAGATTTCCTGTAAAATCTAGTCATGGCTTTTCTCTCAGGTGTGTTCTTGAGGTTAATTTTGTTTTGACGGCACCCGAAAAATTAAAGAAATAAATGTATTGTAAGTTCTAAAAGGCTTTTTCGCGTCTATTTCAACTTTCGCAAATGAAAAATATATTTTTTTTAAATTTTCAATAAAATATTGTGAATCAAAATAAAACCATTTTAGTTTGGTTTAGAGATTAGCTAATTTAAAAAAAGGTAAATTTTGCTAAAGTTGTAAGGGCAATGAACTTTGCTATCGTTGTTAGTTTAATAAAGTTTCTAAGTAACTTTGACTAATTTTTTAGTTTATTTTTTGAACATGGGAACCAACTTAAATTTAAGGCATATTAACTCAAGAACATAGTTGCTGCCATTCTTCCCTTTTTCTTAGTTAAATTTATACTGTTTTTAGGAAATATAACCTATAGAATTTTTTGTGTGTACATACATACATACATACATACATACATACATACATACATACATACATGAACACATACATGCATGCATACATACATACATACATACATACATACATACATACATACATACATACATACATACATACATACATACATGAACACATACATGCATGCATACATACATACATACATACATACATACATACATACATACATACATACATACATTATTACATACATATATGCACACATATATGCATACATACATACATACATACATACATCATACATACATACGTACATCCATACATACATACATACATACATACATACATACATACATACATACATACATACATACATACATACATACATACATACATAAATGCACACATACATACATACATGCATACATACATACATACATACATACATACATACATACATACATACATACATACATACATATGTACATACATACATACATACATACATACATACATACATACATACATACATACATACATACATACATACATACATACATACATACATACATGCATACATACATACATACATACATACATACATACATACATACATACATACGTACATACATCCATACATACATACATGCATGCATACAGACATCACTTTCTAAATCGATAAGAGGCAATATGTAATTTACTTGTGTATGTTCATGAAAAATACACGAAAATTTAGTTAAAATTATTTGCAGTAGAATATTAAGCACACACGTGAAAAAGCGAAAAATAACTATGTGTGTATAATCAACTGTGCACTTGCCTTCAAGTGCACTTGTCATCGAGTTGCTTTCAAGTTAGAAAAGTTTAAATGTGTTAGTAAAAAAGTTTGAGTGTATTGCAACTTTAAAGGCAAAAATTGAACGTTTGGCCGCTAAATAAAAAATTATGAGGACTATACAGATTTTATCGCGCTAAACTCGAATACGCTTTCGGTTTTCTTTGTCGGGCTTAGATTTTTTACGGGCCCTTCCAATGGTTCGCTCAAAATAAGGCGGTTATGCTGATACAGTTTATAACATGATATATTATCAAGTGTTGAAGAGTTATCTAGAATTTAGTGGCGATAAATTTTTTTCACGCAAAGGGAGAAGTAATTTTTGTGTTCAAAACGTCCTTTAAATAATATGTAAAAATATTTCGAAAAAAAAACAAGTAAGAGCGCTATATTCGGCTGTGCCGAATCTTAGATACCCCAAACATTGAACTTTCGAAACCCCGAACCTTTTTTATTTTTATCCGTTTTTTTATGAAATATTTCTAAATATATTTTTTTATAGAATATACAAGAATAAAAAGCGTTTCATTCCATCTGAGAGATGGATGATGCTTAACCGTTAGTCAAGTGTTGCCAAAGTGACTTTTAATGGAAAAAAGCATAGTGTATATGAAAAGTAAACTTCATCCTAACTTACAAAGTAAAAATAAAAGAAAACAATCATGCCGTATCCCTTTCTCTGTTACGTGTAAGTTAAATAGGTGATGTTTACAACCAAATACCCTACCACCGTTCAAAGAGTACTGATGATGAAATTGCGTAGCTGCTTTCGAAAATGCATTCTACTCGGCTGGTATCGGCAGAAAAATCTGCTTTTTTCAAAATTAAAAGTTTCTGTCAACATTAACGGTTTGTTGGATTCTTAAAAAAACTTGAACGCTTTGGTTGCTTATAGTAATTCTCATTTTGTTTAATGAGGTTATTATATAAAGACACAAAATATTCATGAGTTTTTTAAGAATTTGGGTTGAAGTCTACTGATGAGTTGGTGTAAGAACCAACGAAATGCATATAGACAAACTTAACCAACAACAAACCCTATAAATAAACAAGAAAATTGGGATTAAATCCTAAATAATATTTTGAAAAATGTTGTTTAACAACAAGGTTTTGTTTTCGGTAGCCCCTTAATACATTTAGTAATAACCAATGGTTATTTAAATGTAAGGGGAAAAAGAAAATCAAAACAAGCGAATAGCGAATATTGGTTTGTTGGATTCTTAAAAAAACTTGAACGTTTTGATTGCTTATAGTAACTCTCATTTTGTTTAATGAGGTTATTATATAAAGACACAAAATATTCATGAGTTTTTTAAGAATTTGGGTTGAAGTCTACTGATGAGTTGGTGTAAGAACCAACGAAATGCATATAGACAAACTTAACCAACAACAAACCCTATAAATAAACAAGAAAATTGGGATTAAATCCTAAATAATATTTTGAAAAATGTTGTTTAACAACAAGGTTTTGTTTTCGGTAGCCCCTTAATACATTTAGTAATAACCAATGGTTATTCAAATGTAAGGGGAAAAAGAAAATCAAAACAAGCGAATAGCGAATATTGGTTTGTTGGATTCTTAAAAAAACTTGAATGTTTTGGTTGCTTATAGTAATTCTCATTTTGTTTAATGAGGTTATTATATAAAGACACAAAATATTCATGAGTTTTTTAAGAATTTGGGTTGAAGTCTACTGATGAGTTGGTGTAAGAACCAACGAAATGCATATAGACAAACTTAACCAACAACAAACCCTATAAATTAATAATTTCCTCTAATAAAAAGAAATTATATGAACTTAAGCCAAACTAAAAATCAAAAATTTGTATTAAAGACAATTAGTTCAACAATAAATAAAAATTGGCATATTTCTAAATATTTTTAAATATTGGTCGGTGTCATATTTTAACCCTCTGAGGGTAATTAGGGCAGCTGCAGAGGTTTTTACACTATTTTTGAAAAATTTCGTATGGACTTTTACTATAATTTTTTATGCCAACCCCGCTAGGTGAAATTGATAGGGGGTAAATATGCTGTAGTAATATGTTAAAAAAAGAAAATTAATGGTGGTCTGTGATAAATTTTATTCCTCTAGGGGCGACTCCGGGGAAGTTGTAAGGTTTTTAACTTTTTTTAAATTTTGTATGGAAACCCCCTTGGGGCGTGAAGGCAGGGGTTATGAATTTACTAGGAGTATGTTTGGGAGGGGAAACTAATGGGGGCGGTCGAAAACTTAATTGTTCTAAGGCCGACTCTGAGTAAGTTGTGGGTATTTTGACATCATTGTTGTAAATGTTGTATGGCAGCCCCTTTAGGCGATGGAAATAGGGGGCAAGTATATTTTAGGAATACTTTTGGGAGGAAAAACTGATGGGGGTCTGTGATACATTTTATTCCTTTAGGGGAGACTCTGGAGAAGTTGTAGGGGATTTTAAACTATTTTCTTTTAATTTAATTTTTGTTATAAAATATTTCTAATTCTTAAATAGGGGTCGGTGTCATATTTTAATCCTCTTAGGGAAGCTAGGAAAGTTGTAGGTTGTTTTTACCTTATTTTTTTCAAATTTTGTATAGCAACTCCCTTAGGGGATGGAGAATATATGTAAGTATGTAGGAAAATGTTTGCAAGGAAAAATGAGTTGGGATCAGTCCTACATTTTACCTATAAGGCGGGGCCCTAAAGATTTGATTTGTTTTAACAAATTTTTAGGGCCCCGCTTCATAGCTGCTGGACACTATAACGCTAAGCACACGTACTGGGGCTCCCGCCTAATCAGTTCAAAAGGTCGTGTCTTGTATGATTCCGTGTCTGCAATGGGACTTTTCGTTATTTCAACAGGACAACCATTCTATTGGCCAACAGACCACAATAAAATACCAGACGTAATAGATTTTTGCGTAGCAAAAGGTTTATCCCCGGAGCTTATTGAGTCCCAAGCCTCCTTGGATTTATCTTCTGACTACTCACTAACAATAATCACTTTTTGCAGTCCTCATCAAATAGCAACTAGTAATTTTAACTAAGAAAGTTGATTGGTTGGAATATAAAAAATATATCAGCACCCACTGCTCGGAAAACCAACCACTGAAAACACCCGGAGACATCGACGATTGTCCGAACAGCCTTAACGAAAACATTATAAAAGCCGTTGAACATGCTTCGTCTACTTATCGTCATGCCAAGTACAAAAAATTGCGATATGTTCGCAAGTCACTTAAGGAATGTGTTTGCTCCCAACACGTGTACTGACTTGAGGGAATTACCGCCTGTTGTTCCTAGACGTCCTATGGAAATACGTTTCCGTTTTTCAGATGTTGCAGAGGCTATCGTTAACCTAAATTATAAAAAGGCTCCTGGTGTTGATAAAATAAGCAATAAAATGCTTTCTTTTCATTTTTAGTGCCATATTTCGGCTTGAACATTTACCGCCAATATGGAAAGTTGCCTTAGTTAGGATGATTCCTAAGCCTGGTAAGGGTCCTTTGAAAATGGAGTCGTATAGGCCTATAAGGTTGTTACCAACATTGTCAAAATTGTTCGAAAAGCTCTTTAAAAACCAACTGACTCCGATCATGAATGGAAACAATTGCATTTTAGATCACCAATTTGGCTTTAGAAGTCAACATAGCACAATCGAACAAACTCACAGACTGGTGCAGGTTATAAGAAAAACATTTGAGGAAAAGAAGACCTGCTCTGCGCTTTTTATTGATGTCTCTTAAGCCTTCGATAAAGTATGACATGAAGGCCTGTTAAACAAACTAAAGCTTAACCTTCCAGCTAATATTTTTAACCTTTTAGAAAAGTACATAGCCGGTCGACAATTTATGATCAAAAAGGTAAATCAAATAAGTTTTTCTCAACCAATTCGGGCTGGGAGGGAGTATACTAGGTCCAATTTTGTGCTTGCTTTACACAGCAGATATGCCAACCAACTGTTTTACACATACATCTACATTTGCTGATGATACCGCTTTTCTCGGTATTCATAAAGACCCTAAAGAGGCTTCGTGCCAATTGCACCCAAGTAGAGAAATGGGCAATATTATGGGGAATAAAAATTATTGAGCAAAAATGTACTCACGTAACTTTTACTTTACGCAAAGAAACGTGCTCTCCAATTTTTATAAACAACGATATGGTGCCTCAACGATTTGAGACGAAATACCTTGGCATTCACCTGGAACGTCGCCTTACATGGAAGTCCCACATAGATGCGAAATTGAAGCAAATGAAACTTAAAGCTACACAAATCCAACATAGAAAAAATTTAACGCCGTCAAAACAAAATCCTAAGAATGATAACTGGTGCTCCTTGGTATGTTAAAAACCGCAACATCAACAAGGATCTACAAGTTCCACTAGTTAAATGCGAAATCCTGAACTATGTGGAAAAGTACTTAAATAAGCTGGAACCTCACCCAAATCCGCTCGCCCGAAACATCCTGCAACATAGTGGACACACCTGTCTGAACAGGAGGGATACTATTGCGCCTTTATGAAGCTTGATAATTAATATGAGAACTTAGATTTTAGTCTGGCACTGGCTGGACTAATATTAACTACCTAGTTTTAAGATTTTAATACTTATTTTAAGTTCGCATAAGCGAAGATTCAATAATAAAATATATGACAAAAAAAAGTAGCGAATTTTTTAATACGCTGTACCTCAGACACTTTGACAGGTAATAGAGGAAAGATGCCAACATCCTTGGAAAAAAACTAGTTGAAAAGGAGCAGGGAGAGTAGCAGCCTCCAATACAAACGAAACATTTTTATAAAATTTTTGATTCGCTATATATCGCAAACAATAACAGCTATCGACCTTAAATTTATTATTACAAGATGGATATGAGTAAAGGTAGCGGTAGAAACTACAAGAACTATCGATCTTAAGCCCGCCACAAGGTATTTTTTTAAACCTTTGTGGTTTTAAAAAACTTGGCTGGATTTAACACTCTAACTTCAAAAAGTATATTTCAACCATTACACGGACAGACGGACGTCGCCTAATCGACTTCCCTACCTATAAGGACCAAGAAATATATACTCAATGGGGTCGCAGATAAAAAGTAAATAAATTACAAACGAAATGACAAACTTATACTTATATACACCATTCTCACTTATGTCTAAATTATTAATAGATGTAGTTTTAAACACTTCAAGTCATTAAGAACGCTTTTGAAACTTTTTGTACAGCAAATAGATTTTGTGGGAAAGTTCGGTGAAAACACAGAACCTTAAACATTTAACCGAACAGCACTTTTACCGAACTCCGATCGCTCAGTTTGGGTCTAGCTATTACAATAAAACCTTTCGATATGTGAGGTTCTTATTTCGGAGCTTAAATCATATTTGGAACTTATTAAGTGTTGCCTTAATAAAAAGTTATGCATACACAGCAATTCCTTATAACCACAATATATAATTAAAAAAATAAACAAAATTGCTCAACTGAAAAGCTTTGAAAATTATTAGCATATTTTGCTTTTATTAGTTGTGCGTTTTTACTTCTCGTTTTAACCAGAAAAATTAATTTTGTGTTTCTTTTCTTTTCAAAACCTTCTTATTTAAGCTTGTGATTTTGTTACACCCACGCAAAAATTCCTTGCAGAAGCGTTACATTCAAAGTCGGGTATAAAAATAAACTACAAAAGTATGTATAAAAGAAAATCCACAATATGTAAATCGAACTTGAATAAAGCTTTTATGTACAGAAATGTGCAACCAGAAATTTTGAAAAAGTTTTGCGCCATTTTTTAATTAGAAAAAAAAGCGCATAATTTAATAACTGTCCTGAACAAGTTGATTCGGCGGACATTGTTCGCAGTAAAACAAGAAAAAAAAAATACGGAAACAGGCGATATACAATTGACCTTGGGAGAAACATGGCTTTTTCAGACTAATGCCGTAAACACTTACAGCTGTATTCATAATGGAAAGTTATACACTGCCTATGCAGTCAACATATCCATATCTAGTTATGAAGGAGTTATTAATAATACTTTTATATCCACTGTCTAAGACAGCTACTATTTATCCAAAAAAAAAAAAGAATTTTTGACAGACATATGAAAATTACTAGTTACTACTTATGCAGAGCCTATTCTTTGATTTAAAAAGTATTGTTTAAAACACAATAGATATGCAGTGCTTAAGTTTTCATTATGAATATGACTGTTAATACCTCTATATGTTACAAGTTTCTTGATAATTCATTTAGCCGTTAAGGCGCAATTATGCGACAAATAAATATATAAACATAAGTATGTTTGTACAAAAAACACGATTTTGTGCTTTTCAAAATTTTTACAAAATAATTAAGAAAATTAGTCCAGCAGTTCTCAAGTAATGCGCTTAGCGGCGCATGCTATTTATATGCTTAAAATAAAAACTAGTAGTAGAATAAGGTGAAAAATTTAATGTTTAAAGTCCCAAAAATTCAGTTAAAGACAATGTGGTAGAACAACCTGGTTGGTTGGTTTACATGGTAGCCTGCGTAGCGCGCAAAGCCGCCAAATAATGTCTGAAATCATGCCTTTTTGACATAACCATTCCACTCGCCAAATGTAACTTCTTCTAGAAGCCTTAGCGGGTCAAGACCTGGGGTACTAGAGCCAGCCGTGGCCAAAAAGTATCGCAACAGATACTTTAACCTTGATACCCAACTAAGATAATCTAGAGCATGACTGCTCATAAATCTGTGCCTCCTGGCAGCTAGAGCAGGATATTTGCATATAAGATTAATAGCACTCTTCTCATTTTTTCCTGTTTCCAAAACTACGGCAGAACAGGTTATAAGAGAGCCCAAATCTATTAGCGTGTCTACCCACCACCTAATAACCCGTTTGCACCGATACTAATTTCGATATATCCCTCTAATCGCAACCCGAACATACGCCCATTATTAAAAAAGGTCCACATTAACCTGCCACTGAAATGAAGTGTTTGAGGACCCCCTCTTGATAGCCCCAATCGGCCTGAAATACACTGCATTCATCAAGCAGACGATATGGAAAATAGTTCCAAAGTCCTCAAAATAGGAGCCGGATCCAGCACCACATTGCATTTGTATAAATTCTAACGTCTTAATTTCCAACGAGATTACCTCCACACCACTCACTCCTGAAGAATTCAAGAACCACAAACTCCTGATCAAAGCCTTTACGGAGTGTAAGAAAGCCAGAAGGTTGGCTCCAGATCGAGGGCAATGTGCCCAAGGCATGGCACCACCCACTATAAAAACTAAATCCAAATCTCATTTCTATAATCTTTAGCTCCTTCCTTAACAAACAAACAAGTAAACAAACGTTTTTAAGGAAAATCTAAATTTTTGTTTTTAAAAAATTTTTAATTTTTTTCATAAAAACATCCTAGGAAACATTAATTTTGTTTTTAATTAATTAAGACGGTCAAGTAACGCGCTCGCTGTAACTAAAAAAATTAAAAAAAGACAGTCTTTGCTACGAGTAAAAACCAACAAGATTGGGCATACCTGTTTTTAATACATTTGCCTAAACCTGTACACACAAAGCTACTAACAACAAAACAATCATTTTAACCAGTCGGCCAACCATCCGCTAGGCAACTTGTATGACAGACAGTCAGTTAGCCAAGCAAGCAAAGAGATGCTTGGATGGTTGGTTGACTGCTTGGCTGGCAGGGTTATAGCTGCGTAATAATTATTGTGTTGCTATTAAGGATTTTAACACAGCCTACGCGCGTTATAATTCTTTAAAAACTACAGTCATATCTTTCTGGCATTAATGGGTTTTTTCTTATTTTTTTGTTGTATGTATGAACAGGCGTTCGAATGCTTGTAAAGCAATTGCAACAATGCATTATTAATATGCATATGTGTGCAAAAGCAGATATTGCAAAAAAAAAAAATCAAAAAAAACTTAACAATATCATGATCATTAATATTGCACAGTAGGGCAAAACTGAAGTATTTTGAGTATCGGCAAAGAAGCCTTCTAGTAAAAAAGCTCAGGCATGGATAAAAAAATGTTAACAGCCATTAGTTCCATTATAAGGTATATGTATGCCCTTTACCTCTAACAACTAATGGGTTATCCTTTTGTTTAACATTGCCATTTCAACTTTTAGAAAAAAAAAACATCAACCTTAAACAAGTGATGACAGCGTATTAAAATATGAAATATATAACCGGAAAAATAAAAATAGCAAAAATAAAAAAAAATTTCCCCCTCTTCTTGCATAATATACAATTATAAAAAAAGCGTTTCATTTTATCCGATAGATGGATGATGTTTCACCATTAGTCAAGTGTTGCTTAAGAGACTTTAATACAAAAAATATAGTTAGGGGATTCACAAGGTGTTCCATTTGTCATATTGTTATAAAATTTTACAATGGTTTAAACACCTTTACCAGCTATTGGACACTCGGCGCAGGTGTATGTGGAGCTGTTGTGACAATTTAATAAGCAGATTTTAAGCGACGTAGTATTTTTGAAGAACTATTTTTGTATGATAGACAAGAAAATCATCGTGAAATTTTATAACGATATGACAATAGGACAAATAGAACTCACAGGGTGTCCCCTAAGTGTATTTGAAAATTTAGACTTTGTCCTAAGTTACAAAAAATAAATAAAAATTTCCGTTTACATTTCAAATAACAGGTAAGTTTAATAATTAGGTGATGTTTAAGTCAAGAAATTAAAAAAAAAAAAGTAAGAGCGCTATATTCGGCTGTGCCGAATCTTATATACACTTCACATTGGCCTTAGAAATCCCAAACTTTTTTTTATTTTTATCAATTTCCTTACTCATGACATACATATTTCATATTTTTAAATAGGGGCCGGTGTCATTTTTTAAAGCTCCACGGATGACAACGGGGAAGTTGAAGTGGCCTTTATCGTAATTTTTTCAAATTTTTTATGGTGGTGGATAAACTAATTGGGTTCGGTCGTACACTTTATTGCTCTCAGGCCGACTCTGAAGAAGTTTTGGGTATTTGCATATTATTTTTGTAAATTTTGTATGGCAACCCCCTTAGGGCGTGAAGATGGGGGGGTTGGTATGCTCTAGGTAAATGTTTGGGTAAAGAAACTAATGGGCGTCGGTCATACACTTTAATGCTCTAAGGCCGACCCTGAAGAAGTTGTGGGCATTTTCATATCATTTTTGTAAATTTTGTATGGCAACCCCCTTAGGGCGTGGAGATAGGGGGCAAGTATGTTCTAGGAATATCTTTGGGAGAAGAAATTAATGGGGATCGGTCGTACACTTTATTGCTCTAAGGCCAACTCTAAAGAAGTTGTGGGCATTTCCATATCATTTTTGTAAATTTTGTATGGCAGCCCCCTCAGGGCGTCGAGACAGGGGGTAAGTATATTCTAGGAATATGTTTGGGAGAAGAAACTAATGGGGGTCGGTCGTACACTTTATTGCTCTAAGGCCAACTCTAAAGAAGTTGTGGGCATTTTCATATCATTTTTGTAAATTTTGTATGGCAACCCCCTTAGGGCGCGGAGATAGGGGGTAAGTATGTTCTAGGAACATGTTTGGGAGGGCAAACTAATGGGGGCCTGTCATACACTTTATTTCTCTAAGGCCAACTTTGAAGAACTTGTGGGCATTTTTAAATCATTTTTGTAAATTTTGTATGGCAACCCCCTTAGGGCGCGGAGATTGGGGGTAAATATGTTCTAGGAATATGTTTGGGGAAAAAAAATGGGGGTCGGTCGTACACTTTATTGCTCTAAGGCTAACTCTGAAGAAGTTGTGGGCATTTGCATATAATTTTTGTAAATTTTGTATGGCAACCCCCTCAGGGCGTGGAGATAGGGGGTAAGTATGTTCTAGGAATATGTTTGGGAGAAGAAATTAATGGGGGTCGGTCGTACACTTTATTGCTATAAGGCTAACTCTAAAGTTGTGGGCATTTTCATATAATTTTTGTAAATTTTGTATGACAACCCCCTAAGGGCGTGGAGATAGGGGGTAAGTATGTTTTAGAAATATGTTTGGGAGAAGAAATTAATGGCGGTCGGCCGTACACTTTATTGCTCTAAGGCCAACTCTAAAGAAGTTGTGGGCATTTTCATATCATTTTTGTAAATTTTGTATGGCAACCCCCTCAGGGCGTGGAGATAGGGGGTAAGTATATTCTAGGAATATGTTTGGGAGAAGAAATTAATGGGGGTCGGTCGTATACTTTATTGCTCTAAGGCCAACTCTAAAGAAGTTGTGGGCATTTTCATATCATTTTTGTAAATTTTGTATGGCAACCCCCTTAGGGTGCGGAGATAGGGGGTAAGTGTGTTCTAGGAATATGTTTGGGAGGGCAAACTAATGGGGGTTGGTCGTACAGTTTATTGCTCTAAGGCCAACTCTGAAAAAGTTGTGGGCATTTGCATATCATTTTTGTAAATTTTGTATGGCAACCCCCTAAGGGCGCGGAGATAGGGGGTAAGTATGTTTTAGGAATATGTTTGGGAGAAGAAACTAATGGGGGTCCGTGGTACACTTTATTGCTCTAAGGCCAACTCTGAAGAAGTTGTGGGCATTTTCATATCATTTTTGTAAATTTTGTATCGCAACCCTCTTAGGGCATGGATATAGGGGGTAAGTATATATGTTTGGGAGGGAAAACTAATAGGGGTCGATCGTACACTTTATTGCTCTAAGGCCAACTTTGAAGAAGTTGTGGGCATTTTTACATCATTTTTGTAAATTTTGTATGGCAACCCTCTCAGGGCGTGGAGACAGGAGGTAAGTATGCTCTAGGAATACGTTTGGGAGGGTAAACTAATTGGGGTCTGTGACACATTTTTTTTCCTCTACGAAGTTGTAGCGGTTTTTATCTTATTTTTTAAAATTTTGTATGGCAACCATGTTAGGGGCTGGAGATAGAGAGTAAGTATGTTCCACAAAAATGTTTGGATGGATAAATTAATTCGGGTCGATCTCACATTTTACCTTTGTAGAAGAACCCTGAAAGCCGTAGGAGCGATTTTAAAAATGTTTAAATCAAGCTTTGTATGGCAAGCCTGTTATATGTATAAACACTAATACTAATAAAATTTTTTTTCTGGGTGTGTTTCAATAATAGCAACATGACTGATTTTGTTTTTTTCTTTTTTTTTTTTGTTTTTATACCCTTCACATAGTGATAAGGATATATATTACTTTGTCATTCCGTTTGTAATTTCTTTATTATTCATTTGCGACCCCATAAAGTATATATATTCTGGATCCTTATAGAAAGGGAAGCCGATTTAGCGATGTCCGTCTGTTGAAATCAAGTTTCCGGAGTCAAATAAAAATATACAGACCAGGTAATGGTGTCAAACTATTAGAAATATCCCGCTAACAATCGCTATTTAAAATCAGCAAAATCGGTTCACTATTGACCGAGATATAAGCGAAAACCCAGAGTAACCCATTTTTTAGGACAAAATCCGTGCATATATCCCTATATATCTCAGTAAGTATAGTCACTCTTGCCACAAAACTTGGCACGGATACTCCTAAAGAAGGAGCCTAAATAATATAAAAAGTTTTTTCAGATTGGACCAGGGGAAGGGGTATTTTTCCTACAATTGCACAAATTTGGTGAAATATTTTATGTCCTATATCTCGGAAACTATAAAAGATATCGAAATGAAATGTTCCACAAAAAGTAATTGGGCAAGAATGGCTACGCTTTAAAGAAAAAATTTTTTGAGATGGGGCAAAAAAAGGGGTAGCTCCCATACAAATCGACAATTATTATAAAATATTCGATACGCTATATCTCGGAAACTATAACAGATATCGAAATCAAATGTTCCACAAAAAGTAATTGGGCAAGAATGCCTACGCTATAAAGAAAAAATTTTTTGAGTGGGGGCAAAAAAAGGGGTAGCTCCCATACAAATCGAATATTATAAAAAAATATTCGATACGCTATATCTCGGAAACTATAAAAGATATCGAAATGAAATGTTCTAGAAAAAGTAATTGGGCAAGAATGCCTACGCTTTAAACAAAAAATTTTTTGAGTGGGGGCAAAAAAAGGGGTAGCTCCCATACAAATCGACAATTATTATAAAATATTCGATACGCTATATCTCGGAAACTATAAAAGATGTCGAAATGATATGTTCTACAAAAAGTAATTGGGCAAGAATGCCTACGGTTTGAAGAAAAATTTTATTGAGTGGGGGCAAAAAAGGGGTAGCTTCCATACAAATTAACAATTTTTATGAAATATTCGATACGCTATATTTTGGAAACTATAACAGATATCCACATGTTCTACAAAAAGCAATTGGAACACAAGGCCTACGCTTTAAAGAAAAAAATTTTCGGATGCGGGGTGAAGAAGGGGTAGCTCCCATACAAATTAACAATTTTTATAAAATTTTCCATACGCTTCTTCTGGAAAACTATTACAGCTATCGATTTCGAATATTCTATAAAAAGTAATAACCAAATAATTCATACATTTTGGAAAAAAAGTTGGAGAAGAGCAGCGGGACTAGAACATTTAATAAGTTTCATTAACCTTTAAATATGGATAATGTCGAAAACTTTTAAAACTTTCGACCTCAAATCTTCTTCATCTATTTCTATTATTCATACGAACGTTAAAATTTTGTTATTTTTTCTATGAGCTTTAAAACTCGCACAAGGTTTTTTATAATATTATTTGCAGTACAAAATTACTCGGCTGGGTATATTTAAAGACCAATGTGAAGGGTATATAAGATTCGGCACAGCCGAATATAGCGCTCTTACTTGTTTTTATTATTACATGCATAAGTATGTTCTTTGTTGTTGTTGTAGACTAAAAAAAAGGAGGTAGTCTTGGTTTTTTGCTTATATCTCGGCCATTTATCGGGCGAATTTTGTTGAATTTCAATACCGATTTTCTCGCGACTATCTCTGACAGTTTGATACCACGTACGGGTCTATGCGATAACGAGTGGCTTGAGAAAGTCGATTTCAACCATAACACGGACAGACGGACATCGCTAAATCGGCCTCCCTATCTATAAGGATGCAGAATATATATACTTTAAGGGGTCCCAAATGGACAATAAAGAAATTACAAATGGAATCACAAACTTATATATACCGTTATCACTTATGTAAAAGGTATAATAAACGAAGTCAAAAGCTTTGAAGCTACAACGGTTTTAGCATGTTAACAGGTTTCTAAACAATTATTCAGTTTCAAGCTACGCATAACAACTATCGCAAAATTTTTTGGAGTGAAAAGGAAAAAGAAATTTAAAAAGGCAAACATAATAACGGCAAATATGCAAAAATATATATCAACAAATGGTTAGAAAAAAAATTATCTTTAATTCAGCTTATAAAAGGTGTGTTCATTTACAGAAAATTATCAATTATTTTCGATAATTATTACTAGTAAGTGTTCACGTACACAAAAAATTAGCAGCTAGAGAGCCAAAAAAGAGCGAATTATGTTTAGAAACAAAAATGTTTTTGATAATTTCTACTAGTAAAAATTTTACTATCAGAAATTATTCAAACAGTCTTTCTGTCATTATGCTTTGAAAAAAAAGTCAAGTTTTAAATTTTTATAAGTTTACAGTAACAAAATACATTTGCTTGCAAGTTTTGACTGTAAAAGTGTTCATTTATGCATTAAACACATTCAAGATACAAGAACACAGGAACACACGAACACAAAGGTTGCTTGCTAAATTTGTGTCCGACTGGCTGCTACTGAAATATTTACTACACTACCACTACAAAACAAACATATGAGCAATATGACTTTCAGTGGTGCCACCTAAAGTCTTTTTGTATTGTTTAGGCTATATTATTTGCGTCTTACCGTATTGGCAGCACTAATCTGTTAACCGTCGCGTATAAAAATAGAAATTAGTTTAATTTCGACCACGACACAAAATTAGCATTGACAGCAACCCGTAGTCGTGTTGCATTGTTGCCATTAAAAAAATTATTCTCATAAGCACACGTGTATTCTATTTTTGACAGGTTGTGTTCGGTGGTCTGTAGCGAGGAATGTATTTAATGCTTTACTTTTAAATATTTTTGAGAACAATTTTTAAAATATTTCTTTTTACTCTCTCGTTGCTAGATTTTACTGAAAAGTTATTGAACACAATTAATATTTTTTATATTTTTAAGTATTTAGGAGTTATTCAGAGATTAGTGGCATTAATTTTTTTTTTCATACAAAACATGGTGAAATTATGTTGACCAGATGGTGTTAGAGCACAGCTGATCTACTTTTTTCATGCATAAATCGAGGCTGGGTAGTCAAAGTGGTTTACATTTACATACATTTTTTGACAACTGAGCCAACGAAAACTACAACAAAAACGAAAATTTTTTCAACAAATTTTGTTGTTGTAGAAACACCACCACCTAATACATTTTTGCGCCATGATACAAAATGAATATATTTTTTTTTTGGTTTCAAAAACTTCATATAAAAATTATTACGGAAAAAATTTTAATTATACCCTTCACATAGTGATAGGGTATATATCACTTTGTCATTCCGTTTGTAATTTCTTTATTATTCATTTGCGACCCCATAAAGTATATATATTCTGGATCCTTATAGATAGGGAAGCCGATTTAGCGTTGTCCGTCTGTCCGTCTGCCCGTCTGTCCGTCTGTCCGTCTGTTGAAATCAAGTTTCCGGAGTCAAATAAAAAGATACAGACCAGTTAATGGTGTCAAACGATCACAAATATCCCGCTAACAATCGCTATTTAAAATCAGCAAAATCGGTTTACAATTGACCGAGATATAAGCGAAAACCCAGAGTAACCCATTTTTTTTAGGACAAAATCGGTGCATATATCCCTATATATCTCAGTAAGTATAGTCACTCTTGCCACAAAACTTGGCACGGATACTCCTAAAGAAGGGACCTAAATAATGGAAAAAATTTTTTCAGATAGGACCAGGGGAAGGGGTATTTTTTCTACAATTGCACAAATTTGGTGAAATATTTTATGCGCTATATCTCGTAAACTATAACAGCTATCGACTTAAAATGTTCTACAAAAAGTAATTGTACGCTAAGGGCTACGCGCTAAAGAAAAAATTTTTTGGGTGGGGGCAAAAAAAGGGGTAGCTCCCATACAAATCGACAATTATTATCAAATATTCGATACGCTATACCTCGGAAACTGTAACAGATATCGAAATGAAATGTTCTACAAAAAGTAATTGTACGCAAAGATCTACACTTTAAAGAAAAAATTTTTTGAGTGGGGGCAAAAAAAGGGGTAGCTCCCATACAAATCGACAATTGTTATAAAATATTCGATACGCTATATCTCGGAAACTATGACAGATATCGAAATGAAATGTTCTACAAAAAGTAATTTTACGCAAAGATCTACACTTTAAAGAAAAAATTTTTTGAGTGGGGGCAAAAAAAGGGGTAGCTCCCATTCAAATCGACAATTACTATAAAATTTTCGATACACTATATCTCGGAAACTATGACAGATATCGAAATGAAATGTTCTACAAAAAGTAATTGCACGCAAAGGGCTACGCTTTAAAGAAAAAATTTTTTGGGTGGGGGCAAAAAAAAGGGGTAGCTCCCATACAAATCGACAATTATTATCAAATATTCGATACGCTATATCTCGGAAACTATAACAGATATCGAAATAAAATGTTCTACAAAAAGTAATTGCACGCAAAGGGCTACGCCTTAAAGAAAAAATTTTTTGGGTGGGGGCAAAAAAAGGGGTAGCTCCCATACAAATCGACAATTATTATCAAATATTCGATACGCTATATCTTGTAAACTATAACAGCTATCGACTTAAAATGTTCTACAAAAAGTAATTGTACGCAAAGATCTACACTTTAAAGAAAAAATTTTTTGAGTGGGGGCAAAAAAAGGGGTAGCTCCCATACAAATCGACAATTGTTATAAAATATTCGATACGCTATATCTCGGAAACTATGACAGATATCGAAATGAAATGTTCTACAAAAAGTAATTTTACGCAAAGATCTACACTTTAAAGAAAAAATTTTTTGAGTGGGGGCAAAAAAAGGGGTAGCTCCCATTCAAATCGACAATTACTATAAAATTTTCGATACACTATATCTCGGAAACTATGACAGATATCGAAATGAAATGTTCTACAAAAAGTAATTTTACGCAAAGATCTACACTTTAAAGAAAAAATTTTTTGAGTGGGGGCAAAAAAAGGGGTAGCTCCCATACAAATCGACAATTGTTATAAAATATTCGATACGCTATATCTCGGAAACTATAACAGATATCGAAATAAAATGTTCTACAAAAAGTAATTGCACGCAAAGGGCTACGCCTTAAAGAAAAAATTTTTTGGGTGGGGGCAAAAAAAGGGGTAGCTCCCATACAAATCGACAATTATTATCAAATATTCGATACGCTATATCTCGGAAACTATAACAGATATCGAAATGAAATGTTTCACAAAAAGTAATTGGGCCATAAGGGCTACGCTCTAAAGAAATTTTTTTTTGAGTGGGGGCAAAAAAGGGGTAGCTCCCATGCAAATCGACAATTACTATAAAATATTCGATACGCTATATCTCGGAAACTATGACAGATATCGAAATGAAATGTTCTACAAAAAGTAATTGCACGCAAAGGGCTACGCTTTAAAGAAAAAATTTTTTGGGTGGGGGCAAAAAAAAGGGGTAGCTCCCATACAAATCGACAATTATTATCAAATATTCGATACGCTATATCTCGGAAACTATAACAGATATCGAAATGAAATGTTCTACAAAAAGTAATTGCACGCAAAGGGCTACGCCTTCAAGAAAAATATTTTTGGGTGGGGGCAAAAAAAGGGGTAGCTCCCATACAAATCGACAATTATTATCAAATATTCGATACGCTATATCTCGGAAACTATAACAGATATCGAAATGAAATGTTCTACAAAAAGTAATTGGGCCATTAGGGCTACGCTTTAAAGAAAAATTTTTTTGAGTGGGGGCAAAAAAAGGGGTAGCTCCCATACAAATCGACAACTATTATAAAATATTCGATACGCTATATCTCGGAAACTATAACAGCTATCGACTTCGAATATTCTACAAAAAGTAATAATCAAATAATTCATACATTTTGGAGAAAAAGTTGGAAAAGAGCAGGGGGACTAGACATTTAACAAGTTTTATTAACCTTCAAATATGAATAATGTCGAAAACTTTTAAAACTCTCGACCTCAAATCTTCTTCATCTATTTCTATTATTCATACGAACGTTAAAATTTTGTTATTTTTTCTTTAAAACTCGCACAATGTTTTTTATTATATTATTTGCAGTACAAAATTACTCGGCTGGGTATATTTAAAGACCAATGTGAAGGGTATATAAGATTCGGCACAGCCGAATATAGCGCTCTTACTTGTTTTTTTTTTATTTCTCAGGCAAATAGGGAAAAAACTTAGCTATAAATCATAAAAATCGTTTGTCAAATGTAGAGTTTATTCACGATTGAGCGGAAACATCTTTACTATACACGATCAAGCAAATACACCTAAACAATCAACATGGTACTTAATCCCTATACATAAATATTATAAAATCAAGGTGTAAGTTTGTTTGATTGTCAGGCAATTACGCCTAAACAGCTAGAATGATTTTAATGAAATTTAGAATATAAATACTTTTGAGATTTCATTATGCGATAGGCATTTCTTTTTTGGGGGCGGTACCACGCCCACAACGCTTTAAATCTGAAAGTACTTCTTCCGCAAAAATATAAATTTAAGAACTGGTAATTTTACTGCACAGATTTTTACGAAGCTTAAAAAATTGGCCGAAAATGTTCATATTCGGTACAATAATGGGTGACATAAGGATAGACAAATGGGCAAAATTATGTAAAGATATACTTAGATATATTCGAGATAGTTATAGACCAAAACGTTTAAGCCGTGAGGACACTTTTATGGGGACTGGATCAAAAAGTAAATCGATCATTACCACGTATGTGGTGTGGGTATAACAATACAAGAAAACTTTGTACTCCTTTTGGAAAACATTTAATAAGTATGTAATTATACTATAAATTAAGAACTATTGATACGTACATATGTACATACATATATGGTTTTATATGTAGGTAAATTTTCAGAAAATATAACTTTAATACAAATTGTTTTTTGCTATTTTTTTTTTTATTAAGTTCATTATATAATTTCTTTTTATTAGAAAAAATAAATATTTTTCCGTTAATGTTGAAAGAAACTTTTAATTTGAAAAAGCTGGTTTTTTCTACCGATACTAGCCAAGTAGAATGCATTTTCAAAAGCAGCTACGCAATTTCATCATCAGTACTCTTTGAACGGTACTAGTGTCTTTGGCAACCTATTTAACTTACTTGTAACAGAGAAAGGAAAACAGAATATCTATTTTCCTTCTTTATTATTTTGTATGTTAGGACTTAGTTTACTTTTCCATGTTCACTATACTTTTTTGTATTAGAAGTCTCTTTGGCAACACTTGATTAACGGTCAGGCACCATCTATCTCTCAGAAAAAATGAAACGCTTTTTGGATATTGTATATTATACAATAGCTAGTAACCCCTTATTTTTTTTATAATAAGCTGCAAATTTAGGAATTAGGATTAGTATAGTAATTTAAAATTTAATTATTTCAATAAGTTTTGTTTGCATATTATAACATATTATTGTATGTATGTTTCTGGGATCAATGAAAAAGTACCTTTTAGTAATTGCGTTAATAGTTGCATTTGTAGAAAATAAGGACTATAAAACAGACTTAATAAAATGTTTTTGTTTAAAAAACCTTAAATTTTTTTTAATTTTGTTCAGTTAATCTTTAGAAATAAGTATTTGGTTGATTTTTGTAAGCACATTTGTATGTAGGGTTCGTGAATTTCGGGACAACTCAAAAAAAAAAATAACTAGTTATTTGGCCAAAAGGTAACTAGTGTTTGTTCATCTCTAATATTACTTGCTAACTTACCAGGTAAGAAAAGGTTTTGCTGGGTAGAAGGTAATAACTAAACGCAATATTTATAAAATATATTTAGAAAATAAACATGAATACCGCTTTGAAGAAATTGATAGCATGGCGGTGACGCTTAAGTTAAAAAAAAATAATAATTTTTTAACTGTAGGTATTTTGCTGAAAGCAAAGTATTTGCTGATAAATGTCAATTTTTGACAAACACCGTAAAGTGTCCTTGTTATAATACGAGGCTTATAAGAAAACTATAAAACAAGTTACAACTCCAGCGTAGGATGGCAATCTTATACTTACTTCAAAACTAAAGTTTCTTACCTTGGTAAAATTTTGACACAATTTTTCCTAAATATTAGGGTAAATGACATTTAAATTTGTTTGATTTTATTTAATTAATTACCTACCTCTTTGCTATTTTTATGCCATATTTTATTCCAAACGAGCCAGGGTGCGATATTACTGACTTTAAAAGTAATAGGTCATTGATCTGCTTTGAATTTTTGTTTTATTATGTAAAATGCAGATTTCGGCAGCTTTCTTTTTTAGTTCTAAAGTTAAAGGGATAAATGTACTTAATTTTAAAATAAGAAATTTAATGCATTTTGATACAGTTTTTAAAGAAGGCAAGACAAATAATTATGGTAAAAATTTTTAATGCTAAAATAGATTTAAAATGAAGCAAAAAAGGGGGGAAAACAAATATGTACTTTGGTACTTCTTTAATTTTTTATGTTTTTAACTTTCACACAGGCGTGGGAACGAGACACTACAACCAGAAACTAAAAATCGAGAACGTTTGCTATATGTTATAAAAACTATAATTTTCCCCGGCAGAAACAATATTTCTCTCCGTGTACATCGAGATGATGGTTCTTTGCTATCTTTTGAAAATACAAGCCGGAGATAAAATTTTAGTCAACCATTTCTGAGTCTGCCCTTTAGTTGATTCATATATGTCTATCGAAAACAATTCAAAACAAGTAAGAGCGCTATATTCGGCTGTGCCGAATCTTATATACCCTTCACATTGGTCTTTAAATATACCCAGCCGAGTAATTTTGCACTGCAAATAATTTAATAAAAAACCTTGTGCGAGTTTTAAAGCCCATAGAAAAAATAACAAAATTTTAACGTTCGTATGAATAATAGAAATAGATGAAGAAGATTTGAGGTCGAGAGTTTTAAAAGTTTTCGACATTATTCATATTTAAAGGTTAATAAAACTTGTTAAATGTTCTAGTCCCCCTGCTCTTCTCCAACTTTTTCTCCAAAATGTATGAATTATTTGATTATTACTTTTTGTAGAATATTTGAAGTCGATAGCTGTAATAGTTTTCCGGAAGTAGCGTATCGAAAATTTTATAAAAATTGTTAATTTGTATGGGAGCTACCCCTTCTTCACCCCCCATACGAAAATTTTTTTCTTCAGAGCGTAGCCCTTGATGTCCAATCACTTTTTGTAGAACATTTGATTTCGATACCTGTTATAGTTTCCGAGATATAGCATATCGAAAATTTAACAAAAACTCAAAAATATTTTTCTTTAAAGCGTAGGCCTTATTTTCCAATTACTCTTTGTAGAACATTATATTTCGCTATCTGTTATAGTTTCCGAGATATAGCGTACCGAATATTTCATAAAAATTGTTAATTTGTATGGGAGCTACCCCTTTTTTTGCCCCCCTCTCAAAAAAATTTTTTCTTTAAAGCGTAGGCATTCTTACCCAATTTCTTTTTGTAGAACATTATATTTCGCTATCTGTTATAGTTTCCGAGAAAAAGCGTATCGAATATTTTATAGCAATTGTCGATTTGTATGGGAGCTACCCCCTTTTTTGCCCCCACTCAAAAAAATTTTTCTTTAAAGCGTAGGCCTTATTGCCCAATTACTCTTTGTAGAACATTTGGTTTCGATATCTGTTACAGTTTCCGAGATATAGCGTATCGAATATTTTATAACAATTGTCGATTTTAATGGGAGCTACCCCATTTTTTGCCACCACTCAAAAAATTTTTTCTTTAAAGTGTAGATCTTTGCGTACAATTACTTTTTGTAGAACATTTTATGTCGATAGCTGTTATAGTTTCCGAGATATAGCGTATCGAATATTTTATAATAATTGTCGATTTGTATGGGAGCTACCCCTTTTTTTGCCCCCACTCAAAAAATTTTTTCTTTAAATTGTAGATCTTTGCGTACAATCACTTTTTGTAGAACATTTTATGTCGATAGCTGTTAAAGTTTCCGAGATATAGCGTATCGAATATTTTATAACAATTGTCGATTTGTATGGGAGCTACCCCATTTTTTGCCCCCACTCAAAAAATTTTTTCTTTAAAGTGTAGATCTTTGCGTACAATTACTTTTTGTAGAACATTTCATGTCGATAGCTGTTATAGTTTCCGAGATATAGCGTATCGAATATTTTATAACAATTGTCGATTTGTTTGGGAGCTACCCCATTTTTTGCCCCCACTCAAAAAATTTTTTCTTTAAAGTGTAGATCTTTGCGTACAATCACTTTTTGTAGAACATTTTATGTCGATAGCTGTTACAGTTTCCGAGATATAGCGTATCGAATATTTTATAACAATTGTCGATTTGTATGGGAGCTACCCCTTTTTTTGCCCCCACTCAAAACATTTTTTCTTTAAAGTGTAGATCTTTGCGTACAATCACTTTTGTAAAACATTTTATGTCGATGGCAGTTATAGTTTCCGAGATATAGCGCATAAAATATTTCACCAAATTTGTGCAATTGTAGGAAAAATACCCCTTCCCCTGGTCCTATCTGAAAAAACTTTTTCCATTATTTAGGTCCCTTTTTAAGGAGTATCCGTGCCAAGTTTTGTGGCAAGAGTGACTATACTTACTGAGATATGTATATAGGGATATATGCACGGATTTTGTCCTAAAAAAAATGGGTTACTCTGGGTTTTCGCTTATATCTCGGTCAATAGTTAACCGATTTTGCTGGTTTTAAATAGCGATTGTTAGCGGGATATTTCTGATCGTTTGACACCATTAACTGGTCTGTATCTTTTTATTTGACTCCGGAAACTTGATTTCAACAGACGGACATCGCTAAATCGGCTTCCCTATCTATAAGGATCCAGAATATATATACTTTATGGGGTCGCAAATAAATAATAAAGAAATTACTAACGGAATGACAAAGTGATATATACCCTATCACTATGTGAAGGGTATAATTAAATAAGGCAGCTGCTTATATAATCTTTCGCACAAAAAAAATCAATGTAAAATCTTTTTTTGTTTAGCTACAAAAAAATATATTGTAAACCTCTCAAACCCGTCAAAAGTTAATAAATTGTGGGCAAATTTACTTAACTTTCCTGACTTTGACAGTGCCTCAAAACGATAAATTGTAAGCAAAAGATTTGAAAATTCACTATCCGAAACAGAATTTTGTTATTTGTCGAGCGCGCACTTAAATTTTTACATTTCTTAAATTTCCATTTTGGCTTAATGTCCGGCTAGATTGGCAGAATACCCCTATGTGCGTCGTCAAACACTTGTACATTTTGTTTTTTTTTTAGCAGTCGCTTTCTATGCATTTGTAGGATTCATTTTCGAGTCTTTTTATAACTAATCAGTCTTTAAAACGTTTGGGTAGTCTTAACAGACTCTTTTCCTAATTTGTTTACAAAACGACATTTCAAATGCTAACTGGATACATACATACATACATACATACATACATACATACATACATACATACATACATACATACATACATACATACATACATACATACATACATACATACATACATACATACAGACATACAAATTTCAATGATATTCTATGTTGGCAAAAATGTTATATATTTTTCATTACATTTTAGAGCGCGGAAATTTTCGTTTTTACAAAAACCAAAAATTAGGTAATTAGACCCTAAGCTATATTTTAATAGTTAAAATTGATTAAAGTCTTAACGTTGATGTTGGTGCCATAAATTGTCTGCCACTCGCAAATATAATTTTATAGATAGAAATGTTTTTCTTTAAAAAAACAATTTAAGATTTTTCATTATTTGAAGAAAACAAGATGTTTAATGTCGCAATTGTAATAAAATCTTCGCAAAAAGAATTTTAGGGTCAGCTTAGCCGGTGTTTATTATGCCCGTCACATAAGTGATAAGGGTATATATATGTAAATATGTATATATAAGTTTGTTATTCCGTTTGTAATTTTTTTATTATCTATTTGCGACCCCATAAAGTATATATATTCTGGATCCTTATAGATAGGGAAGTCGATCTAGCCATGTCCATCTGCCCGTGTTATGGTTAAAATAAAGTTTCTGAAGCCCCCCGATGTCGCATATATGTACGTGTAAGTGGTGTCAAACTATCAGAAATATCTACAAAAACTTGCTATTAAACTCCAGCTCAATCGCTTGATAACTAACTGAGATATAAGCCAAAAACCAAGACTACCTCTGATTATTTCTCTAAAACTTGTACATTAAAATGTATACAAATGCCCTGGAGTTGCGCCTACACGGCTGCAATGTTTGACCGACTCTCAGCGATTTCTTTCCACAAACATTTTTGTGCAAGGTTACCCGCTCCCTAACAGGGTTGCCATTCAAAGTTTATTTTTTTTAAATCGTTCCCACAGTTTCCAGGGGGCTGCTACAAGGTCAAATTTAAGGCCGACCCCAATTAGTAGTTTTTTCTTGCAAACATTTTCGTTGAAAACACTAACCCGCTATCTCTAGCCTTTAACAGCGTTGCCACACAAAATTGTAAACAATAAGTTAAAACCCCCTACAACTTCCCCGTATTCGCTCCTAAGGGAACAAAATGTATCAAGGACCCGCATTAGTTTTTCCTCCCAAACAAATTCCTAGAACATTCTTACCCCCTGTCTTCATCGCCTAAGGGTGCTCCCATACTAAGTTTGGAAAATCGTAATAAATCCCCCCTACAGCTTCCAGAGTGCCCGTGGATAGGTCAAATTTAGGACTGACCCCAACTAATTTTTTTTTTTGGGCAAACATTTTCCCTGAACATACTTACCCTCTATCTCCACCCCCTAAAGGGGCTGCCATACAAAATTTGAAAAAAATTAGATTAAGAACCCCTACAGATTGTTAAGGCTATACAAGATTCGGCACAGTCGAATATAGCAATCTTACTTGTGTTGTCTTCATATCATATTAATATTTCATATATATTTTTTGGTACAAAAACTGTGATAAGCGCTAAAACAAAAATGCTTAAATATTTTGAAATAAAATTATAAGACTTATAGTTTTGTTGTATGGATATCGAAATAAATGAATTATTTAATTCCATCAATGTAAAAAACACTTTGGTGAACTTTGTAACTTTACAAGATACGGCAACACTACAACAAACAAAGAAATTTGTAAGAAATTTGGAGAAAACAAGAAAAAAATAATATAGATAAATGTATTAGCTGTTTTCCTAAAAGTATGTATAATCCCTATATCCCTATATCTATTATATAAAGAAGGGGTGTGTGTGTATGTATGTATGTACATATGTAAGTTTGTATTTTATAGCTGGCCACACCAGTGCATCGATTTTTGTGAAATTTTTACAGAGTGTTACTTCAAGTCTAAAAGGAACAGTAGGCTACTTTTTTTTGGAAATTATTGCTGCCACGCCCACAAACGCCCATTTGTGTGGGAAGGTCAAGTAACAAAATTACCCAGAGCCATACTGCTCAAACGCGTGGAACTAAATACCTGAAATTTACAACACGTGTTAAGCTTTACATGTTTTACATGAATTTTTAAACATTGGGCCCGTAAAGGGATAAAAAGGGGACAAAAAGGGAAAAATCTGTAACCTACTATCTTTTGATGTATATAAGATAGAAACAAAATTTAAAAAGTTTAGCGTTTTCCTTAAGAAATAAACAGACAGGTATTTGGAGTTTTTTTTTTTTTAATTTTGGTCCGAAAGGCCGAAAAAAGGGGTTTAAATTATATTTTGGTACTTTTTTGTACTTTTTGTTACTTTTAAACCAATAAAGATAGAAAAATTTTTCAAATTGCGTTCGATAGGTCTTACAAAAATATGATTACATTTTTCGTACTTTTTTTTAATTTTGGGCCCAAAGGGGGAAAAAAGGGCTAAAAATATATTTTGATTTTTTTATTCGTTTTTTGTAACTTTTAAACCAATAAAGATAGGAACATTATTCAAATTAAGTGTAACAGGCCTAAAAAATATGAGTACGTTTTTAGATACTTTTTTAATTTTATAGACCCTAAGGGGAAGAAAGGGTTAAAATTATGTTTTAGTACTTTTTGTAACTTTAAAATCAATTATGATAGAAACATAATTTCAATTGCTCTTCGAGACCGATTTTTGGAAATGAGTTCGCACGTAAACGGCTTTTAAAGTTGAAATTTTGAAGGTAAAAAGTGGGCGGTGCCACGCCCATAAAAGTTAAACTTTTTATACTGGTATTTTACTGCACTGATTTTTTAAAAATTGGCACACATATAGAAGGCCTCTAATTCCGAAGTTCTTTAGGACAAAAATGGAGGATTACAGCGCCCACAAAAATGTAAGTTTTCAAACTGGTTCTTTTATTGTTGCGATTTTTATAAAGCTCAAAAATAGACCGATAATATTTATTTTAGGTATAAAAATGGGTGGCATTAAGATAGACAAACGTGCAAAATTGTGTGAAGATAAGGTTATATTCTAGCCAGTTATAGCCTAAAACGCTTAATCCGGGAGGACATTTGTATGGGAGCTCTGTTGAAAAATAACCTGATCATCACCACAAACAACATGCTTTTTTCTTATGCCAAAAAACTTATCTGTTCCAAATTTCATCGAAATATCTGCAAAAATGCGGTCTCTACTTTGTTTACAAGAATACATTAACGCTGAATTCCAAAACGCAGTTTGCCTTGCATTAAAAATTTTCAACTTCTTCCCTTATTCACTTTTTACAATTTGGACAAGGTTTTTTGCTTCCAGGACATTAATATAGCTGTAAGCACTCATTTGGAAGTAGAAGATATTATCAAAAACATCATCTTTGCTTTCAGGAAAAACTTGAAATTTCATGATGCAAGGCAAACTGCGTTTTGGAATACAGCCTAACTCCTAGCCGGACGGATGGACTGACAGGTTTTAATCGACTCAGGAAGTGATTCTGTGTCAATCGGTATAATTGGAGGTGGGTCTCAGACCTTTTTCTTTGGTGAGGTACAAAAATTTGCACAAAAGCATAGTAAAATTTGGATATAACAATGCAAGAGAAGTTTGAACTTCTTTTGAAAAATATTTGATATGTGATCCCTGTGTCTATATTATATAAAGAAAGGTTGTATGTATGTATGTATGTATGTATGTATGTATGTATGTATGTATGTATGTATGTATGCATGTATGTATGTATGTACATACATATGTATGTATGTTTGTAATTTATAGCTGTCCACACCAGTGGATCGATTTTTTTGAAATTTTTACAGCGAGTTACTTAAAGTCTGGAAGAAACAATTGGCAAGTTTTTTTTTGGAAATCTTTGCTGCCGCGCCCACACTACGCCCATTTGTGTGGGAAGGTCTGGTTATGAATTACCTAACCAAATTACCCAAGGCCATACTGGTTGAACGCGTAGAGCTAAATACATTTTTGTTTAAATACATACGAATTTTTAGAAATTGGGCCCGTAAAGGGATAAAAAGCGGACAAAAAAGGAAAAACCTGTAGCCTACTATCTTTTGATGTATATAAGATAAAAACAAAATTTAAAAAGTTTTGCGTTTTCTTTAAGAAACAAACAGACAGGTATTTGGAGTTTTTTTTTCATTTTGGTCCGAAATGGGAGAAAAAGGGGCTAAAATTATCTTTTGGTACTTTTTGGTATTTTTTGTTACTTTTAAACCAATAAAGATATAAACATTATTCAAATTGCGATAGGTCTTACAAAAATATTATTACGTTTTTCGTATTTTTTTTAATTTTGGACCCAAAAGGGGAAAACAGGGTTAAAAATAAATTTTGATTTTTTTATGCGTTGTTTGTTACTTTTCAACCAATAAAGATAGAAACATAATTCAAATTGGATGCGACAGGCCTAAAA
The DNA here is from genome assembly GCA_963583895.1 of Melanophora roralis. Classification (NCBI taxonomy): domain Eukaryota; kingdom Metazoa; phylum Arthropoda; class Insecta; order Diptera; family Rhinophoridae; genus Melanophora; species Melanophora roralis. Next base: position 6,791,288 of record OY757192.1, read on the forward strand.
AATATGAGTACGTTTTTGGGTCTTTTTAGAATAATTGGACTCTTAGGGGAAAAAAGATTAAAATTATGTTTTAGTACTTTTCGTAACTTTAAAACTAATGAAGGTAGAAACATAATTTAAATTACAATCGTCAGGTTACCAAAAAATTTTAATATGTTAATAAGGGGCTAAGATTATACACAGAAGTTTATAAATAATTTTTGCTTATTAAAACTTTCTGAATATCCAAAACTGTAAGCCTGGTAAATTTCCAATTTTTATGAGCTAAGTAAATAGTAGGGCTGACTTATTATTTATTGCAACTTTTGTGGGGCAACCAATAAATTTAAAAAAATTTAAATTCTTTTGTGTTTACATATTTGAATAATTTTACTATGATTGGGGTAGCGAAGCACACCGGGGCTTAGCTAGTATATTATAAAATCAAGGTGTAAGTTTGTTTGTTTGTTTGTTTGTCACGCAATCACGCCTAAACGGCTGGACCGATTTTCATGAAATTTGATATGTAAATACCTTGAAGCCCTGGGTGTGCGATAGGCTATACGTTTTTGGAAAAAAGGGAGGTGCCACGCCCACAGCACTTCAAATCTAACTGTACTTCTACTGCAAAAAAATAACTTTTAATACTGGTGCATATGTTGCACTGATTTTTTCAAATTTTTGTACACATTTATAACGCCTCTAACGGAAAAAAATTTGAAGGCAAAAAAGGAGGCGGGACCACGCCCCCTAAAACAAAAATTATATGAAAGGCACTTATTCTAGACCGATTTTTTTTGAAATTGGTTCGCATATAAACGGCTTCTAAAGTTAAAATTTTGGAGGTAAAAAAGTGGGCGGTGCCACGCCCACAAAAATTAAACTTTTTTAGCTGGTACTTTTACTGCACCGATTTTTTTTTAAACTTAGCACACATATAGAAGGCCTCTAATTCTGAAATTCTAAAGGACACAAGCTAGGGAGGGGTTGTTGCGCCCACAAAATTTTTAGTCTTCATGCTGGTTCTTCAATTGTTGCAATTTTTATGAATCTCAAAAATTGATCAATAATTTTTATTTTCGGTACAATAATAAGTGGCACAAAGATGGACAAACGTGCAAAGTTATGTGAAGATAGAGCAATATTTGAGCCAGTTATAGCCTCAAACGCTTAGTCCGGGAGGACATTTGTATGGGAGCTAGGTCAAAAAATTAACCGCTCATCACCACAAACAATATGCTTTTTTCCTATGCCAAAAAACATATCTGATCTAAATTTCATCGAAATATCTGCAAAAATGCGGTCTCTACTCTGTTCAAAAGAATACATTAACTCCAAGCCGGACTGACATGTTTTAATCGACTCAGGAAGTGATTCTGTGTCGATCAGTATAATTAGAGGTAGGTCTGAGACCTTTACTTTCGTAGGGTATAAACATTTGTACAAAAACAATCAAATTTGGGTATAACAATATAAGAGAACTTTAAACTCCTTTTGAAAAACACTTTAAATGTAATTATACTATAAATTAAGAACGATTGATATATACAGGGTGTCCGCCGGCAAGGTATACTAATTTATTTTACCGCCATTTTGGTAAACGTTAGTCTTGACAGTTCCTATTTTGCAGTCGTGAAGTAGAGACATGGCAAATTTATTATGAAAAAATATTCAACATGTTTTAGTCAATAAAACATGACAACCCCGATTTTCATGAAAAAATAATAATGAGTGCCGAGGCATATTTTCATTTGAGTGGATATGTCAATAGCCAGAATAGTCGGTTCTAGGTAATAGAAACCCTTCAAATTATCCAGCAGTCACTTTTGCATCCATTAAAAGTGGAAGTCTGGTGTGCAATTTGGTCAGGAGGAATCATTGGAGCTTACTTTTTTAAAACTGAAAACGGCGTAATGGGAAGCGATATCCTGATATGATTGAAAACTTTTTATTTAATATAAGAAATGGTGATGATGATTGGCCTGATTTGACTGCTCCGGACTTCTTTTTGTAGGGATATCTGAGCAGCAAGATTAATGCATATAAACCAACTTTCCGGCAGACACCCTGTGTATGGCAATATTATTGTAGCAACAATACTAACAGGGTAATTCTAAGGGGAAGATATTTTTAAACTCCATATACCAAGTAATCCAAAAGGTTTGCCTCCAATTCTTAACGCTTGCAGTTTTCAAACAAACTAGCCTTTGCTTTAACAATTAAATAATCCCAGGTTGCTGGTTTGCTGGATTTGCTGGTTTGCACTTGGAACTCCCACCCCCCACCCCCACCCTTCTCTCATGGCATGTTGTATGTCGCCTGTTCTAGGGTACTAAGTGGATAAAATTTACACATTTTTGCACTAAATGGAAAAACTCCTAACAGAGTAGAAAATAGCGTTTAATGAAGTACCTAACGACCCGTCATTTTTTTTATAAGCTACAAACTTAACTATTAATATTTGTATAGTAATTTAAAACTTAATAATCCAGATTTGTTTTGTTGGGTTTTGTTTGCATAATTTCATACAATATTGTTTATGGGTTTAATGTTTATTTAAAAGTTTTATTAACAACACTAAAGGGTATTTCGTGTAAAAATTCACATACTAAAGGCACAGACAGCTCATCAAAACGATTAAAATTTCGAGTTGAATCGAATGCTGTAATTTTCCCACAGTTTTATATGCACTTTTTTAAGTTAACAATTTGATTCCAAACTTTACCTTTTAAGATTATTCCCGCGCAACGCCGGAACGGGTAAGCTAGTATGCATATAAAGTCAAATTGTGTTTTAAAAATAATGCAATGCTTTTTTTTGCAGAAATGAGTTCTAAAGTGTGAAAATACTACCAAATGAAAAGGCACAATGTACTAACTGCCCACAAATTCTTGCTTGTAAAGGCTCGTCCACTTCGTCACTAAGGAGTCATATAGAATACACAAAATTAACATTGATGAAGATGTTAAAAAAAAGAAAATCAAAAAGTTCAAAAGGTTATTTTATGACAAAAAGTACATACTCATCTCTCCCAAAGGTTCTATCTCGTTTGGTTGCTAAGGACGGGCTTTCAATATGTGCGGTACAAAAATCGAAGGTTTATTACCTGAAATATTATTAATTTATTACTTAAAAAAAATTTTATAAAATTCACATTTGGTCCTTAGAAATTTTTTTACGTTTAATATATTTTGTAATTTCATGGGCGGTTAACCGGTTTTTTGAAGTTCGGGTAACCGGAAAACTGGTTTTAAAAAAAGTCGGTTTTTCGAAAACACTATATGACAGCTCTAACGACTTAAGGCAAATTTTAAGAGTACAAAAATTATTTTAATTTGGGGTGACCATTTCTACTGATTTCATTAGTACGTGTACTGATTTTTCATTTGGTGTACTGATATAAAATTTGGGTACTAAAAGGAATTGATTTTTGCAAAAAATTACTGATTATACTGATTTTTCAAGATAATTTAATATGTTATTTCTTTCTTCTTAAAAGTTTTTTTTTTTTTTTGTAATTATAGCAAAACTAGATATGTAGTTAAGAAATTAAAAAAAAATTATTTTAATCTCTCAAATCTAATTTTGATTCGATTAACAGCTCTCCAGAAATTTTTCGAAAATTAATTTTTTTAATTCAAATATGTATCTTCGAAAAGGCGACCTGTGTTTTTAAAACGGGAATACATAAGGAATCAGACGGCCGGACAGACATGAAGTGACAGGAAGTGATTTAAGTTCGATCGCTTTAACCGAATTTGATTCTTTGACTATAAAAACTTAAAAATAAAAAGCATACTTACATACATACTTATATACCAAATTTTTATACAGAAATGGTATTGTAATGGAACTTAACATAATTATTGTATTAAAAAAGTGGTCATTAGTGAGATAGTAAAATCCCTTTTTTAATCCTTTTTTTAATGCTCATTGAAAAAAAGAAAAAATATGTTTTGCAATGAAATGAAATGCATTTAAGAAAAAATTGAATACATATGTATATATAATTTTAATATTAAATTTTTTAGTCTATTGTTATTGTTGAATACCTACAGATTGACCGAGTGAGTATACATTCACATACATATGTATGTATGTATGTATATGATATGGCACTGCTGAATGTAGCCCTTCTTACCTGCATTATTTTATTTATGTTTTCAGATCTCTTAAAAAATTAAACAAAGCATTGGTAAACAAAGCTTATTAAAAACGCAAGCACGTAAGCACACAGCTTGAAGGCGGTGTGATGTATGGTATTTGAAGTATGTATGACCATCACCAATAACAGACACGCGGTTCGCTTTGTGCTTTTTTGTCATCAATTTATTTTTTGTTGTTACAATTTTTTTTCTCTTCCAATATTTGGGCTTTCTTAAACTTTGATTTCTAGATAATTAAAAGGCAAATAAAATCAGGCCAATCAGTTTATCGGTTAATACGTAGATAGGTTATAATTTATAGCATAATTCTTACAAAATACATACATACATATGATAAAAAGTAACATATTGCATGCTCAAAAGCACAGGGTTTTTTGTGCAAGATCATTAAAAAAATTAAGTTTTGGATTTATTTTTCTTCTAAATTTACTTAAAATTTTGGTCGCATATTTTTAACAAACAGACTCCGTTCAAAAAATTCTACATAATGCTACATACCCCTTTAGTTTTCAAATGAATAAAAATCAATTTTTGTGCTTGCAGCAACAACAGCTCGCACAACGTTCCAATAAAAACTCCGACAGATATTGGTCTAGGTATCCTCAATTAATAAACACATTTAAAAAACAAGTAAGAGCGCTATATTCAGCTGTGCCGAATCTTATATACCCTTCACATTGAACTTTCGCAATCCTAAACTTTTTTTATTTTTAACCATTTTTTTACTTATGAAATATTTCTAATTTTTAAATAGCATCTAAAGCCAACTCTAAAGAAGTTGTGGGCATTTTCATATCATTTTTGTAAATTTTCTAGGGCAACCCCTTTAGGGCGTGGAGATAGAGGGTAAGTATATTCTAGGAATATGTTTGGGAGGGCAAACTAATGGGGGTCGGTCGTACACTTTATTGCTCTAAGGCCAACTCTGAAGAAGTTGTGGGCATTTTATCATTTTTGTAAATTTTGTATGGCAACCCCATTAGGGCGTGGAGATAGGCGGTAAGTATTTTCTAAGAATATGTTTGGGAGGGTAAACTAATAGGGGTCGGTCGTACACTTTATTGCTCTAAAGCCAACTCTGAAGAAGTTGTGGGCATTTTATCATTTTTGTAAATTTTGTATGGCAACCCCATTAGGGCGTGGAGACAGGGGGTAAGTATGTTCTAGGAATATGTTTGGAAGAAGAAACTAATAGGGGTCGGTCCTACACTTTATTGCTCTAAGGCCAACTCTGAAGAAGTTGTGGGCATTTTTATATAATTTTTGTAAATTTTGTATGGCAACCCTCTTAGGGCGTGGAGATAGGGGCTAAGTATGCTCTAGGAATACGTTTGGGAGGAAAAACTAATGGGGGTCTGTGATACATTTTTTTCCTCTACGGGCGACTCCGGGGAAGTTGTAGCGGTTTTTACCTTATTTTTTAAAATTTTGTATGGCAACCATGTCAGGGGCTGGAGATAGAGAGTAAGTATGTTCCACAAAAATGTTTGGATGGAAAAAATAATTTGGGTCGGTCTTAAATTTTACCTTTGTAGAAGAACCCTGGAAGCCGTAGGAGCGATTTTAAAAATGTTTAAATTAGGCTTTGTATGGCAACGCTGTTATATGTATGAACACTTATACTAATAAAATTTTTGGTTTGGGTGTGTTTCAATAATATCAACATGACTGATTCTGTTTTTTTATTTTTTTGTTGTTTTTTTGTTGTTTTTATACCCTTCACATAGTGATAGGGTATATATCACTTTGTCATTCCGTTTGTAATTTCTTTATTATTCATTTGCGACCCCATAAAGTATATATATTCTGGAATATAGTATAGATAGGGAAGCCGATTTAGCGTTGTCCGTCTGTCCGTCTGTTGAAATCAAGTTTCCGGAGTCAAATAAAAAGATACAGACCAGTTAATGGTGTCAAACGATCAGAAATATCCCGCTAACAATCGCTATTTAAAATCAGCAAAATCGGTTCACTATTGACCAAGATATAAGCGAAAACCCAGAGTAACCCATTTTTTTAGGACAAAATCCGTGCATATATCCCTATATATCTCAGTAAGTATAGTCACTCTTGCCACAAAACTTGGCACGGATACTCCTAAAGAAGGGACCTAAATAATGGAAAAATTTTTTTCAGATAGGACCAGGGGAAGGGGTATTTTTCCTACAATTGCACAAATGTGGTAAAATACTTTATGCGTTATATCTCGTAAACCATAACAGCTATCGACTTAAAATGTTCTACAAAAAGTAATTGTACGCAAAGATCTACACTTTACAGAAAAAATTTTTTGAGTGGGGGCAAAAAAAGGGGTAGCTCCCATACAAATCGACAATTGTTATAAAATATTCGATACGCTATATCTCGGAAACTATAACAGCTATCGACTTAAAATGTTCTACAAAAAGTAATTGTACGCAAAGATCTTCACTATACAGAAAAAATTGTTTGAGTGGGGGCAAAAAAAGGGGTAGCTCCCATACAAATCGACAATTGTTATAAAATATTCGATACGCTATATCTCGGAAACTATAACAGATATCGAAATGAAATGTCCTACAAAAAGTAATTGTGCGCAAAGATCTACACTTTACAGAAAAAATTTTTTGAGTGGGGGCAAAACAAGGGGTAGCTCCAATACAAATCGGCAATTGTTATAAAATATTCGATACGCTATATCTCGGAAATTATACCAGATATCGACTTAAAATGTTCTACAAAAAGTGATTGTACGCAAAGATCTACGCTTTTAAGAAAAAATTTTTTGAGTGGGAGCAAAAAAAGGGGTAGCTCCCATACAAATCGACAATTGTTATAAAATATTCGATACGCTATATCTCGGAAACTATAACAGATATCGAAATGAAATGTCCTACAAAAAGTAATTGTACGCAAAGATCTACACCATAAAGAAAAAATTTTTTGAATGGGGGCAAAAAAAGGGGTAGCTCCCATACAAATCGACAATTGTTATAAAATATTCGATACGCTATATCTCGGAAACTAAAACAGAAATCGACTTAAAATGTTCTACAAAAAGTGATTGTACGCAAAGATCTACACTTTAAAGAAAAAATTTTTTGAATGGGGGCAAAAAAAGGGGTAGCTCCCATACAAATTAACAATTTTTATGAAATATTCGATACGCTATATCTCGGAAACTATAACAGATATCGAAATGAAATGTTCTACAAAAAGTAATTGGGCAAGGAGGCCTACGCTATAAAGAAAAAATTTTTTGAGTGGGGGCAAAATAAGAGGTAGCTCCCATACAAATCGACAATTATTATAAAATATTCGATACGCTATATCTCGTAAACTATAACAGCTATCGACTTAAAATGTTCTACAAAAAGTAATTGTACGCAAAGACCTACACTTTAAAGAAAAAATTTTTTGAGTAGGGGCAAAAAAAGGGGTAGCTCCCATACAAATCGACAATTATTATAAAATATTCGATACGCTATATCTCGGAAATTACGACAGATATCGAAATCAAATGTTCTGCAAAGAGTAATTGGGCAATAAGGCCTACGCTTTAGAGAATAATTTTTTTGAGTGGGAGCAAAAAAAGTGGTAGCTCCCATACAAATCGACAATTATTATAAAATATTCGATACGCTATATCTCGGAAACTATAAAAGATATCGAAATGAAATGTTCTACAAAAAGTAATTGGACAAGAAGGCCTACGCTTTAAAGAAAAAATTATTGGAGTGGGGGCAAAAAAAGGGGTAGCTCCCATACAAATTAACGATTTGTATGAAATTTTCGATACGCTATAATTCGGAAACTATAACAGATATCGAAATCAAATGTTCTACAAAAAGTGATTGGACATCAAGGGCTACCCTATAAAGAAATAATTTTGCGGATGGGGGGTGAAGAAGGGGTAGCTTCCATACAAATTAACAATTTTTATAAAATTTTATATACGCTACTTCTGGAAAACTATTACAGCTATCGACTTCGAATATTCTACAAAAAGTAATAATCAAATAATTCATACATTTTGGAAAAAAAGTTGGAGAAGAGCAGCGGGACTAGAACATTTAATAAGTTTTATTAACCTTTAAATATGGATAATGTCGAAAACTTTTAAAACTTTCGACCTCAAATCTTCTTCATCTATTTCTATTATTCATACGAACGTTAAAATTTTGTTATTTTTTCTATGAACTTTAAAACTCGCACAAGGTTTTTTATTATATTGTTTGCAGTACAAAATTGCTCGGCTGGGTATATTTAAAGACCAATGTGAAGGGTATATAAGATTCGGCACAGCCGAATATAGCGCTCTTACTTGTTTTATTATTACATGTAAAAGTTTGTTCTTTGTTGTTGTTGTAGACTCAAAAAACCAAAGTAGTCGTGGTTTTTTACTTATATCTCGGTCATTTATCAGGCGATTTTGCTGAATTTCAATACCGATTTTCTCGCGACTATCTGTGACAGTTTGAGATCACATTCGGGTTTAAGCGATATCGGGGGGCTTCAGAAAGTTGATTTCAACCATAACACGGACAGACGGTCAGACGGACATCGCTAAATCGGCTTCCCTATCTATAAGGATCCAGAATATATATACTTTATGGGGTCCCAAATGGATAATAAAGGAATTACAAACGGAATGACAAACTTATATATACCTTTATCACTTATGTGAAGGGTATAAAAAAACCGATTAACATACTTCTTTTACTACTGAAAGACTAAATATAAATGATTTCTGCTCAAAATATCCCCCAAAAATCTTTGACGGGTGTGAATGGTTTTACAAATTTGTGCTTAAAGAACTTTCGCTTAAAGATTTTATTCCGTAAAATATTCAAGAGAACGGACACAACTATTTGATTAAATAAATTGTTCGGCGTATTTTAAGTTGAATTTAAACTTTAAAAAACGGAGTTTTTTAGCAAATGTGACAGGTGTGACAATTCTATCAAACCTGCAATAAAAGTAAAGTTTGTTATCGAGTAACTGATGGTTTAAAATTGTTGCTTAATTTTTTTTTAAATATCCTATTTCTCCATACCTCTTATTCTCATTGGGGCATTCATTACCCATATACGAATGAAAAACATAAGTAAAGGCGCTGTGCCGAATCTTAGGTATTTTTAACATTGGACTTTCGAAACCCCGAACCTGTTTTTATTTTTATCCGTTTTTTTTATTTATGTAGAGGGCTTTACCCAATTTTTTTTAAATTTTGTACGGCACCCCCTTTTAAGGGCGTGGAGATAGGGGGTAAGTAAGTTCTAGGAATGTATTTGCAAGGAAAAACTAATGGGGTTCGGTCGCATTCCTTATTTTTCTACGGACGACTCTGGGGAAGTTATGGGCGTTTTTACATCATTTTGTTTTTTTTGTTTGGCAGTCCCCTTAGGTTATGGATATAAGGTGCAAAAACATTCTGAAAATGTGTTTAGGGGGAAAAACTAAAGGGGGGTCTGCTATTATACATTTTATTGCTCTAGCGGCGACTTCGGGGAAGTTTAAAAGTTGTTACTTTTACTTAGGGCGTGGAGACAGGGGTTAAAATTTTTCTAGGAATATGTTTGGCAGGGGAAACTAATAGGGGTCAGTCATAGACTTTATTGCTCTTAGACCGACTCTGAGGAAGTTGTGGGTATTTTTACATAATTTTTGTAAATTATGTATGGCAACCCCGTATGGTGATGGTGATAGGTATTATGTATGTTCTAGGAATATGTTTGGGAGGGAAAACTAATGAGGGTATGTGATACATTTTATTCCCCTAGTGGCTTAACCCAATTTTTTTCAAATTTTGTATGAAACCATGTTAGGGGCTGGAAATAAAGGATAAGTATGTACCACAAAAAAGTTGGGGAGGACAAATTAACTGGCGTCGGTCTTTAATTTTACCTTTATAGGAGAACCCTGGAAGCTGTGTGAGTGATTAAAAAAAAAGTATGTTCCAAAAAAATGCTCGTCGGGAAAAATTTTTGGGAATCGGTCTCACATTAACCGTTGTACGGGGCAACTCTGTGGCAACTGTTAAGGTTTTTATGTAAAAATAAAACAAATAAAAATAAAATAAACAGAGGTAGTTTTGCTTTTTAGCTTATATCTTGGCCTTATCGGGCGATTTTGCTGGATTTCTATAGCGATTTTTTCGCAGATATTTTTGATTGTTTCATACCACTTACGGTGGTTGATTTTAACCATAATACGGACAGATGGTCAGACGGACATGGCTAAATCGACTTCGCTTTCTATAAGGATTCAAAATATATATACTTTATGGGGTCGCAAATGATTAATAAAGAAATTATAAACGGAATGAAAAACTTATACACTTATATACTTATCACTTTTTTGAAGGGTATAAAAATTTATAACAAATTACAATAAATTTTATTCTTTCTATGTTCATATATGTATATAAAAAGTACAAAAAATAAAAAAACGGATAAAAATAAAAAAGGCTCGGGGTGTCGTAAGTCCAATGTAAAGGGTATCTAAGATGCGACACAGCCGAATATAGTGCTCTTACTTGTTTGAATTAAAACCATTAACTTTTGGGTAGCTACCCCTGGCAACGCTTATTGAGTTCAACAATGAAATAAGTATATACCGATATTATAGTGCCAAATGATGCGTTTGCATATCAACTTGTACCATCTTCATCATTCCTCTTTGATGTAAAACTAACAAAAGGATAAAAATAATAAAATCAACAAAAAGGTTAAATATATCAGCAAAACAACAACACAATAGCAGCATATGTTACCTTCTTTTTATTATTACTGCTAAGTGTGCGCGTACATATGTACATAAAAACTTATGTATGTGCATAATGTATAATGCATATGTATGTATTTATGAAATCAACAAGTTTTCTGCATTTTGCGGTATTTTAAAATAAGCATATGGCAAGTTTTTACCCAAATATAGCGAAGATAAACTGTTATGCGGTTTACCGATATGTATCTAGTTTACATGTGTTCATCTGTTGCAGCGGTGCTCCTAGACTTCTTACCATATTTTACACAAAAAAAAAAAAAATTATAGTCGAAAACGTTAAGATCGATAAATAGTTATAGTAAGCGCTCTATTCTAACTGGTTAATCAAATATAGTCTTAAATCGACTTGGAACAATTAAATTATACACCGAGAGAAAAATGACGACTTAGATTTAAGAACAAAATTCTTTAATATGGATTGCAGAAATCTTCAGATATCAATCTTTTTGGTTTGAGTTCTCGCATTAAAGAAAAAAAAAACAATCGTAATTTTAAGATCATATTCTGAAGTTGAGAACATATTCCGAAATTTTACATCAATAAAAACGTGTTGTTTTTTAAATTGTAAAACGCTGAAAAAAGAAGACGAATTGAGAATAAAAGTATTAAAGAAATTTTAAATGACAATAAAAAGCAATTAAAAATGAAAAACCAGAAACCCGGTGAAATGGTGCTTATAATTATAGCAGTGAGTAAAAATTTGTTACCGATGGCAGACGACGCTTTGCTAAAAAAAAAAAAGCTTTAACGTTTGCGCAGATGTGCGTACCGTCTAAAAATAATAGTCTAAGACCGATCTTGAATTTTACCGATCGCCTCATAGCTACTTCCCGAGTTGTTTAAAGCATGTCCGCCCAGGTAGCTGGCTCTCTTCACACTAAACTCTTTTGGTTTTTAAAAAAATTTTACATCTTGATGCCTAGTTTTGGAAAAAGTTTTAAAAACCCGTGCTTGGTGATCATAAATAAATCGACCATTGGAAATCGCCCAAAATACTTACATGCAATATTTTGAAACATTATTGAAAACAATAGGCTTGTCTTGTCTGTAAAACCAATTATTAACTTATATTGTATACATGACATCAGTCAGAAAAATTTCTGTGAAACACAACAAGAGTTTGGAGAGTCACTGTAAGCTGAAACCCCTTATTAGATAATTTTTCATATCCAGAATTCTGTTGGAAAGCAATGAGCACAAAATATCAATACTTGCAATAAAAAGTGAAACAATTACGATAGCGTTAAAGATCGTATGTGAAGGCCGGACAATCATCTATTGTGAGCTGATAAAATCTAGCTGGGACATAACCGGGAAAAGAAATCTCTAAACTATCCGGACAAATCATTTCAGATTTGTCAGACTTGTCTATATATTACTATATTATAAAAAAGGTATTTAAAAAAAAATTACCAAAATATATAAGTAAAACAAGTAAGAGCGCTATATTTGGTTGTGCCAAATCTTTTATACCCTTCACAACGTGTAGGGATTTGTATTTTTTTCAAATTTCGTATGGCAATCCCCTTAGGGGGTGGGGATAGGGTGTAAGTTTGATCTGGGGGAAATGTTTATAAAGAAAATAGAAAGGTCAGCCCTACATTTGACCTATGCACGGGCACCGACGAAGCTATAGGGGGGGATTTATTACAATTTCGCAAATATGGGGCTCCTCTTAGGCGATAGAGATAGGAGATAAGTATATTCTAGGAATATGTTTAGGAGGTAAAACAAACGGTGGTCGGTCCTACATTTTCTTTTCTAGGGCCTACTTTGGAAAATTTATGGACCCCCTTAAGGTGATGGAGAAAGGGGGTAAGTATGTTCTAGAATATGTTTGAAAAAAAAAATAATGGAAGAGAAGTTGTAGGGGTCTCTACCCAATTTTTTTTAAATGTTTGTATGGCAACCCTGTCGCGGGCTGGAGATAGGAGGTAAGTATGTTCCACAAAAATGTTTGGGGGGAAAATTAATTGGGGTCGGTGTTACATTTGACCCTTAAAGGCGCACCAGAGGAACCGTTTAGAAAAATTTTCAAATAAAACTTTGTAAGGCAACCTTGTTAGGGGACGGAGATCTAGTGTCAGTATGTTCCACAAAAATATTTGTGAAAAAAAAACTAATTAGAGTCGGTTTTATATTGAACACGTGTACGGGCAACTCCGGGGAAGTTGTTTTTATTCACAAATTTTAGAGAAATAAACAGAGGTAGTCTTGGTTTTTCGCGTATATCGCAGTTACTGATCGGGAGATTCTTCTGGATTTCAATATCGATTCGCTTGCAGATATTCCTGATAGTCGGGTCTATGCGACATCAGGGGGTTTCAAAAATTTGATTTCAACCATAACACGGGCAGACAAATATTGCTAAATCTACTTCCCTATCCTTAAGGAACAAGAAAATATATGCATACTTTATGTGGTCGCAGACAGATATTAAAGAAATTAACCAAGGTTTTAGAAAATAAAATTTTGGACTACCCTGTATATACATACGTTGAGGTACAGGGTGCCAAAATTGACCTATTTAGGTTTGCAAAACATTTCTATGCTCATAACTTTTGCAAATATCAACCGATTTCAATGATTTTTAGATTTATTTCATGAAAATTTAAATTTTACTTGTTACCTGTTACAGTTTAAAAGATATTTGGGTTTGAAATTTAAAATTCTGTTTTTGACCTTCACTTTATTTGGTTTTTTGCAAATGTCTGCAATTGTAGTTATGCTAAAAATATTTTTAAAAATATTTTTGTGTTTTTAAAAAGTTTGTTAAGCCTATACAAAAAAAAATATTTAATTATCTTTATTCGTCTAGCCGTGAAAAATATTCAAAGTCAAAGTTTTCAAAGGTTATTCCAAAAATGGCAAAATTTTTGATAAAAATTGAGCACAATTGATTAACTTTTTTTTGCAAATAATTGTGAAAATAATTATTTCTTTCTTTACATTTTTTTTTAAAAAGCAGGCTTTAAAATAATTTTTGGAGGAAGTTATTTTTTTAAGAGGATTTAAACGTGCACCCTACGCCAGGCATTGGTCGAAAATATGGAATTTTTCAACGAAATTTCAAATTTATCGGCCGACAAAAAAAACGCAAGCCAGTTTTTGAAAAATTAGTTCAAAATTAAAATAACTAATCTTTTGAGGTTGCAGTTTTAATTAAGTTATTCACCGCCCGCACAAAAATGGGGTCACGAGGGTAAATGTTATTAATATAGGCAAATTTTAAGATGCGTGTTATATAATAGCTTAGAAAAACTATAAAAGTTTACTTAATTCTTTTTGTTTTTTGTTTAAATAATAAATAACATAATACTTTTTTAAAGTTTAAAAGTCAATTACGTTATCATAAATCAACAATATTTTATAAGTTTTCAAATATAAAAAATTTTCACAAAAAAAACTGTAAATATAATATTTTAGGGTTTTTATAATCTGACCCCTTATTTTTTTCTGATATGTGAAAAATATGATATGCATGCAAATCTCCATCTGTTTACCTTTTAAATGATATATAATATTTGTATATTATTGGTTAGTTAATACTATATTAACTGCCCTTGCGTCTTGCGTCAAATTTGTTAAAAGTTCATTATTTTGTAGGGTGTGTATATACATAGTACCACATAAAGAACATATCACACAATTTTCATCGCCTACATACATACAAAAATACATACATACATACATACATACGTATGTATGTGATGTTTATAAAATTTTCCTCTAAATTTTTATTTTATTATTGATATAAGAGTTTGGGATTTCTGATTTTTATAGATGTGCCATATATCCATAATTCTTCTAGGCGAAAGCAGGGCACAATATTGCACTAATGTACTGATGTATTTCTGGCAACTTTAATTTTCAACTGCATGTTGACTCATTTTAGTTATGAAAATTTCAGCCCATGAAGAAAATTGTATATTCAATAACTAAAAATGCTTTTTTAAAATCACTCAATTTTTTGTAGAAGTATTTAATAATATTGTGTTTGATTACTCTAGTAATACATTATTTGTATAATTAAAAATTTTTACAAAATATTGTTTTCTGTGTATGTATATTAAAACTATCTATTATATAAAGAAGGGGTGTATGTATGTATGTATGTATGTATGTATGTATGTATGTATGTATGTATGTATGTATGTATGTATGTATGTATGTATGTATGTTTGTATGTTTGTATTTTATAGCTGGCCACACCAGTGGATCGATTTTTGTGAAATTTTTACAGAGTGTTACTTCAAGTCTGAAAGGAACAATAGGCTACTTTTTTTTTGGAAATTATTGCTGCCACGCCCACACTACGCCCATTTGTGTGGGAAGGTCAATTAACAAAATTACCCAGAGCCATACTGCTCAAACGCGTAGAGCTAAATACCTGAAATTTACAACACGTGTTAAGCTTTACATGTTTGTTTAAATGCACATGAGTTTTTAAACATTGGGCCCGTAAGGGGATAAAAAGGGGACAAAAAGGGAAAAATCGGTAACCTACTATCTCTTGATGTCTATAAGATAGAAACAAAATTTAAAAAGTTTAGCGTTTTCCTTAAGAAATAAACAGACTGGTATTTGGATTTTTTTTTAAATTTTGGTCCGAAAGGCCGAAAAAAGGGGTTTAAATTATATTTTGGTACATTTTGGTACTTTTTGTTACTTTTGAACCAATAAAGATAGAAAAATTTTTAAAATTGCGTTCGATAGGTCTTACAAAAATATGATTACGTTTTTCGTACTTTTTTTTAATTTTGGGCCCAAAAGGGGAAAAAAGGGCTAAAAATATATTTTGATTTTTTTATTCGTTTTTTGTAACTTTTAAACCCATAACGATAGAGACATTATTCAAATTAAGTGTAACAGGCCTAAAAAATTTGAGTACGTTTTTAGATACTTTTTAATTTTATAGACCCTAAGGGGAAGAAAGGGTTAAAATTATGTTTTAGTACTTTTTGTAACTTTAAAATAAATTATGATAGAAACATAATTTCAATTCCTTTTCGAGACCGATTTTTGGAAATTAGTTCTCACGTAAACGGCCTTTAAAGTTAAAATTTTGAAGGTAAAAAAGTGGGCGGTGCCACGCCCATAAAAGTTAAACTTTTTATGCTGGTACTTTTATTGCACTGATTTTTTTAAATTGGCACACATATAGAAGGCCTCTAATTCCGAAGTTCTAAAGGACAAAAATGGAGGATTGCAGCGCCCACAAAAATGTAAGTTTTCAAATTGGTTCTTCTATTGTTGCGATTTTTATGAAGCTCAAAAATAGACCGATAATATTTATTTTCGGTACAAAAATGGGTGGCATAAAGATAGACGAACGTGCAAAATTATATGAAGATAAGGCCATATTCTAGCCAGTTATAGCCCAAAACGCTTAATCCGGGAGGACATTTGTATGGGAGCTCTGTCGAAAAATAACCTGATCATCACCACAAACAACATGCTTTTTTCTTATGCCAAAAAACGTATCTGTTCCAAATTTCATCGAAATATCTGCAAAAATGCGGTCTCTACTTTGTTTACAAGAATACATTAAGACTGAATTTCAAAACGCAGTTTGCTTTGCATTAAAAATTTTCAACTTCTTCCCTTATTCACTCTTTACAATTTGGACAACGTTTTTTGCTTCCAGGACATTAATATAGCTGTAAGCACTCATTTGGAAGTAGAAGATATTATCAAAAACATCATCTTTGCTTTCAGGAAAAACTTGAAATTTCGTGATGCAAAGCAAACTGCGTTTTGGAATACAGCCTAACTCCTAGCCGGACGGATGGACTGACAGGTTTTAATCGACTCAGGAAGTGATTCTGTGTCAATCGGTATAATTGGAGGTGGGTCTCAGACCTTTTTCTTTGGTGAGGTACAAAAATTTACACAAAAGCATAATAAAATTTGGATATAACAATATAAGAGAAGTTTGAACTTCTTTTGAAAAATATTTGATATGTAATCCCTGTATCTATCTATTATATAAAGAAGGGGTGTATGTATGTATGTATGTATGTATGTTTGTATTTTATAGCTGGCCACACCAGTGGATCGATTTTTGTGAAATTTTTACAGAGTGTTACTTCAAGTCTGAAAGGAACAATAGGCTACTTTTTTTTTTGGAAATTATTGCTGCCACGCCCACACTACGCCCATTTGTGTGGGAAGGTCAATTAACAAAATTACCCAGAGCCATACTGCTCAAACGCGTAGAGCTAAATACCTGAAATTTACAACACGTGTTAAGCTTTACATGTTTGTTTAAATGCACATGAGTTTTTAAACATTGGGCCCGTAAAGGGATAAAAAGGGGACAAAAAGGGAAAAATCGGTAACCTACTATCTCTTGATGTCTATAAGATAGAAACAAAATTTAAAAAGTTTAGCGTTTTCCTTAAGAAATAAACAGACTGGTATTTGGATTTTTTTTTAAATTTTGGTCCGAAAGGCCGAAAAAAGGGGTTTAAATTATATTTTGGTACTTTTTGGTACTTTTTGTTACTTTTGAACCAATAAAGATAGAAAAATTTTTAAAATTGCGTTCGATAGGTCTTAAAAAAATATGATTACGTTTTTCGTACTTTTTTTTAATTTTGGGCCCAAAAGGGGAAAAAAGGGCTAAAAATATATTTTGATTTTTTTATTCGTTTTTTGTAACTTTTAAACCCATAACGATAGAGACATTATTCAAATTAAGTGTAACAGGCCTAAAAAATTTGAGTACGTTTTTAGATACTTTTTTAATTTTATAGACCCTAAGGGGAAGAAAGGGTTAAAATTATGTTTTAGTACTTTTTGTAACTTTAAAATAAATTATGATAGAAACATAATTTCAATTCCTTTTCGAGACCGATTTTTGGAAATTAGTTCTCACGTAAACGGCCTTTAAAGTTAAAATTTTGAAGGTAAAAAAGTGGGCGGTGCCACGCCCATAAAAGTTAAACTTTTTATGCTGGTACTTTTATTGCACTGATTTTTTTAAATTGGCACACATATAGAAGGCCTCTAATTCCGAAGTTCTAAAGGACAAAAATGGAGGATTGCAGCGCCCACAAAAATGTAAGTTTTCAAATTGGTTCTTCTATTGTTGCGATTTTTATGAAGCTCAAAAATAGACCGATAATATTTATTTTCGGTACAAAAATGGGTGGCATAAAGATAGACGAACGTGCAAAATTATATGAAATAAGGCCATATTCTAGCCAGTTATAGCCCAAAACGCTTAATCCGGGAGGACATTTGTATGGGAGCTCTGTCGAAAAATAACCTGATCATCACCACAAACAACATGCTTTTTTCTTATGCCAAAAAACGTATCTGTTCCAAATTTCATCGAAATATCTGCAAAAATGCGGTCTCTACTTTGTTTACAAGAATACATTAAGACTGAATTCCAAAACGCAGTTTGCTTTGCATTAAAAATTTTCAACTTCTTCCCTTATTCACTCTTTACAATTTGGACAACGTTTTTTGCTTCCAGGACATTAATATAGCTGTAAGCACTCATTTGGAAGTAGAAGATATTATCAAAAACATCATCTTTGCTTTCAGGAAAAACTTGAAATTTCGTGATGCAAAGCAAACTGCGTTTTGGAATACAGCCTAACTCCTAGCCGGACGGATGGACTGACAGGTTTTAATCGACTCAGGAAGTGATTCTGTGTCAATCGGTATAATTGGAGGTGGGTCTCAGACCTTTTTCTTTGGTGAGGTACAAAAATTTACACAAAAGCATAATAAAATTTGGATATAACAATATAAGAGAAGTTTGAACTTCTTTTGAAAAATATTTGATATGTGATCCCTGTATCTATCTTCTATTATATAAAGAAGGGGTGTATGTATGTATGTATGTATGTATGTATGTATGTTTGTATGTTTGTATTTTATAGCTGGCCACACCAGTGGACCGATTTTTTTGAAATTTTTACAGGGAGTTATCTTAAGTCTGAAAGGAACAATAGGCTACTTTTTTTTTAAAACTATTGCTGCCACGCCCACAATACGCCCATTTGTGTGGGAAGGTTAGGTTATTAATGGCCTAACAAAATTACCCAAGGCCATATTGATCAAACGCGTAGAGCTAAATACATGAAATTTATAACACGTGTTAAGCTCTACATGTTTGTTTAAATGCACATAAATTTTTAAACATTGGGCCCGTAAAGGGATAAAAAGGGGACAAAAAGGGAAAAATCTGTAACCTACTATCTTTTGATGTATATAAGATAGAAACAAAATTTAAAAAGTTTAGCGTTTTCCTTAAGAAATAAACAGACAGGTATCTGGAGTTTTTTTTTTAATGTTGGTCCGAAAGGGCGAAAAAGGGGTTAAAATTATATTTTGGTACTTTTTGGTACTTTTTTGTTACTTTTAACCAATAAAGATAGAAAAATTTTTCAAATTGCGTTCGATAGGTTTTACAAAAATATGATTACGCTGTTCGTACTTTTTTCAAATTTTGGGCCCAAAGGGTAAAAAAAGGGTTAAAAATATATTTTGATTTTTTTATTCGTTTTTTGTAACTTTTAAACCAATAACGATAGGAGCATTATTCAAATTAAGTGTAACAGGCCTAAAAATATGAGTATGTTTTTAGATACTTTTTTAATTATTAAATCCTAAGGGCAAGAAAGGGTTAAAATTAGGTTTTAGTACTTTTTGTAACTTTAAAATCAAATAAGATAGAAACATAATTTAAATTCCTCTTCCAGACCGATTTTTGGAAATTAGTTCGCACATAAGCGGCTTTTAAAGTTAAAATTTTGAAGGTAAAAAAGTGGGCGGTGCCACGCCCATAAAAGTTAAACTTATTATGCTGGTACTTTTATTGCACTGATTTTTTAAAATTGGCACACATATGGAAGGCCTCTAATTCCGAAATTTTTAAGGACAAAAATGGAGGATTGCAGCGCCCACAAAAATGTAAGTTTTCATACTGGTTCTTCTATTGTTGCAATTTTTATGAAGCTCAAAAATAGACCGATAATATTTATTTTCGGTACAAAAATGGGTGGCATAAAGATAGACAAACGTGCAAAATAATGTGAAGATAAGGCCATATTTGAGCCAGTTATAGCCCAAAACGCTTAATCCGGGAGGACATTTGTATGGGAGCTCTGTCGAAAAATTAACTGATCTTCACCACAAACAACATGCTTTTTTCTTATGCCAAAAAACTTATCTGTTCCAAATTTCATCGAAATATCTGCGGTCTCTACTTTGTTTACAAGAATACATTAATAAGGCTGAATTCCAAAACGCAGTTTGCCTTCCATTAAAAATTTTCAACTTCTTCCCTTATTCACTCTTTACAATTTGGACAACGTTTTTTGCTTCCAGAACATTAATATAACTGTAAGCACTCATTTGGAAGTAGAAGATATTACCAGAAACATCATCTTTGCTTTCAGGAAAAACTTGAAATTTCGTGATGCAAAGCAAACTGCGTTTTGGAATTCAACCTAACTGCCAGCCGGACGGATGGACTGACAGGTTTTAATCGACTCAGAAAGTGATTCTGTGTCGATCGGTATAATTGGAGGTGGGTCTCAGACCTTTTTCTTTGGTGAGGCACAAAAATTTGCACAAAAGCATAATAAAATTTGAATTTAACAATATAAGAGAAGTTTGAACTTCTTTTGAAAAATATTTGATATGTGATCCCTGTATCTATATTATATAAAGAAAGGTTGTATGTATGTATGTATGTATGTATGTATGTATGTATGTATGTATGTATGTATGTATGTATGAATGTATGTATGTATGTATGTATGTATGTATGTATGTATGTATGTATGTATGTATGTATGTATGTATGTATGTAAATACATATGTATGTATGTTTGTAATTTATAGCTGTCAACACCAGTGGATCGATTTTTTTGAAATTTTTACAGCGAGTTACTTAAAGTCTGGAAGCAAGGGGCTAAGATTATATATAGAAGTTTATAAATAATTTTTGCTTATTAAAACTTTCTGAATATCCAAAACTGTAAGCCTGGTAAATTTCCAATTTTTATGAGCTAAGTAAATAGTAGGGCTGACTTATTATTTATTGCAACTTAAGTGGGGCAACCAATAAATTTAAAATAATATAAATTCTTTTGTGTTAACATATTTGAATAATTTTACTATGATTGGGGTAGCGAAGCACACCGGGGCTTAGCTATCTATTATATAAAGAAGGGGTGTATGTATGTATGTATGTATGTATGTATGTATGTTTGTATGTTTGTATTTTATAGCTGGCCACACCAGTGGACCGATTTTTTTGAAATTTTTACAGGGAGTTATCTTAAGTCTGAAAGGAACAATAGGCTACTTTTTTTTTTAAAACTATTGCTGCCACGCCCACAATACGCCCATTTGTGTGGGAAGGTTAGGTTATTAATGGCCTAACAAAATTACCCAAGGCCATATTGATCAAACGCGTAGAGCTAAATACATGAAATTTATAACACGTGTTAAGCTCTACATGTTTGTTTAAATGCACATAAATTTTTAAACATTGGGCCCGTAAAGGGATAAAAAGGGGACAAAAAGGGAAAAATCTGTAACCTACTATCTTTTGATGTATATAAGATAGAAACAAAATTTAAAAAGTTTAGCGTTTTCCTTAAGAAATAAACAGACAGGTATCTGGAGTTTTTTTTTTAATGTTGGTCCGAAAGGGCGAAAAAGGGGTTAAAATTATATTTTGGTACTTTTTGGTACTTTTTTGTTACTTTTAACCAATAAAGATAGAAAAATTTTTCAAATTGCGTTCGATAGGTTTTACAAAAATATGATTACGCTGTTCGTACTTTTTTCAAATTTTGGGCCCAAAGGGTAAAAAAAGGGTTAAAAATATATTTTGATTTTTTTATTCGTTTTTTGTAACTTTTAAACCAATAACGATAGGAGCATTATTCAAATTAAGTGTAACAGGCCTAAAAAATATGAGTATGTTTTTAGATACTTTTTTAATTATTAAATCCTAAGGGCAAGAAAGGGTTAAAATTAGGTTTTAGTACTTTTTGTAACTTTAAAATCAAATAAGATAGAAACATAATTTAAATTCCTCTTCCAGACCGATTTTTGGAAATTAGTTCGCACATAAGCGGCTTTTAAAGTTAAAATTTTGAAGGTAAAAAAGTGGGCGGTGCCACGCCCATAAAAGTTAAACTTATTATGCTGGTACTTTTATTGCACTGATTTTTTAAAATTGGCACACATATGGAAGGCCTCTAATTCCGAAATTTTTAAGGACAAAAATGGAGGATTGCAGCGCCCACAAAAATGTAAGTTTTCATACTGGTTCTTCTATTGTTGCAATTTTTATGAAGCTCAAAAATAGACCGATAATATTTATTTTCGGTACAAAAATGGGTGGCATAAAGATAGACAAACGTGCAAAATAATGTGAAGATAAGGCCATATTTGAGCCAGTTATAGCCCAAAACGCTTAATCCGGGAGGACATTTGTATGGGAGCTCTGTCGAAAAATTAACTGATCTTCACCACAAACAACATGCTTTTTTCTTATGCCAAAAAACTTATCTGTTCCAAATTTCATCGAAATATCTGCGGTCTCTACTTTGTTTACAAGAATACATTAATAAGGCTGAATTCCAAAACGCAGTTTGCCTTCCATTAAAAATTTTCAACTTCTTCCCTTATTCACTCTTTACAATTTGGACAACGTTTTTTGCTTCCAGAACATTAATATAACTGTAAGCACTCATTTGGAAGTAGAAGATATTACCAGAAACATCATCTTTGCTTTCAGGAAAAACTTGAAATTTCGTGATGCAAAGCAAACTGCGTTTTGGAATTCAACCTAACTGCCAGCCGGACGGATGGACTGACAGGTTTTAATCGACTCAGAAAGTGATTCTGTGTCGATCGGTATAATTGGAGGTGGGTCTCAGACCTTTTTCTTTGGTGAGGCACAAAAATTTGCACAAAAGCATAATAAAATTTGAATTTAACAATATAAGAGAAGTTTGAACTTCTTTTGAAAAATATTTGATATGTGATCCCTGTATCTATCTATTATATAAAGAAGGGGTGTATGTATGTATGTATGCATGTATGTATGTATGTTTGTATGTTTGTATTTTATAGCTGGCCACACCAGTGGACCGATTTTTTTGAAATTTTTACAGGGAGTTATCTTAAGTCTGAAAGGAACAATAGGCTACTTTTTTTTTAAAACTATTGCTGCCACGCCCACAATACGCCCATTTGTGTGGGAAGGTTAGGTTATTAATGGCCTAACAAAATTACCCAAGGCCATATTGATCAAACGCGTAGAGCTAAATACATGAAATTTATAACACGTGTTAAGCTCTACATGTTTGTTTAAATGCACATAAATTTTTAAACATTGGGCCCGTAAAGGGATAAAAAGGGGACAAAAAGGGAAAAATCTGTAACCTACTATCTTTTGATGTATATAAGATAGAAACAAAATTTAAAAAGTTTAGCGTTTTCCTTAAGAAATAAACAGACAGGTATCTGGAGTTTTTTTTTTAATGTTGGTCCGAAAGGGCGAAAAAGGGGTTAAAATTATATTTTGGTACTTTTTGGTACTTTTTTGTTACTTTTAACCAATAAAGATAGAAAAATTTTTCAAATTGCGTTCGATAGGTTTTACAAAAATATGATTACGCTGTTCGTACTTTTTTCAAATTTTGGGCCCAAAGGGTAAAAAAAGGGTTAAAAATATATTTTGATTTTTTTATTCGTTTTTTGTAACTTTTAAACCAATAACGATAGGAGCATTATTCAAATTAAGTGTAACAGGCCTAAAAAATATGAGTATGTTTTTAGATACTTTTTTAATTATTAAATCCTAAGGGCAAGAAAGGGTTAAAATTAGGTTTTAGTACTTTTTGTAACTTTAAAATCAAATAAGATAGAAACATAATTTAAATTCCTCTTCCAGACCGATTTTTGGAAATTAGTTCGCACATAAGCGGCTTTTAAAGTTAAAATTTTGAAGGTAAAAAAGTGGGCGGTGCCACGCCCATAAAAGTTAAACTTATTATGCTGGTACTTTTATTGCACTGATTTTTTAAAATTGGCACACATATGGAAGGCCTCTAATTCCGAAATTTTTAAGGACAAAAATGGAGGATTGCAGCGCCCACAAAAATGTAAGTTTTCATACTGGTTCTTCTATTGTTGCAATTTTTATGAAGCTCAAAAATAGACCGATAATATTTATTTTCGGTACAAAAATGGGTGGCATAAAGATAGACAAACGTGCAAAATAATGTGAAGATAAGGCCATATTTGAGCCAGTTATAGCCCAAAACGCTTAATCCGGGAGGACATTTGTATGGGAGCTCTGTCGAAAAATTAACTGATCTTCACCACAAACAACATGCTTTTTTCTTATGCCAAAAAACTTATCTGTTCCAAATTTCATCGAAATATCTGCGGTCTCTACTTTGTTTACAAGAATACATTAATAAGGCTGAATTCCAAAACGCAGTTTGCCTTCCATTAAAAATTTTCAACTTCTTCCCTTATTCACTCTTTACAATTTGGACAACGTTTTTTGCTTCCAGAACATTAATATAACTGTAAGCACTAATTTGGAAGTAGAAGATATTACCAGAAACATCATCTTTGCTTTCAGGAAAAACTTGAAATTTCGTGATGCAAAGCAAACTGCGTTTTGGAATTCAACCTAACTGCCAGCCGGACGGATGGACTGACAGGTTTTAATCGACTCAGAAAGTGATTCTGTGTCGATCGGTATAATTGGAGGTGGGTCTCAGACCTTTTTCTTTGGTGAGGCACAAAAATTTGCACAAAAGCATAATAAAATTTGAATTTAACAATATAAGAGAAGTTTGAACTTCTTTTGAAAAATATTTGATATGTGATCCCTGTATCTATATTATATAAAGAAAGGTTGTATGTATGTATGTATGTATGTATGTATGTATGTATGTATGTATGTATGTATGTATGTATGTATGTATGTATGTATGTATGTATGTATGTATGTATGTATGTATGTATGTATGAATGTATGTATGTATGTATGTATGTATGTATGTATGTATGTATGTATGTATGTATGTATGTATGTATGTAAATACATATGTATGTATGTTTGTAATTTATAGCTGTCAACACCAGTGGATCGATTTTTTTGAAATTTTTACAGCGAGTTACTTAAAGTCTGGAAGCAAGGGGCTAAGATTATATATAGAAGTTTATAAATAATTTTTGCTTATTAAAACTTTCTGAATATCCAAAACTGTAAGCCTGGTAAATTTCCAATTTTTATGAGCTAAGTAAATAGTAGGGCTGACTTATTATTTATTGCAACTTATGTGGGGCAACCAATAAATTTAAAATAATATAAATTCTTTTGTGTTAACATATTTGAATAATTTTACTATGATTGGGGTAGCGAAGCACACCGGGGCTTAGCTAGTATTATATAAAGAAAGGTTGTATGTATGTATGTATGTATGTATGTATGTATGTATGTATGTATGTATGTATGTATGTATGTATGTATGTATGTATGTATGTATGTATGTATGTATGTATGTATGTATGTATGTATGTATGTATGTATGTATGTATGTATGTATGTATGTATGTATGTATGTATGTATGTATGTATGTATGTATGTATGTATGTATGTATGTATGTATGTATGTATGTATGTATGCATGCATGTATGTATGTATGTATGTACATATGTATGTATGTTTGTAATTTATAGCTGTCCACACCAGTGGATCGATTTTTTTGAAATTTTTACAGCGAGTTACTTAAAGTCTGGAAGAAACAATTGGCAAGTTTTTTTTGGAAATCTTTGCTGCCGCGCCCACTCTACGCCCATTTGTGTGGGAAGGTCTGGTTATGAATTGCCTAACCAAATTACCCAAAGCCATACTGATCAAACGCGTAGAGCTAAATACATGTTTGTTTAAATACATACGAATTTTTAGAAATTGGGCCCGTAAAGGAATAAAAAGGGGACAAAAAGGAAAAACCTGTAGCCTACTATCTTTTGATGTAGATAAGATAAAAACAAAATTTAAAAAGTTTTGCGTTTTCCTTAAGAAACAAACAGACAGGTATCTCGAGTTTTTTTTTTTCATTTTGGTTCGAAATGGGGGAAAAAGGGGCTAAATTATCTTTTGGTATTTTTTGTTACTTTTATACCAATAAAGATATAAACATTATTCAAATTGCGTTCGATAGGTCTTAAGAAAATATTATTACGTTTTTCGAACATTTTTAATTTTGGACCCAAAAGGGAAAAACAGGGTTAAAAATATATTTTGATTTTTTTATGCGTTGTTTGTTACTTTTCAACCAATAAAGATAGAAACGTAATTCAAATTGGATTCGACGGGCCTAAAAAATATGAGTACGTTTTTGGGTCTTTTTGGAATAATTGGACTCTTAGGGGGAAAAAAGGTTAAGATTATGTTTTAGTACTTTTCGTAACTTTGAAACCAATGAAGGTAGAAACATAGTTTAAATTGCATTCGTCAGGTTACCAAAAAATGTTAATATGTTAATAAGGGGCTAAGATTATATATAGAAATTTATAAATAATTTTTGCTTATTAAAGCTTTCTGAATATCTCCAAAACTGTAAGCCTGGCAAATATCTAATTTTTATGTGTTAAGTAAATAGTAGGGCTGACTTATTATTTATTGCAACTTATGTGGGGCAACCAATAAATTAAAAAATATATAAATTCTTTTGTTTACATATTTAAATAATTTTACTATGATTGGGGTAGCGAAGCACACCGGGGCTTAGCTAGTTATATATAAATATGTTTTATTTTAGCCTTTTGTTTTCTAAAGTATATCATTAATTTTAAACTTAGGTATGGATAAAGGTCAGATTAATTTAAATTTAAACAATATTAATGATTTCTACAAAATAATTAGAAAAGTCAAACGTTAATAGATTTTTATTATCTGTGGATTCGGAATCTTCTGTTTCGATATCAAGACAAATATTTGGTAGCCATCTTGTTCTTATAGAATACAAGACTGGATCTGATGGTATTTGTAAATATTCCATGAGGCCTGTATTTTGGGCTATTTTTGAACTTTTGCGCGTATTGAGAAGTATAATTTTTTTTACATATTTATTTCTAGCTTCATGTGCTTCCTCTGTAAGTTTCCCTTAAAGCAAAATACTGTTTTGTATTATTTCTTGGCCATGAGCTAATTTCCAGGATACATGTTATTGAGCAGTTCTTTCGTTTCGTTCGCGAAAATTTTAAATTTTTCTGCATTTATTTGCTTTTTACTGTTGATGACCGCCAATATTATCGTAAATCGCTTTAGGATATTTACGTCAATACTTGTGATTAACGATGTGATTTCAGGATTTTTAAAGAAACTTCTTGCAGTATTTTAATCGTTTGAATTTCCATAACCATGAAGAGGTTTATCTATAAATAGCCCAAGTTTTCCTTAAATTCTACTTGCATCCTTTTTTCTCTTCTTTGCGTAGTTTATGTAGATCTGCATTATTTTTTTCTGTAATATATTTTGGTTTAGGGTTACTTTGGTACTTAATATCAAACGTAAGATGTTAACAGAACTCCAAAAATCCTGTTCTGGCACGAAGTGGTGAGATTCCAAACTTTATAGCATTTTCATTTACATTAACCTTCATTGGTGAGTAATGTTGTTGATTTTGGTGTGGTTATATTTTCAATTATCCTCTTTAGTCGCTTAGGAGATGCAGTTGGTGAGACATCAACAACCCTTTCTGCTTCTTTTAGCTGTGTACGTGTCAGCAATGCCTTAATCCTTGATTTCATTGCCAGTATGTGTGCTTAACATTTGTTCCTGTTTTTTCCTTTTTGTCCTTACCTTGGCTTCCAATAAATATTGATATTTCCTTCGCCACCCAGTCTTTATTTTTATTCATAAACTTTTTTTTCTTTGCTTTGTACCCTTCATAAAAATTTTCAATTTTTATATGTTCTTCTGTGTTGAGGATCAAACCATATGAGGCCATTGTTTTAAAAGGATTTTCCATTTTATCAGATTGATAAGCAACACTGGAACTGTCCCAGATCACCTTACAGATAGAACTATGTTTTGACGTTATCTCTATGATATCAAATAATTAAATGAATGCATTTCGAATTGCATCAGTGGTATAAATACCTCAGAATACGAATTATTAGGTCCATGTTATGTCAGGTAGTAAAGACCAATGCAATACAAAAATATTCTTTCTTCTAATGTGTGGGAAAACCTACAATAATCATAACCAAATTTAAAAAGCCAATGGATACATCTTATATCACCCAGAAAAATATGTTTTTTAGGCAGGTGAATAACTGCAGCCGCTTAAAGAAAAAACAAAAGGCTAAAATAACACATATGTACTTATTTATATTCAATAGCTTTAATATACCTATGCATACACAGAAAACAATATTTTGTAAAAATTTTTAATTATACAAATAATGTGAAGTAAATAAGTTTTAATTACTTTCGTAATTGTATCAACTACTTGAGTAATCAAACACAATATAATTAAAAAAGCATTTTTGTGAAATTTTTGTTAATTTAAATTAGTCAATATGCAGTTGGAAATTAAAGTTGCCAGAAAAACTTCAGCACATTAGTGAAATATTGTGCCTTGCTTTCGCCTACAAGAATTATGGATATATGACACATCTATAAAAATCAGAAATCCCAAGCTCTTATATCAATAATAAAATAATAATTTAGAGGAAAATTTTATAAACATTACATACATATGTACGTATGTATGTATGTATGTATGTATGTATGTATGTATGTATGTATGTATTTTTGTATGTATGTAGGCGATGAAAATTGTGTGATATGTCTTTTATGTGGTACTATGTATATACACACCCTACAAAATAATGAACTCTTAACAAATTTGACGCAAGATAGCTGTTTTAAGGGCAATTGATATAGTATTAACTAACCAATAATAAACAAATATTATATATCATTGAAAACGTAAACATGGAGATTTGCATGCATATCATATTTTTCACCTATCAGAAAAAAATAAGGGGGCAGTTTAAAAAACCCTAAAATATTATATTTACAGTTTTTTTTTGTGAAATTTTTTTATATCTGAAAGCTTATCAAATATTGTTGATTTATGATAACGTAATGGATTTTTAAACTTTAAAAAAGTATAATGTTATTTGTTATTTAAACAAAAAGAGTTAAGTAAACTTTAAGACATTTTCTAAGGTATTATATAACACGCATCTTAAAATTTGCCTATATTAATAACATTTACCCTCGTGACACACATTTTTGTGCGGGCGGTGAATAACTTAATTAAAACTGAAACCTCAAAAGATTAGTTTTTTAAATTTTGAACTAATTTTTCAAAAACTGGCTTGGGTTTTTTTTCTCGGCCGATAAATTTGAAATTTCGTTGGATAGTTCCATATTTTCGACCAATGCCTGGCGTAGGGTGCACGTCTAAATCCATTCAAAAATATACTACTAATATATTTTAAGGCCAGCTTTTTCCAAAAACGTTAAGAAAGAAATAATTATTTTTACAAATATTTGCAAAAAAATTAATCAATTGTGCGCAATTTTTGTCAAAATTATGCCATTTTTGGAATAACCATGAAAATTTTGACTTTGAATATTTTTCACGGCTAGACGAATAAAGATAATTAAATATTTTTTTTGTATAGGCTTAACAAACTTTTTAAAAACGCAAAAATATTTTAAAAAATATTTTTAGCATAACTACAATTTGCAAAAAACCAAAAAAAAGTCAAAGTCAAAAACAACAATTTTAAATTTCAAACCCAAATATCTTTGAAACTGTAACAGGTAACAAGTAAGAGTGAATATGGTTTGTTTTCAGATTTTAATTTTCATCAAGTAAATCTAAAAATCATTGAAATCGGTTGATATTTGCAAAAGTTATGAGCATAGAAATATTTTGCGAACCCGAGGAGGTCAACTTTGGCACCCTGTATCTCAACGTATGTATATACAGGGTAGTCCAAAGTTTTATTTTCCTTGGGTCCTCCTCTACGACTGCTTCATACATTATTTTATAATTGGACAAATACTTTCGAAGATACAGATTTATTACCATTTTTTTGCATTTGGCCCCACTGTGTGACGTAGGCATGTTCGCAACTTGATAATCAACTTGATCATCGATTTTATTTCTTAAGATGCCGTCGTCATGAAATTAACTTAAAATGCTCGCTTTGCGGTAGAATATTTGTTAAACGAAACACAAAAATTGTTTTATATACATATGGGGGATTTCATGTCAAGTGACCCAACTTTTTTTTTCGATTGGAAAGAAATTTGGACCAAAGTAAGTTCTTGCAGAGAGTAGTTTAGACACAATTTTTTAGCACGATCGGTCAAGAACTCTTTGAGCTAGAGGGGTTCAAAATTTGACGTTTTCGGCATATAGGTGTTTTTTCTCATACATGTAGTTTATTACCTTTTGCTTTTAAAAAAATTCGTCCAAAATACTTTCGATAGATTTTTTTTCAATCTTTCAGAAAAAAATATTTTTAAAATTAAAAAAAATTTTTTTTTATTTTTTTTTTATAAAATAATTAGAAAAATTTTTTTTTTCCAAAAGTGCCCATTTTTTTTTTTTTTTTTGCTCAAAAGAAAGCTTAGGTCTTTTGCTTGAAGAACTTGGAGGTCGCTTAGTGGGATGCGAGTGGGATATCTATAAAAATTAATGTTTTGTAACTCAAGGTAGGGATTTTCCAATTTTCGCGTATATTCTATTTTGATTTTTATCCTATTTATGTAAAATTATCTCTTAAGCAAAAAAAAAAATTATTTATGCTAAGAAACAAAATAATTTAACCTTTCCGTTGGTATGCAAGTACCAAATAAAGTCTCATACACTCGACACTGTATTACCAACAAAATGGTAGTCCTCTGGAATAAAATCACTTTTATATGGCAATGTCTGAACACATTTTGTTAATATTTTCAATGCATACCGTCGGAAAGGTTAAATTATTTTGTTTCTTAGCATAAATAATTTTTTTTTTTTTTGCTTAAGAGATAATTTTACATAAATAGGATAAAAATCAAAATAGAATATACGCGAAAATTGGAAAATCCCTACTTTGAGTTACAAAACATTAATTTTTATAGATATCCCACTCGCATCCCACTAAGCGACCTCCAAGTTCTTCAAGCAAAAGACCTAAGCTTTCTTTTGAGCAAAAAAAAAAAAAAAAAAAAATGGGCACTTTTGAAAAAAAAAATTTTTTTCTAATTATTTTATAAAAAAAAATAAAAAAAAATTTTTTTTAATTTTAAAAATATTTTTTTCTGAAAGATTGAAAAAAAATCTATCGAAAGTATTTTGGACGAATTTTTTTAAAAGCAAAAGGTAATAAACTACATGTATGAGAAAAAACACCTATATGCCGAAAACGTCAAATTTTGAACCCCTCTAGCTCAAAGAGTTCTTGACCGATCGTGCTAAAAAATTGTGTCTAAACTACTTTCTGCAAGAACTTACTTTGGTCCAAATTTCTTTCCAATCGAAAGACATCGGTTTTAAAAGTTGGGTCACTTGACATGAAATCCCCCATATATTTTCGTTACATTTTTTATTTTCTTGCGATTGAATTTTAAATTAATTTATTTTAAGATATTAATATGTATACGAAAAATACACGAAACTATAGTTAAAATTATTTGCGGTAGAATATTTGTATAAGCAGACACGTGAAAAAATAGCATTTATGAATAATAATTATAATCAAATGTTTACTTGACCATCAAGTTGACAGGCGACTTGAATAAAAAAATTGATCATCAAAAGGCTTTCAAGTTCGAACAGCTTGAGAGTATTACTTCTTGAAAAGCAAAAATTGAACGTCTGGCCTCGCCACTAAGTTATGTAAATGGTATAAAACTATTATCAAAAATAATAAATGGGGAATAAAAAAAAACCGGTTGGTATGAGCAAAACAACAGTATGCTGCCCACTTAGCAAATTAAGGTTTTAAAAAAACCGACAGCAAAAACCCCAAAAAACCGATTATTCGAACGTTTGGAAAACTTATGTCTATCACCCTAATAGGTATACGCGCGTATGTACATACGTACATGCAGAGAGTAAAGTATGTATTAACATTGTAAATCAATCATTTTTTTACTTTTTGTTTTAATTCTATTTTACGGATTTGATTCCTTAGTTGAATTCAGTTTATTTTAGCTTCGTTTCTCAAAACTTTACGGGTGCTGTTTCTGGTGCATCTTCCTGAAAAAACAATACTTAAAGCTGTTTGATGTTGTTCGAATACTATTGTTATGCACGTATACATACAAGCATACATACATGGTTACTACCTTTGAAAGACCCTTTTCGCAGAATTCTTTTGTTTAAAAATTTTGTTTTAAGTTAACTTTTTTATTTTAACTTACTTCGATTGTTTTATTTTAACTTATGTGCAAGTATTTTATTTCTCATTTATCACTTTTTAGCATTGTCTATTGTTAAAAAAAAAATCTGATCGCAAAGGATACTTAACAGAGACGGATATACATTCATATAAGTATTTATATATTTTTATTTAGATCCATTTTTTTCGCCGTCAGGGTACCAAAGTGTAAAAACGTAAGAAAAAAAACTAAGATTTACCATTGACAAAACAACATTAAGCATAGTAAATTATTTTTGGTCAATGTTGCCATTTTCTTTTTACAAAAGTGTTGCACTTAAACTAACTTAAAAAGACTTAAAGGTTGTGCAATAAAATTTAATTAAAAATATTAACATTATTTATAAAAAAAAACGTTATTATAATTACACTATGCCACAAGCAAAATTACGTTTGATGACTACTTTATTTTCTTGATGTGATATGGCCCCCTAAGGATAAAAATAGTCTAAATTTTAAATTCTATTGATAATTTTTTTTGTTTTTTTTTCTAAGATTTTCTGAGATTTTTAAAGAGGCTGCTTAATTATTTTATCATCCGTCTTATAACTTAGCCACCAAAAAATTGCAAAAAAATATCTTGCAGCAAATAATATTCTTTGAAGTTATCAACGGTTTAAGAATCATTTGGCCCGCAATAATAAAAATTTTAATTTTTGGGCAAAAATTTAAGAATTTTTATTTTTTGAAAACTAATTAAAAATATAAAATCGCAAAAACTTTAAATTTTTATTACTTGATCATAAAACTATACATATTTAAAATCTTATAAGCCTTCTTACGTGCACATAGATGGATAAATAGCGGTTTTATTCACATTAAGGTGATGATTTTTACAAAATCTGAGCTTTGTAAGGCCTACGCCACCGATTTTAATATCCCCCAAAAGTAATGGTTTGAAAACCACCTTTAGGTATACCGATCGACTCAGAATATCTTTCTAAGTCGATTTAAGCATGTTTGCACGTCCGTTTACTAGCTGGGTATCCATGTATTATTGTAAACACGCTACGGGTCGCAATTTCGAAGATATTTTGATAAAATTGGAACGAAGCCTATTGTTTTTGGTGATGATCATTCCATATTTTGACATAGCCCCCATACAAATGTTCTCCCGGAATAAACATTTTGGGCTATAACTTTCTCGAATAATACATTATCTTTACAAAATTCTGCACATATAGCTTACTTTATTGCACTAGCTAGTTTACTAAACAAAAATATGATCGCTTCATATTGCAAACGACTTAATTTTTTTAATTTTTTTTTTCGTGATACGTGTGCCCGTTTGGTTGATTTTGCAAGCCGGTCTCTTTAGTTCATAATTTAGCGGATTGAATTATTTGTCATACTCTATATCAGGCATAGGCATCCAATACATTGGCATTTTCAATGGTATACGTGCTGTTCAGGCTCTCTCCACATAGTTAGTGTAATTAAAACAACAATCGATAACAGAATCAGCCTTTTTAAAGTCTTAAACAAGATTGATTAATGCTTTTAGTTCTCCACAATGTTTGTAAACACACAGAAAAACTTTACAAATTTTTATTCAAGCAAACTGTTTTTTTAAAACTATATTTTTTCCAGACAATATTTTTTTAGATTCTAATAAAATTTTTTTCCGATTTTTATGTCAAAAAAAAAAAAACCAAAAATCAAAAAAAAAATGTTGTTAAATAGCAATCATTTATGTACTGAAAAAAGTATGCATTTCTTTTTAAATATTTTTTTTTTTTTAATCTAACAAAATTGTTTATCTGATTTTACAATTTTGTTTATAGAATCGAAATCAGCAAAACATTTAACTGAACTAATAATTTGTTTCTCTAAAATCGCTCCTATAAACAAAATTGTATAATCAGATAAACATGTTTTTTTTTACACGAGTTAAGAGAAACCAAAAGGGCGCGGCGCCCACCTTTTGCCGATAGCCGCTGTACAAATAAAAAAAAACAATTTCAACATACACAGAAAAACTTGTAATTTCAAAAATTATTACGTATGTAAATCAAGCAAAACTAATTTTTGAATTTTCGCCTCTTTCCTTAATAGTAATGAATATCAATTACCTAAATTGTAAGAAATGAAAAAAATGATTTTGTTTCCAATTACCCACTTTTTAGATTTACAGTACTGAATCAAAGAAAAGAAAAAAAAAGATTACCAAATTTAATTGCTTGAATTTAAAACAAGTTAGAAAAAAATTCAAGGCTGTGCTGCTTGTGTGGTGTGGGATCACTCTAGCCACTGCACCACGCCACCATTTTCTTGAATTTTCCCCCTTTTTTTGTTAAAAAGCCTTTTTTAATGCACTTTGCCATAAAATACCTTATCTTACGGTCTCGCAATAAATTTTTAATTGAGTAAATGAGATAATAAACTTTGGCTACTAAAGCAATACATTTTTTTGCGGTTTAAATTTTTAAAATCCATTAATTTATGTTCTGCTTAATAGTTACAACTCAAAGTTTCCCCAAATGATTCCTTTTTTCGTAGTATAACGCCAAAGTCAAGTGTTTTTTGAATACGAAATTTTTATTCTAATTTGGGTAAACTTTTATTCTAAGACCGGTTTTTACTGCAAAGTATAAATTGAATTATAAAACTAAAACAATGCTTTTAAAACAGAAAAGATTTTACTTTTTCTCAAGCACTTGCCACACAAAACAATTGCACTTTTCAGAATCAAAAATTGTTAAAAGTCCAATGTAAACTTTATTTATTACATCAGTTACCATCCAGGTTTTAAATATTATACATATTTTTTTTAAATATTCTTGGAACCAAATTTCTTTTGGTGTACTTAAAACACCTTTCCACTGCAAGCTAGAGATGAGGCATCCTGTGATTTTAAAAGAATAATGGGAAACGTGAACATAATTTGTAAATCACTGTAATTTTTAACAAACATATCAAAGTAACCATATCGTGGTTACAGTTACTTTAAATTTTATGCCACTGTAGTTACCAGTGATTTTCCAGTCACGGGTATAAAATCACAGGTATAGAAATGCCGCTCATCACTACTAAAAACGCATTTAAACTGGCTATATTTCTGAGTTACATAAAAAATGGCTGCAAGAGCTTAATCGGGCCTAGTAAGTGATAAATTGACAATGCTGTATTAATTGTATGAAAAAGTTGTATAAAATTCCTAAATCATTGCATGGGGCAGTTTCAATATTGGCGTTCCTAACAGGGTACATACATATGTAAAGTTGTCGAACATTTTAATGCTTGAATATTTTTTCTAACATTATTCATTTATACAATAACAAACTCTATAAGACTTTTATCTTTTTTAGAATATATATACATACATACATATATAATGCGAGATCCGTACAATAAAGCTATACTTACACCACAAAGTGTAATACTCATAAATATTTCCACTCATTGACAATAATTTATTAAAAAATAATTTTTTTAAAGTTCATATTCATATTGGTGGGTCAGTGGTAACTGCACGAGTCTACCAGTCTGGGGGTGGTGGGTTCGATTTCCACCAGAGACCCTGTTAAGTCTGCTTGATCCTACTTTTCTTTATCATCCTTCTCTCAATTTCTTTCTCCACCCTTTCTACCTGACTCTCCAGATAGCACCAGGGGACCGAGTTAAGCGGACCCAAGTGAGATGTGTCCTTCCCTTAACGATTTCCTGTTGTACCTAGCCTAACTTACCTACACATCATATTACAAACAAATATATATGTTATTTATATTTTATTTGAAGCTTAATCGTTTTTACGAAAAAAAACACAAGGTTATACTAAGTATTTAATAGTGTCAAGTTCTAAAAAAATCAGTCGGTAATAAGTAGGCAATTCTTTTTTACATTACACAGCACTAGTTATATGCTTAAGTATTTATGAGATCATCGTTTTAGCCAAACCAATTAACAAATTTGTTTTAAGGACTTTTGCGCAAAATCAGTTACATTTTTATAGTTTCTAAAACTCGGTTATTTGTACCTGCTTAGAGGCTCAAAACCATTTTCTCTAAAATATTTTTTTTTATTATTATTAATAATTTATTTAATTTGCGCCTTAAATTTTAAAAATAGTATGTAAAATATGTTACGGCATAACGTACTTTTTTAATCATTTAAATATTTTTTAAACAGACAATTTCATTTTTATTTGGGCTCAAGTTCAATATATACTAAATTCTCATTTTTTGCAAATGAAGATATTAATATTTTTTTTTTAGTTTTCACTCTATCAGCGTTAGTTTTCTTAAAAATTAAACTTACCAAAGTCATTAGAAGAATGTGATGATTTAATGAAACATTTCCCCATGCTTTAACGCATAGAAGCTGTAAAAACAACAAAAAAATTGATTGTACATTAATAAATTAAGTATTTTCAGAGAAAGTTATAAATTGCCTATACTCTAGTATGATGTGTTTGCTCTGAATTTAGTAAATTCAAAAATCTTTAAGATTTTTCTGTATAAGATAATTTTGTTTTATTTAAAAAGTGAAAAATCCAAAAAGTTCTGGCAATAGCCCACTGTTACACATATGTATGTATGTAACAGGCCCCTTAAAGGATATAAAGCCAGATCCAATAATTTTTTTAGCTGGATTTTAATTAAATGCCTATTTAAACTTTCTGTACCAAATATTAAGATTCTATCTAGTATATATTGCCGTGGGAATAAATGGGTTAAAAGTTTTCAAATTGACAATCAACATGTTTGTATGTTTATCCATTTGTACTAATGTATCGTCAGCTAATTAGTGATTTGTCTCACGAAATAACATAGTTGTGTCCCAGATTGTTCGAACTTATATGTATTGGAGACTTATTATTTTTCATTTCCTGAACAAATTTGTCCTAATTTTTTATACCCTTAACATAAGTGATAAGGGTATACATACATATATCAGCTTGTCATACTATTTGTAATTTCTTTATTATCCATTTGCGACCCCATAAAGTACATATATTTTGGATCCTTATAGAAAGGGAAATTGATAGTGCTTAAATTGACTTCAGAAACTTAATTTCAACAGATGGACAGAGTGACAGACCACTCTGTCCATCTGTTGAAATTAAGTTTCTGAAGTCAATTTAAGCACTACGAACCAGGTGTCGGTGTCAAATTATCTGAAATATTCTTGAGATGATCGCTATTTAAAATGACCAAGATCGGGTTTTTTAAAGCAAAATGACAAAATCCATACAAAAAATGTAACAAATTCTAAATGAAACACACAATTGAAAAACTACCTAGATATTTCAGAAAAGCTGCACTACGATTGGAATAATGTTTTTTTAAAAAAATAATTTGCTGGTTTCTTTAACAAACGGTGCAACTTTTTGTATTATTGGTGTCTTGTAGCCTTTCGATATCGAGTGGTTAAGTTTATTGCAATAGCAAGTCGTTTAATTTGCATTTTTTGCGGTTTACTGTATTATTTTTTCTGCTCCATTTACTGCCAACATCAAAGGAGTTTCATAAATATTTTTTTAGCATAATTTCTAAAATAAGTTTATGGAAACTTTTATTGAATTCAGTTTTAATTATTTTAGTTATATATGAATTATCTAAAGGGAAAACTTGAAAATGGTGGCCTCAAATTTTTATTTCCGGCATCTATACGAAATCGCAGAAGTAAACGAATAATACCTTCTGAGCATATATTTTCAGAAGATAGCAAAGGGCCATCATCTCGATTATTCTGTATCGGAATGAGACTTTACGTTTATTCAACTGGACAATCAACATATTGGCCAACTGATCACAATAAAATACAAGACGTAATAGATTTTGGCGTAGCAAAAGGTATATCCCCTGAGCTTATTGAGGCACAAGCGGCCTTGGATTTATCGTCTGATCACTCACCCACAATATTCACTATTTGGAGCATTCCATGAAAAGAAGGAAATCTGAACAATTTTACAAACATAAACTTTTTTTATATTTTTGCATCTACATAGAGAGATTAAGTTCTCATCTCAAAAAATTGACATACATCGTGACGAGTATATTACTTTTTTCATAAATACCGTTTTTTTTTTTTGAGAGTATAAAGAAGCTAGCTTTTTGTTTTGATTTTACACCATTTTTTGAGAGGTCGCTGCTAATACTGTTTTTCACATAAAAACTAATATTCTTTTCTGCGTTCAAGGGAGTGGTGAGCGGTATTAAACTGTATAATATTTTTTGTTGTAAAGTGATTTGTTTGCTTACTCGGAAATGCAAAGGTAAATTTCTATGTCCCACACGTGACACCTTTTTCCTTTTTTTAATAATAACTGTAAGACAAGTCAACCAAACAAATTGATTTTTATTTTTTAAAGCTAACTTTTGGTGGTATAAAAGCTGAATAAAAAAAATTTCCACTTAAACACTTAGCAAATAGTTTTTCTTTCGTGAAAAAAGTGTCTGTACGTGACGCCAAGAATTATTATATCTGAAATATTTCAATCTTTCTGCCATCTACAAACTGTACTTATAATTTACCGCACTACATTTGTGGCTCATCCAAATATGATTGGTACACAACCTTCCACCAGTACTGACCATATGCGGAAACTTCGCGAAAAGCGTCCGAAAGATGATCCGACCTTTAGCCATAGCGAATTGAGAAGAATATGTGCGCTTTATAAGCGAAAAAAGAAAGTCTTTCAAAAATAGATTTAAAAGGCTTTGTAAGTTAAGGAAAGGGATAAAAAAAGCCTGCAAAGGGCCAAATTAATAAATCAAGGTCAAAATATTGACGAACCTTCTGTAAGTACCAAAATCCCCTTACAAGTCCAAACAAACTTTATCGAAAGCTGTTCAAAAGTCTCTAAAAGCCCTTCCTCAATCGCCAAGCAAAAAAAGAGCGATTGCAACCGAATTAGCTCTTAAATTGAATACTGCTCTAGCATAAAAGTTCAAGCTTGGACATATCAAATGTCGACTTATATTACAAAGATGTGAAAGCCTTTTATTACCGTCCAGATATAGTATACACCTGTCCAGGCGCAACTGATTGATTGGTTGTGGTTTGGAGAAATGGAATTATAGAAAAGCGTTACAAGCATTATTTAACTATGTATCTACGGGAAGCTTTTTGCATTTTTACGGATGTTAATCCCAATATAGAAATAAGATTTTTAAAATTTTGTAGTCTTAGACCTTAAGACGTGCTACTTATAAAAAACACTCCTTCAGATCAGTGCAAATGTATAAGACATGAAAACAAACAAAACTACTGTAACGACTGGTTTTGTAAAATTTTATGTGATCCT
This sequence comes from Melanophora roralis, assembly GCA_963583895.1. Lineage (NCBI taxonomy): Eukaryota > Metazoa > Arthropoda > Insecta > Diptera > Rhinophoridae > Melanophora > Melanophora roralis. The sequence goes on from OY757192.1 coordinate 6,830,917, forward strand.
TATTTAGATTCTTAGTGCTGGAAAAATTAATGTGACCTCTGTTCTGATAACAAAATTTATTACTGTCCATAGACTTAAGCAAAGTCTGCATATAGAAAGAAGGGGAAAAAATTCAGATAATAAATCACGTTTAACAACCCATTAAACAAGTTCAGTTGAACTGAAAGACAGACTGATTAATTCAGTTTATATTATGATAAAACATGTTAATTTAAAAAGAATGAAGATGTACGTATCCTTAAAATTGATTTTGCAATGACATACGCTTGTGAATACCAGAATGAAGTTCAAAGCGCACGTTGGTCGCGAACGAGTGTCTTGTTGTTTAAGCTGCAACTTTTTACAAAGAAAATTGTTAAGCATAGAGTAAGAGCGGGTAATGTGGTATACCTATATGTTTTAAGATAGCCACACTTTTAATTTTGTGACGGTTTTGGTATGATTTAACTTCTATTTGCTTTACACAGCAGACATGCCCACAGACAATTTTACCCATACATACATCGACTTCTGCTGATGATACCGCCTTTCTCAGTATTTATAAAGACCCTAAAGAGGCTTCGAAACAACTGCAGCATCACGTATCCCAAGTAGAAAAATGGTCAAATTTATAGGGTATTAAAATAAATGAGCAAAAATGCACCCACGTTAATTTAACTTTACGCAAGGAATCGTGACGCCCAATTTTTATTAACAACAACGGTGCCTCGACGTATTGAAACAAAATATGTATCTTGGCATTCACTTGGATCGCCGCCTCACATTAAAGCCCCATGGTGTTTTTACACCAGCAAACAAAGTCGATCACACACCAAAAGGAGTTTTTGCAACTGGCTCCAAAAATTACTTGCAAATATTAATTAAAGTATTGCTTTATTTATTTTCTGAGAGCCGCAATATATTTAGCCTGTTTTTGTTATTTTTATATTATTAGCTTAAGAAAAAACTTACTATACCACATTACCAGTCTATACCACGTTACCCCACTTACGCTCGTATGCGAATTTTAAAGACAAAGATGCAGTTTTTTATTTTTAAAATAAGCTGTTCGATTTAGTAACTACGAAAAATGAAGATTTACCTTCAGTGGGAATAATTTGGAGCGATGGCTCGGCTTCAGAATTTAAAAACCGCTATATGGTAAAATTAATATCAAAGCTGATCGAAAAGTACGCAAAGCCCTTTTTTGGAAATATTTTGCTACAACTAATGGAAAAGGTATAATAGATAGAATCGGCGAAAATATAAGGAGATTGGTATGAGAGAAAATGATAAGCCAAAGCAAACATATTGTCATTTAGTCACCTTAATTTTTAGCTTATTTCGCTTCTTAATTAGTTTCAAAAACCCAGGTAATTTATGTGCCATCCTCAAAAATCTGAGAAAAAATTGGATTTGAATCACCATGCCATTAGAGGAATTACAAACTTTTATTTCATCGAAGCCAATCAAATTATCGTGGAGTGCAAAAACATAGCTTATCAGTAGACAAAACTGCAATTAACTTTTGATTTTTGTGTATTTTATAAAAATAATTTCAACTGTGTCCCTTACGTGACGCCATTTGTCCCTTACGTGACAAAATAAAAAAGTTAATTTTTACCTATAAATATTTTTATTGAAAATTTATTATCATTATAAGTAAGCGTAGTTTTTAGTTATAATTTCTTTCTTAGACATCTTTTCTCTATGTGCAACTGATTCGCTGAAATTCGGATTTTAACACTACAATTTTGAATGTTGGTTGACTCAGGCTGTCGCACACGTAACGGAGTTTGTTTAATTTTTTTCTTTAATATTTTAGGAATTATAAAAAACAAGTTCGATGTAGGATTGAAGACTACTACGCAGTTTAATTAATAGAAGACAAAAAAAAAATTCTGAATTACTAATTAGAAGTTATATGTAAAATAAGTGCTAAAAAATAGTTGAGTTTGTCTGTACGTGACGGTGGAATGCTCCAAATGTAGTCCTCACACAATTGCAACTACTAACATTTTTTTGTCAAAAAGAATAAATTGGTTAAAATAAAAAAAAATTATCAGCACCCTTTAAAAACTTTCGAAGACATCGATGAGTGCCTAAGTAGTCTCAATGAAAATATCAAAGAAACCGTAAGCATGCTTCTTCTACCTACCGTCAGGCCAGATACAACAAAATTTATTCAACCGATGTGGAAAAACTTCTATCTGAAAAAAGAAGAGCCCGAAGAGAATGGCAAGAGTAAAGATCGCCCCAACTTAAAAATAAGCTGAAAAAATGTACAAACCGATCAAAAAACTTATTAGAAGTACATAGAATGTCATAAATGAAGGAATACCTGGAAGGACTAAATGCGACTCCTCAAACAAATTATTATCTATGGCATTCCGCCAAACGTCTTAAAAGACCCGTTGTTGCAAACTACCTCTGCGAAATCTGAAAGGATCCTGGGCAAGAAATGACCAAGAAAAATGCGTTTTGCTTGCAAGCCATTTAAAGAACGCATTCACTCCCAGTGCATGCACTGACGTAAACGAATTGCCGCCTGTTGTTGCCAGACGTCCTATAGAAATATGTTTCCGATATTCAGATGTTGTAGAGGCTATTTCTAGTCTGAATGGAAAAAAAGCTCCTGGCGTTGATGAAATAAGCAACAAAATGCTCCTAGAGCTACCTCTTACTGCTAAGAGACTGATTCTTTTTATTTTTAATGCCATTATACGGCTTGAAAACTTCTCGCAAACATGGGAAAAAGCCTTAGTTAAGATGATTCCTAAGCCTCGTAAAGAACCCACAGGATGGTACAGGTTATAAGAAAAGCCTTTGAGGAAAAGAAGAGCTGCTCCGCGCTTTTTATCGATGTCTCTCAAGCATTCGATAAAGTATGGCACGAAGGTCTGTTAATTAAACTAAAACTCTATCTACCAGCTAATATTTTAAGCCTGCTAGAAAAATACTTAACCGGCAGACAGTTTATGATCAAAGAGGGAAACCAAATAAGTTCTTCTCAGCCAATAGGGGCTGGTGTACCTCAAGGGAGTATACTAGGTCCAATTCTGTACTTGCTTTACACAGCAGATATACCAACCAATAGTTTTGCACACACGTCGACATTTGCTGACCCTAAAGAGGCTTCGAACTAACTGCAACAGCACGTGACCGAAGTTAAGAAATTGGAATAAAAATTAATGAACAAAAATGTACACACATAGCTTTTACTTTACGCAAAGAAACGTGCCCTCCAATCACTATTAACAACCACTTGGTGCCTCAACGATCCGAGACAAAATATCTTGGTATTCACCTGGCTCGTCGCCTTACGTGGCGACGATGCGAAGTTGACGCAAATGAAACTTAAAGCTGCACAAATCCATTGGCTAATTGGTAGAAACTCTGTGTTACGTCTTGATTACAAACTTCTGCTATACAACTCTATTTTTAAAGCAATTTGGTGCTACGCCTCTAACATAGAAAAAATACAACGTCGTCAAAATAAAATTCTAAGAATGATTACTGGCGCTCCGTGGTATGTCTAGAAGTTCCACTAGTTAAAGGCGAAGTCCTGAAATTTGTGGACAAGTATTTAAATAAGCTGGAAACACATCCAAACCCGCTCGCTCGAAACATTTTAAAACATAGTGGACACCCCCGTCTGAAAAGGAGGGATACTATTGCGTTTAGAAGAAGTGAACTAATTCTATTATGATTCCTTTCCCCCCCTAAGATCACTTCATGATGCGGAAGGAAAAATAGAAAGTAGATATGCACAAAGCAGTTTTATTATAATTTTGAAGTACGAAATCATTCGGCTAGATCATATGGCTGGGTACTTTTACGATCAATGTGACGGGTATATATAAGATTCTGCACAGCCGAATATAGCACTCTTACTTGTTTTTGGGTAAGTTCTGACAAGAACCTTAAAATCAGCTATTTTTTACTTTTAAAATTAAATAACTACTCAGCAAAATTTGGTTATAATTATTCATTACAAAACAACTTATTTTTGCAGGACTATGATACTTAATTATCTGATATGTAGGAAGATATCTTTTCACAACGCTTATAATTTTTCAACCGTTATTTTAATGTAATATTTTAAAGCAATTTTACCAAAAAATCTTAGAAATAACGAATTAGTTTCAAAAAAAAAATCATCTTATTTTACTGACATCATGACATAAAAATTTACTTTTTAAGTAAAAGTTTTTATTACTAAACGAATTACTTTTAATCACTTATGACAAAAATATAGATATAGTATATACAGAGCTAATTTATGCTTGCCACTCAAATTTAAAAACCCTCCAAAATAAGGAGTTATTTAACTCCCTATTTGAAAGCTTGACGTAAGAGAAGTTGGATACCAAGTAATGGCTCTGATTGGTTTTAACCTGGCGAAGCTCAGAACAATCTTGGTCCCTCCTTAATCATAACTATGGACACTGACCTCTCCGTGGCGTCACCTGGGGTAGTTGCCTTTAACACCCATTAGAAGTAGTGAGCTAAAAAGTGCTGCGCGTTTGCCCATATTAACGATAAAATTTGGTTGAGACATCGGGTTAGTAACCCACCCTTGTAAAAACTTGCGTACAATAAAAAAAAGAAGAAAAGTTTAACGGACCCCTTTAATGTTGATGAACCCCGCAAACGTTTTATGGGCCATGATTTACGAATCTGCACCTGGAATGTTAGAGCCCAATGCAGAAGTGTACGCACTGGTGGATGTACTTGAAAAGTACAAGGCCGATATTACTGCCTTACAGGAAGTGCGATATAATGGAAAAGGCGTCACAACTACACCAAAAGGTGACGCGCTGTATTATAGCTGCCATGAAACAAGATATAAGTTTGGCTGTGGATTCGTAGTTAGCCGGAGAATCCAGGTTTACTCTGGTGGATGAGAGGCTAGCCATAATTCGTATAAAATCCAAATTTAACATCAGTCGTATCTGTGCCCATGCCCCGACCGAAGATAAGGACGAACAGACTAAATTTATATTTTACGAGATCCTAGAGAGAGCATATCACCGACTACGACATTAAAATCGCCCTAGAAGTTCTTAACGCGAAAATAGAAAGGGAAACAGTATTGATCCAACAGCCGGAAAATGTAACCTCCACGAGGAAGCATCCGATAACGGAACGAGGCTGGTAGACTTCGCCGATATACATAAAGCTATGTGGCTGTCACCAGATTAATGCTCGAGGAACCAAATTGATCATGTTGTGATAGCCGGAAGGCATTCATCCAGTGTGTTAGACGTACGTTCGATCCGAGGGGCAAACATCGGTTTGGATCACTACCCTGTTGCAGCACATTGGCACCCGTCTGAATATGGCGAGAAACGTACGACCTGACACAGCACGGAAGCTCGACGTCGGAAAGCTGCGAACACAAAAAACAGCAACGCCTGACTCTGCACAAGGAACCCAATTGCTTGAAGAAAGCACTCCTTGTCCCGATAATGCTGCAGCGCAATGGCAAAGCATTGCCTACTCCATTAAGGGAAACCGCAGTATCCCTACTTGGGTACCAAAAGCCTTCTCCAAGGAACCCATTATGCTACTGAAGCGAAGAATGCGGCACACAAGGCAACACTGCAGTCAGTAGCAACACGTCTTGGAAGGAAAGGTGTCAAGGGAAAAGAAGAGATGAAAAGCGGCTATTCCTCAGAAAGAAGAGAGGAATGGAAAGGCGTGAGTGTGTCTAAGCATATCGAGATATTCAGGAGTCAGAATAAGGTACGAAAATTTTACTAGGAGGTAAAACACCAAACTGAAGGCTATACCAAGGCACTCTCCCGCAAAGATGAAGAAGGTAGTTTGGTGACTGATACAGATAGTGTGCTAAGGACATGGAAAAACTATTTTTCACCACAGGACCAATCCTAGAAGACGGTATTGAGTGCATTCTGCCTAGCCAGAATAAGGTAAAAATAGCACTTACCCGACTTAAGAATAACAAGGCAGCAGGCGCCGAAAGGTTGCCAGCTGAACTATTTAAGACCGGAGGCGACACGCTTACAAGGCGTATGCATCAGTTTGTTTGAACAATCTGGCTAGAGGAACGCATACTTGAGAATTGGAACATCAGTGTTTTGTGTCCTGTGCACAAAAAAGGAGCCAAGACAGTATATGCCAACTAAAGAGGAATCAGTCTCCTTCTCATTGACTATAAAACTCTATCCAGCGTATTGTTTGAAAGATTGAAATTAAAAGTCGACAAGATATTTAGCCATATCAATGCTGCTTTACCCCTGGCAAGTCCCCCATCGACCAGATGTACACGATACGCCAAATCCTGGAAAGGATACAAAAAGACAGATTGGCACATACCATCTATTTGTTGACTATAAGGCCGCTTTCGGCAGCTCCATACGTTCAAAGGTGTTTCAAGCAATGTCTGAGTTTGGTATCCTTGCGAAACTAGTACGACTTTGCAGGATGACTTTAACTGATACACAATCCTTAGTTTAGATAGGCAGCAATATTTCTGAGCCCATCAGTACCAAACGAGGTTTCAGACAAGGAGACAGTTTCTCGTGTGATCTAAAGCATGAGTACTCGTGGAAGTAGATGTGGTAGTGCTTGGAGTTTTCGAGAGGAGGATTTTTCGGAGAATCTATGGACCAGTCTGCGTTGACGGAGAATACCGGTGAATCGTGAGCTGTATGACCTGTTTACCGACATTGGTATAGTTACACGTATCAAAATTCAACGTTTACGTTGGCTAGGTCGTGTTGTGAGAATGAATGAAGATGGTGCAACTAGGAAGTCATTTAAATGCGGGCCTAGTGATGAATCATGCAGAAGAGGAAGACCAAAAATTCGATGTAAGAATAAAGAACACATCTCGAAACTGGGTGTCAGAAATTGGAAAAGAAGCGCAGAAGATCGCAACCCTTGGATATCAATTCTAAGTTTAGCTATTGGAACAAGCGTTCTGTAATAGCCATCTAAGTAAGTAGATCTTTGTAAGCGAGCATGGTAAGTAATGTACTTGCTCCCAATGTCATCTCAATGTTAAAATAATGAGTAAAAATGCTAATGAGTAAGTTAACCGATACTGGTTTTTGGCATTTAAGCTCATTGCACTTACGTTTTTGCTTGGTAGTTGAGTTTTAAAAAAGAACAATTTAATTTAAAATTTTTCTAAAAACTTTAAGTTGTAGATAAAAATTAACATTAATAAATATTTACATATTTGTTCCTTTCTCTGTTATAAAAATATGTTTTGATTTTATAGATTTTTATTTTCCTTAATATGTTTTCAAGAAAAACAATGTTCTATATAATGTTAAGTTAAATTTTTTTTATAAATATACACGCTAGATTTTTTAATAGTTAAAACGTTGGCACATACACTTGCTTCAAATATAGCTTTTAGATTTTAATAGCTTTTTAACAAACTCTTGAGAGTTATTACGACTTTAGCAAAGAAAATATTGTTTGTGCCGCAGTCATTATTTTTAACATTTAAAAGTTTATAGTTCTTTGAAGTACGGAAACATGGTGCAATAGTTTTGTGTTTAATACTGCAAACATATCTATACTTTTTCAATTTTGCATGACGTATATTTTAATGTCTTTGTTTCAATAAACATTATTTGAAATTACAAATGGCATGATAACAATAGTATTTAGTTAACCATAAAGTTAAGGATATAAAAATAGGTTCAAGCTTGCAATCTTTCAATATATTTAAGGTACCAAAAACTTCAATTCTAAGAAATTATTCATATATAAAAAATAAATTAATGCACGTTGTAAAAAAGAGCCTGAAAATTCCTTAAAATCGTCTCTCGTTAGGCACCGCTGTTTTTAAGTGTTAAAAAACTTTAAAAATTGTTATATACCCATTAAAATTCTAGAACTAGCTTACTAGAATCACATTAAATTAAAGGAAACCCCAATTAATTTTACGTAGATTTGACTATTTCTAATGCCTTAGAGGTAATTGCTTTACAAAATCAGCCACGATTGGAATTAAAGTAAAAAATATAATTTGTCAAAAAATAAATTAAATTTTTGGCTTTTTATTTTGCAGAAACAATTGTTATTTTTAAATTTTCATGAAAATCAATTTTAGTTTTAAAATGAATAAGCTGGAAACACATCAAAATTCGCCTAAAAAGAAGGGATACTATTGCTCTTAGATGAAACTTTTGAAATTAGTTAATTTTATTGTGAGAACTTTTAGTCTGGTACTGACTGGACTAGTATTAATTACTTAGTTTTAAGATTTGAATACTTATTGTTAGTTCGCTTAAGCGAAGATTTAATAATAAAAAATATGAAAAAAAAATATTAATAAAAAATATAGCAATTATTTCTGCCAAAACAAAAAAAAAACAAAAAAAACAAAAATAATTATTACTCCTTGACAAAAAAATATTTATTTTTTGGAAAAAATTAAAAATTAAAAATTTTAAAAGCAGTTAATTTTCAAATAATCGATATCAAGACTATCAGGATGATGTACATACTTTACTCAACTCTTAAATTTTTTCTTGTGAATTATTTTTTTATTAAAATTTCAAAACAAGAAGACATGAACATCTGTTTATTTATTGATTTAGATAAACATACATACATATGTTATCTCTTAAATCATCAAACTATTTATTTTAAAGTAAGAGTGCTTGTATTTGATCACATTTTCCATATTTTGAGACAAATATGGTTGCCTCCATACAATCAAAGATTTTTTTATTTTGTGATTCCATGCTTTAGAAATTTTAAACATTGACGGATGATAAAAGTTAAAAAAATATCCAAAAAAAGGCATAATTGTTTTCTACTAATTAAAACATTAATCTAACGACTATGTACGCCATTATATTTGTTTTGTTAGTAGATATTGTTCTTTACTTGACAGTATAAAAATGAATTTATAGCGATTTCAAATAGTACAACAAAAATCACACCAACACACACACATTATGGCTCTTAAAAAAAACAAAAAAAAAAAAAATTAAGCAAAAACAATGTTCGATGTACATAGCTTGTTTTTGCAAGAGTGTTAAGAGCGATAGTGCACTATAATTGTCAAACTCCTTTCATAAACAGTCTAAACTTTCTTCTGGATTTAAATTTTCAAACGTGTGATGAAATCAACAACACATGTTAATACATACATACCAACTTCCAAGCATACTGTATGTATGAAATTTAATGCGTATTTATGCACATCCATATGTATGCTTAACAACGTTGTCAGTTGATTACATTTGTTACATTTTTTGTATGGATTTTGCTCTAAAAAAACTGGGGCAAACGCAGTATTTTGCCTATATCTAGGTCCGTGGTGAACCGATCTTGCTCATTTTAAACAGCGATCATCTCAGGGATATTTCTAAAAGTTTGACATAACCACCTGGTCCGCAGTATCAAGTTTGACTCCGGAAACTTGATTTTAACAGACGAACACGGCTAAATGGGCTTCCCTATCTTTAGGGATCCAGAATATACATATATACTTTATGGGGTGGCCGAATACCTAACTATGAAAAAAATTGTCGGTGAGCCATTACGTAAGAATAATTACTCTTAAAAAATGTCTCCACAGCGTACGTGCAATGCTCACTCGACCACTGCGACATCGTGACTGACAAATCCGCACAATGGATAATTTCAAAGGTACCACCCTTTCTACGCACAGTTCATTACTACATAAAATAATCGTATTTAAAAATATAAGTTTGCCACCAGACACCTTGTATATACATACATATGTATGTGTGTATAAAAATTGAAAGAGAATTTTTATACTCTTCACCAAAGTAAAAAGGGTACATTCATATAAGTTTGTCATTCCGTTTGTAATTTCTTTAATATCCGTTTGCGACCCCCTTATAGATAAGACGGTCGATTTTGCCATGTCCGTGTTATGGTTGAAATCAGCTTTTTAAAGTCCCCCGATGTTGCGCTTACCCGTAAGTGGTATCAAACTGAGATAAAAGCCAAAAACCAAGACTACCTCTGTTTATTTCCATAAAATTTGTACATAAGAACCTCTACAACTGCACTGGAGCTGCACCGTACAACGTGCAATATATGACCGAATCCAAATAATTTTGCCTTGCAAAATTTTTTTCGGAACATACTTACACCCTATCTCCGCCTTCAATTTTTTATAAATCGCTTCTACAGCTTCCTGGGTTCTTCTACAAAGGTAAAAAGTAACACTGACCCTAATTAACTTGTCCTCCCTAACATGGTTGCCATACAAAATTTGGAAAAAAATAGGGTTAAAACCCCTACAACATCTCTAGAGTCGCCTCAGAGGAATAAAATGTACCACAGACCCCCATTAGTTTTTTCTCCCAAACGTATTGCTAGAGTATACTTACCCCTATCACCTAAGGGGGTTGCCATACATAATTTACAAATATGATGTAAAAGCGCCCATAACTTTTCCAAAGTCGGCCTTAGAGAATTAAAGTGTACGACCGACCCCCATTAGTTTCTACTCGCAAACATATTCCTAGAACATACTTACCGTCTTCTTCCACGCTCTAATTAGGTTGCCATACAAAATTTGAAAAAATAGGATAAAAACCCTTACAACTACTCCCGGGTCGCCCCTACATAAATAAAATTTATCACAGACCCCCATTTGTTTATCCTCCCAAACGTATTCCTAGAGTATACTTACCCCCTAACACCATCACCTAATGTTGTTGCTATACAAAATTTACAAAACTGATTTAAAAATGCTTACAACTTTTTAGAGTCGGCCTTATAGCAATAGATTTGACGACCGCCCCTATTAGTTCCCCCCCCCCCACCAAATATACTCCTTGAAAATATTTAACTCCAATCTTCACGCCCTAAGGGTGTTGACATACAAAATTAAAAAAAAATTTCCCGGAGTCATCCCTAGAGGAATAAAATGTTTAGCAGACCCCCATTAGTTTTCCCCCCCAAACATATACCCAAAACGTTTTTGCCCCCTATCACCATCACCTAAGGTTTGACTGCCAAAAAATCAAATAGAAAATATTACGCATTATATATTGTGTCTACACTATCACATTTGAAATAAAAGCTACACCTGTATGCTTGATTAACAGCTGTTAATATTATTGTCATCAGGGGCCCCTAAAGCTGCCCTAATCACCTTAAGAGGGTTAAAATATGACACCGACCCCTTTAAAAAAACTATAAATATTTCATAAATAAAAAAAACGGATAAAAATAAAAAAGGGTTCGGGGTTTCGAAAGTCCAATGTGAAGGGTATCTAAGATGCGGCACAGCCGAATATAGCGCTCTCTTTTTATTAATTTTTTTTTTTAGTTTTGTTTAGGGAATTTACAGTCTGGCCTTAAGGCGGTAGGTGTTTTTTGACATGTGTGCTATAAAACTCATTGACCTCTGGTTCCCTATATTAGTACTTAATCATTCGGGTTTTAAGCTTTCACTAAACACACCCTTACAGTCGTTAAACATACATAAATAAGGTGTTAAATGATTTTTTGAGAATCATACAAAAAGTATATAAATGTTTTTAAAAAAATGGTCACAAACTCATTATTAATTATCAACGTGATTTGTTGTACGCTTTAAGCTTATATTTAAATTTAAAAAATAAAGACAACTTAAACGAGAGTTGTATTAAGGTGGCTCAGGTTATATGTATAAATCAATATGCTGCACAAAAGTCGCTAAAAAATTTAAAAACATTTGACGGATTTGTCAAAGTTTAAGCCTTTTAGTTAACAAGAGTTACAGAACTCTATAAAAACCAATATTTTACTCGATAGATCAAGTTATTAGTTGTTTACTTTTAAAAATGTTATTAGAATTTTTCAACTTCAAAATAAGCTAAAAATTCAGGTGCAATAACGAATATTTTTTTTATATGGGTGTGTGTATATAACCACTAGCAATTCACTAGGTACTTTGAAGAGAACTTCAAAATTTTAACTAAACAAAGTACTAAGTGCGGAAGAGTACTATAAGCATAAAAAATTAATTTTGCATTATTTGTAATTGTAATCTCTATTCAATATCCATAGCTTTTTATTTGTATGACCTGTAGCTTCAATCTTCGTCAAAGGCCCATAAATTCATAAACATAATTTGAACAAAAATTTAAAAAATTAAATTTTTAAAAAAAGTATTTTTTACCACCTAATTGACTTTTGACTTTAATCTGGGTAAATAGTCGTTAATTTATTATCTAAAGAAAGGTTGTATGTATCCACTGGCGACACCAGTGGATCGCTTTTTTTGAAATTTTTACAGGGAGTTACTTCAAGTCTGGAAGGAACAATAGGCTTCTTTTTTTTGGAAATTATCGATGCCACGCCTACACTACGCCCATTTGTGTGGGAAGGTTAGGATATAAATTGCCTAACAAAGTTAACCATAGCCATACTCATTAAACGCTTAGAGCTAAATACATAAAATTTATAACACGTGCTAAGTTTTCCATGTTTGTTTAAATACAGATGAATTTTTAAAAATTCGGCTCGTAAAGGGATAAAAAGAGGGCAAAAAGGGGAAAATCTGTAACCTACTATCTTCTGAAGTATATAAGTATATAAGTTTTTCGTTTTCCTTAAGAAATAAACAAACAGGTGACTGGTGTTTTTTTTAATTTTGGACCTAAAGCATTAAATACGTTCCTCGCTACAGGCTACCGAACACAACCAGTCAAAAATAGAATATACGTGCGCTTATGAGAACAATTTTTTTAATGGCTACAATGCAACACGACTACGGGTTGCTGTCAGTGCTAATTTTGTGGCGTGGTCGAAATTAAACTAATTTCTATTTTTATTCGCGACAGTTAACAGATTAGTGCTGTCAATACGGTAAGATGCAAATAATAAAGCTTAAACAATGAAAAAAGACTTTAGGTGGCACCACTGAAAGTCATGTTGCTCACATGTTTATATTGTAGTGGTAGTCTAGTAAATATTTCAGTAGCAGCCAGTCGGACACAAATTTAGTAAGCAACTTTTGTGTTCGTGTGTTCCTGTGTTTATGTAGCTTGAATATGTTTAATGCATAAAGAGGAAAAAAATGGTTCAATGTATATTTTGGTACTTTTTGTTACTTTTAAACCAATGTCAGGTTACCAAAATAAGTAAACTAAAGGGCTAGAATTATATTTTGGTGCTTTTTAAGTAGTTTTTAAAACTTCTAAGCCAATAAACGTAGAAACACAATTTTAACTGCGTTCGACAGAACTCAAAAATATATAAATATCTTTTTGCTACTTTTTTGAAATTTTGACCCTTAAGGGTATGTATAAAAAGGGATCAAATTATATTTTAGTACTTTTAAGGAACTTTTTGTAACTACTTGATTAATTACGATAAAAACACAATTATGTATATAGAAGAAGGAGAAGTTGCTCCACATAATTTTCAATATTACTCCTATTAAATTAGCAAGAAACCAAGGACTCGGATACAATAAACGTAAAACTATGTTGCTAATAGATTTTTTATCCGGCACCAAGAGATATTAAAAAGTTTTTGTAAGAACCTCAAATTTTTAATAAAAAGGTATAGATGTTTATTCAACTCATTAAAAACATAAAAAATGAGCAGAATCAAAACTTTTGTTCTTTTTACAACTACATTCGCTTACAATAAAAGAAGCGTTAGCAGCTAATTTTACAAAAAGTTTTTTGTGGTGTATTTTTTTAATTAAATAGAAAAAAATAAAATGAGCGCCCGCTGGATTGAATGGCAACCACTTAATTCTATTGCAATAAAATAGATTTTAAAAAAAATTAGTTAGTTTTGTTTGTGACGTATATATTAGGTATCAACACTTAGGATATAATTTAAGAATGGAGTTTATAAAACAATTTTTGCTAACTAAAGCTTTCTGAATATCTCCAAACTGTGTCATTATTTTTGCAACTTATGTGAGGCAGCGAGTTAATTAAAAAATATATAAATGCTTTTGATAATGGATAAAGAATAAAGAATTTTACTATGATTGGGGTAGCGAAGTACAAGTTTTATATAAAAAAGAGTTTTTTGCTCAGTCGGCAGGCTTCCGACTTCAATCTGAGTCAATAGGCTTTATTTTTATGTTTGTATCTTTATTATAAAGTTTTCTCCTTGTATTTCCCCATTAGTAACCAATATTTCCATTTTCACATATTTTTAACCCTTCTAACCATAATTACAATTTCTTTTTCTAAAGAGTACAAACATAAATTTTTTTGCCCTTGTGTTTTACACCTTTGGGTTTTTTTGAAATTTTCAATACACTGTTAAACAGGGCTTTATGACCTGTTTGAAGTGCCTAAAAATATTAGTTGTATTGATAGGAGAATAAAAGTTGTTCAGCTCTTTGGGTTCCCTAAAAGTTTTTCCAAAAAAATTGCGAAAAAATTTGTATTTTAAAATTTAAAACCCCAGGATATTTTTTTTACTAAATGTGAAAAGAATTTATTTTATTAACTGAAAAATTTAATTTTAGAACTTAAAAATGCATACTTATGTGTGTACATAAGCAAACGAATTTGATTTCTAATGTGTTTTACATTAATTAGTGATGTTGAGATTATTCGTAGCTAAGGAATGAATACCTCTTTGAATTTATTTACTTACATACATATACATTCATATGTAAATGTATTTGACAGTTTTTCTCTTTCTTTATATTTTCGTTTAACTTATTGTTTTATTAATCAAATTCAATTAATAACTTTAATTGTAAATGACCGATTTAAAAATCAGATTCAAATAACAACATTTTCAGTTTTAATTGCTTTTGAAAAGAAAAAAATTTATTATATACATATATTATGTACACATACCAATGAAACAAATAAAAAAAAATCATACACACAAGACAAAAAATGATTGTCAACATTTATGGAGAAAAATTGATTTAATTTAAATATAGCATAGCGGCTACTTCGTTTGAGTTATTGAAACTTCACAAACAAACAACCGCAATAAATATACAAAAACGAAAACAAAGAACATGTCTAAACAGGGAGACGAAAAAACATCAATAAATTTTGCGTCTGTACATGAATTTTGTTTTGTTTTGTTTTAATTTGTGTGCGTATTGAACTTGAATACAAAATACCGATTTTTGTGTGAAGATACTTTAATGCCTGAGTTAGTATCGACAATACTTTTTATTGTGAAGAATACCTATGTATATTTTATTTCCGAGAGGAAGGTCGATAGTAAAGGTATATGGTGCCCCCAATACAGAATATGGGCATGACAAAAATTTGATTAGCAAAAGTGTAAGATGATATGATAATACCAATAATACAATTTGTTGCTAGGTAACAAACAAAAAAAAGTAAAAAAATAGTAAGGACACCTGCATATACTGCTTAAAGGATGCTATCCTAGGACCAGTCTGACCAGGATTTTCTTAATGCCGACGCACACTAAGACAGTTCCCTTCTCTCACCCAAAAGGTGAAAAAAACACAATTTAATGAAAATTTAAACATAGATTTAATTAAAGTACAAAGCACAAAAGCCAAAAAATATTTTAAAAGAGACATAGTTCTTTAAACTAAAATTTTTGTATTAAATTTATGTGTGTAAAAATTGTTTTAGTTCTCCTGAACTAATTTTTCTAAGATGACCATTAACGCATTCGAATATAATGCAGTCTTTTTCACTGTTTTGCAGAAATAAGCTATTATTGTAAAACGAAAACAATTTTTCAATACAACCTGGTTCATATAGTTTTTAATTCTTTTGTATTTTATTATAAATTGCTGGAGTCCATGTTTATAAAAATAAATTTTTTTTGGAAAATATTCAACATATTTTTAGTTGATTTTTTAAAAAAAGTTTTAAAACATTTCTTTTTGCATTTATTTTAGAAATAAAAAAGAATAAAACACATATATTTTTGGAGAATACATACATATAAAAAATCTGCTTGTTTTTCCCTTTGCTTCTTTTTTAGTACCACTGGTTTCGGCAACATTGCCTAAGGTAATTACTGTTATGTACTGTCTATATTGGCATGAACACAGCAAAGCGGGACGGGTTTATCTAGAGGTAAAAAAGAACTAAAATGTTTCTATCGCAAAAATACACACACACAATTCGAAAAATGTAATTTGTATTTGTTTCACGTAAACCCATCGTATACACCAAAAATAAACACAATTTTTCATTTAGTCAACCCCAGTTGACCAAGACTCGTTAAATCGAATTCAGACGATTTATATCACTTGTTACAAAGTAACCCGTTTCGTTAGGGTGCCCCGGTAGATCAGTGGCAAGTGCACGAGTCTGGGGTTTGTGGGTTCGATTCCTACCAGAGACCCTGATAAGTCTGCTTCACTCTTCTGTTCTTTCTTTCTTTCTTTCTTATCCTTCTCTAAATGTCTTCTTTCCTTCCATCTCAACCTATTCTATCTGCCTCTCCAGGTAACACAAAGGGACCGAATTAAGCGGACCCAAGTGAGCTGTATCCTTTTCTTCAACGGCTGCCTGTTCTACCTAACCTAACCCGTTTCGTTGCTTCTATTTAACGTAGCAAGTATTTAAATAGAGTTTTTGGCTATAATATCAATGTTTATATTGGAACTTATAATCAGAACAACAACTATCGCATAAGTATAACATAAGATATTTACTTCAGAAAAAATCTGTGCGATATGCTGAAACTTATATACATATATATGTATGTAAAGCTTGCAATACACGATACGTACAAAGCTTTCCAACTTGAATTTTAAAATTATATTAATTTTGATGAAACCATAAAAAATACTTTAAGAGCTGCCCAACGCAGAAAGAAAAATATTTTTTGTTTGCCTATAAACGCCCTACTAAAAAAATAACTAGTTATTCGACTTAAAAGTAGCTAGTGTTTCTCTATCTTCAATATTATTTGATAGCTTACTAGGTAAGCAAGGGTTTTGCTGTTGGTTTGCTTGACGATTAAGTTTTATTCTGTAGTGTCGGCACGAATTGATTTCCACAGATAAATTAAACAAATAAAAAAAAGTTAAAAGTTATGTATGTTTATTTTTACACGCAATGTGGAACGCAATTCGAATTACGTTCTCGTTTGTTAATTGGTTTAGGATGTATTTAAAACTTACTAATGCATATTTTTACCCGTTTTTACCCCTAAAGGTAAAAATACCAGACACCTGTCCTTGATATTTTTTTTCAATGTTTCTTTTTTGGCACTTTTTATTATATTCATCTTTGAATTTTAAGTTTTAACCTTAAGCGCCTGCTCTGCACGATGATAAAGCAGTTATTCACGTTGCTCTTATAACATAAATACAGTGAACTCGCAGAAACGTGAACTAATTTTTACTAAGGGAGTTCATGTTTTCAATTTTGTTCACGTTTCCGATTGGATATTTTTTAATTGTTTTCTAACGAATTTAATTTCTTTTTTTATTAGTTTATTGTTACTAATTCAAAAACATACAAACCTAGATAAAACTTAACAACACTTTAACCCGAAAAGTCCAATTTAAAAATTAAAAAATCAAAAAAAAGTTTTTGGGTAATGGTCTAATTAATTTGACTGTAAAAATCAACCTTTTGCAAATAAAACTATGTATATCGCTAATAGATCCTTTCATTGGCCTTCACACATTAGACTAATTCTGCCAGAACAAAATGACTGTTTGTAGGCAAAAGAGGTGAATGGTATGGTTATTTGTTGGCGTAATTTTTCAACCAGCCTCAACCCCACACTATTAGCACAAAACCAATACATACATATAAAACCAAACGTTAAATGAATAAAAAGACACTGGTCCACACACAAGCTTTATACACGTGGTATACTTTTTATGCCAGAAACAATCCACACCGTGTGTTACGAAAAGAACAAAAATTGTTCGCTTAAATTTAAGTCTGGTGTGTGAAGGGCCATTGCAACCAACACAAAGAAACTAAAAACTTCTTATTAGGCAAAATAATGTGTTTACAAAGAAGACATAATTCGGGGACTCCCAAAATTCATAAAATTAATGTAAACAAAAAAAAACTCAGAAAAAAATTGTTCACGTTTTAAAACTTGCAATGTTCGTTCACGTTTTAGAGTAGTTAATGGTAAATAAAAAGTGTTCACGTTTCTGGGTTGTTCACGATTCTGGATATTCACGTTTCCGCAAGTTCACTGTACATACATACGTTTGTAATATATAATGTTAGAACAGTGAACTCGCGGAAACGTGAATATCCATAATCGTGAACATCCAGAAACGTGAACACTTTTTATTTAACATTAACTACTCTAAAACGTGAACAAACATTGAAAGCTTTAAAACGTGAACAGTTTTTTCTGAGTTTTTTTTTGTTTACATTAATTTTATTAGTTTTCGGAGTCCCCGAATTATGCAATAAAAGGATCTATAAGCGATATACATAGTTTTATTTGCAAAATATTGATTATTGTGGTCAGATAATAAGACAATTATGTATTACCCAAAAAACTTAGGTTTTAAAATTTTTAAATTATACTTTTCGGGTTAAAGCATTGTTAATATTTGCCTAGATTTGGATATTTTTGAACTAGTAACAATAAATTGATAAAAAAAATTAAATTCGTTAGAAAATAATTAGAAGATATTCAATCGAAAACGTGAACAAAATCGAAAACATGAACACCCTTGGTAAAAATTAGTTCACGTTTCCGCGAGTTCACTGTATAAACGTTGTTTGTGTGGGTATTTATGTATGTATGTGTGCATATTTGTATGTTTGTTCATATATGTTAAAAAAATCATCAGGTGTGAACATTGAGCTATTTGTCAATTGGGATTATTGCTATTGTACCCAGGCATTTCTATTGTTTTAACGTGTATGCGTGTGTAAGGGCGCGGGCTATTTACTACCTGTCGGAAACTAAGCTAACTTTAAGCTTACTATGCTGACTGAAACTTGGACTACTTTTAATGTGTGCAACCAACTATTTTAAAATTGCAATGTCCTAGGCGGTAAACAATTATCCAAATCATTACTTTTTAACTTACTTAGTTACAGTGTTGTCATTATTAAGTCACGCAGTTTAAGCCGTCATGGGTTCAAATCTTACATAGGAAAAATTTTGTTATTAAAATAATTTGACTTATATATTATTTCTGAGTGGTTTTCTACAACCTGGTTTCGTATTAAGGAGAGGTTGGACTAATTTCAAGGCGTGTCGATCTTCTGCGCTTTTTCTTCAATTTCGGATTTTCAGATCAGTTAGGTCTTGTTGGACCTGATCTTTCCAACGGATCTTCGGTCGTCGCATTGCTTCGGGATCGTATTTAAAAACCTTTCTATTGTAGCTAGATCATCTTCTCTGATTCGTGCAGCATGACTAAGCCAACGCAATCTTCCCTTTTTTTATGCGTCAATGTCGTTATACAGCTTATGATTTATGCAATCTCATTTATCACAAATCGGTCCATATACATAATTCACAAAGAGTGTTTTTCGTATACATGCTCCAGCATCATATAATAGCACAGGTAATATGAGTTATTTTCGTACAACGAGAAAGGGGTTTACCTTTAAATTCTTTGCTCAGCCCAAAGTAACATTTGTTTGCAAGTATTAAACGTTTTCGTATTTCCCGGCTGGTCTTATTCACTTTCTTAATGGCAGTACCGAGGTATTAAAACTCTTCAACAACATTCGCCGTTTCAAGCAATACAAAAGACTTTTTTTACACATTTTCAATGTTTACAAAGGCAGCAGTTACAGTTTGCAAGGTTCTCCCCATGATATCAATGTCACCAGCATATGCAGGTATCATATGACTCATTAAAAATGGTGCAGAAATAGCATTACGTACAACATTTTCTAAAAGAATTTTCAAGATGTCACACTATAAACATTCTGCTAGTGTAAATCCTTACGGTTCGGATGTGACAGGTGTAAATAAGCTTTTTATGGGGGTTTTCCAGGATGTAGAAGATGATAGGCTAGGAGATTTTGCCCGTCTAATGCCGCATTGGTATGGGCCAATTGGTTTTAGTCGTTCACCCAAACAAAAAGGTGAAATTGCTTATGCCAGGAGACTTATACCTCTGTGGTTGTTGCAGACAGATTTATCTCCTTTTTTTGGGCATGACCCAGACCACTGAGGCTGCAATAATTGGGCAAGCATTTAGCCAGCCATAAGCACAGAATGCATGCATCTTATCAACTCATCACCTCAGGACTTAAACAGTTCTGCTAGTAAACCATCGGCTGCAGTTTTGAGTTTTTTACCAGCAGTATAGCTGTTTCAAACTTATTTTGGTTTGGTGACCTACATTCAACACCTGAGTCGGTGTCTGGAGCCGGAATCGATGTCTGAAGCCATATTTCCTTCTTGATTGTGCACTTAAAAGCCCACGGTATGATGCTTATTTTTTCTACATAATTCGTGGGTTTAATTTCTTGTTTTATGCATCTCATTTTCCTTAAAATAGGCCTTTCTAGTTTTTTTTTTCTTTCAGAAAAAAATTTATTCTCCCGATGACTTTTACGTGCTGATCAAGTTGCTACTGTTTGGAGTGCCGCCAAATAAACAAACAATTTTTATTCAGAAGCATATTGACACTCTTTGTCATGGGTTCTTCAGTGAAGCGTTTTCTTGACGTATAACTAGGGTTTTTTCCCGGGAGTTCCCGTCCCGAAAGTTCCCTGGAAATTCGTCAATTTTCATTTCCTGATTTTAGGTAAATTTCGTGCGGCAATCCCGGGACATACAAAACCTCGCACTTCAAGTATTTTCGTAGCATATTCACAATTTTTTTTACTTTTTCCTTATTTTTGGTTTATCAAACATTAAATACTAATCCCCATATTCATATAAAACTGAAGTATTAATTATTAATTATAATTAAGGGCTTATTTGAGAAATGTCTATGCGAACTGTCAAATAATCCTTTAATAAGCCTACTATAATTATTATAAACACGGGCGTAAATATGAAACAAAATCGGATTTTTGCCTAACGAAGACCTTAACGCTGGTGTCATTCTACAGTGGTTGAAATTTATTCATAATTGCAATCAGGGTACAGTCAAAGAGGTAATATCAAGAGCCCAGCTGACTATAATGAATTTGACATTCGTACTTTTCAAATATATAATTTTGTATGAAATTTTTAATTTTTTTCAATTCCACCGTTCAAACACAAAAAGTAAATGCAGAGAGCAAAGTTTATGAATTTGCCTTGATTATCTGGTTGTGTGAAATGAATTGTTAAGTTTTACTTTGATCTTCTTTTTTGAATTTGTAAGTTTTTTATATGTATGTATGTATTAACTTATATACATTTCTTTATTTAAAAATAAAACAGTTTTTGATTAGTACAACCTGTAAATTTTTCTTTATTTGAAGAGCGGCATTGCCAGGAAATTAATTTTTGATTTCCCGTTTGCCGGGAAGCAAACAAGTCCGGAAACAACATTACGTATAACATTCTGCGTGGGACGGCTCGTACGTTCCTTAATATATTTAGCCGTGTGTTTATCTAAGCTACGATGAGGTAATAATCCCTCGAACCAAGCGTACGTCCAATACATTTGAAAAGCATCTTCCGTGAATTGCAACATGGGCAATCTGGGGCCAAATCGTCGCATTCGATTCGAATCGAAATTTCACTCGATCGATCGAGTTGTCAATGCTTTAAGTATAGGAATTCTAATAAGAATTTTAAAATTTCGATTCGAATCGAATGCGACGATTTGGCCCCTGATTTTAGTCCCTTGATCGGGGCATGTCCATGTTGCTTTGTGGATATCTCGAAGCTGCAATCTGGTACTGTTTACTACAATACTAGGTGCCGGGGCAAATTAAATAAGTCTTATACAATTATCGGTTGCTTAACCATGGAGATAAAATTTTTCGATTGCTGAATTAAAAATATCCTTTTTTAATTTTTTTTTTCTGTTTATGCTTTTCTTCCTTCAGAAAATATGCGCATAATTATAACAATGATGTAAAAAAATTTACCTTAATATCATTTAGTGCCAGCCGTCCATCTACTGATGTGTAAATCTGGAAACAATGTGACTGATATATTTGCTAACAAGAAATTAGACCCCAAATTCATGTTTCATCTCATGGCAGCTATAAAATGTGTGGGTTGGTGACACCGTGTCCATTTCACCTCGTTTCTTGGAGGGCAGTTACATTGGTCTTATATTTATCCAGCACGTGCGCCAATCGAATAACTACACTTGGTCTGTACAGAGAGCGTACATTCCAAAAGCAAATCATTAAATCATGTACCCTTTTACGCTTGGGAGAGTCTCAAGATTCCGTTTTGTTCTCTTTATTATACCCTTCACATAGTGATGAGGGTATATATCAGTTTGTCATTCCATTTGTAATTTCTTTATTATCCATTTGCGACCCCATAAAGTATACATATTCTGCATCCTTATAGATAGGGAAGTTGAAATAGCCATGTCCGTTTGTCCATCTGTCTGTCTGTCTGTCTGTTCGTCTGTTGAAATCAAGTTTCCGGAGTCAAATAAAAAGATACAGATCAGTTAATGGTTTCAAACGATTAGAAATATCCCGCTAACAATCGCTATTTAAAACCAGCAAAATCGGTTCACTATTGACCAAGATATAAGCGAAAACCCAAAGTAACCCATTTTTTAGGACAAAATCCGTGCATATATCCCTATATATCTCAGTAAGTATAGTCACTCTTGCCACAAAACTTGGCACAGATACTCCTAAAGAAGCGACCTAAATAACAGAAAAATTTTTTTCAGATAGGACCAGGGAAAGGGGTATTTTTCCTACAATTGCATAAATTTGGTGAAATATTTTATGCGCTATATCTCGTAAACTATAAGAGCTATCGACTTAAAATGTTCTACAAAAAGTAATTGTACGCTAAGAGCTACACTTTAAAGAAGTGGGCAAAAAAAGGGGTAGCTCCCATACAAATTTACAATTTTTATTAAATTTTCGATACGCTTTATCTCGGAAAATGTAACAGATATCGAAATGAAATGTTCTTCAAAAAGAATTTGGACAACAAAACCTACGCTTTGAAGTAAAATTTTTTTTTGGGGGGGGGGGGGGGTGAATATGGGGTGGCTCCCATACAAATTTACAATTTTTGTAAAATTTTTAGATACGCTATATCTCGGAAAATGTAACAGATATCGGAATGAAATGTTCTACAAAAAGTATTTGGACAACAAAACCTACGCTTTGAAGTAAAAATTTTTTTGGTGGGGGCAAAAAAGGGGTAGCTCCCATACAAATTTACAATTTTTATTAAATTTTCGATACGCTTTATCTCGGAAAATGTAACAGATATCGAAATGAAATGTTCTTCAAAAAGAATTTGGACAACAAAACTTACGCTTTGAAGTAAAATTTTTTTTTTTTGAGGGGGGGGGGGGGGGTGAATATGGGGTGGCTCCCATACAAATTTACAATTTTTGTAAAATTTTTAGATACGCTATATCTCGGAAACTGTAACAGATATAGAAATAAAATGTTCTACAAAAAGTAATTGGACAGCAAAACCTACGCTTTAAAGTAAAATTTTTTTTGGTGGGGGCAAAAAAAGGGTAGCTCCCATACAAATTTACAATTTTTATTAAATTTTCGATACGCTTTATCTCGGAAAATGTAACAGATATCGAAATGAAATGTTCTTCAAAAAGAATTTGGACAACAAAACCTACGCTTTGAAGTAAAATTTTTTTTTTTGGGTGGGGGGGGGGGGGGGGGTGAATATGGGGTGGCTCCCATACAAATTTACAATTTTTGTAAAATTTTTAGATACGCTGTATCTCGGAAAATGTAACAGATATCGGAATGAAATGTTCTACAAAAAGTATTTGGACAACAAAACCTACGCTTTGAAGTAAAAATTTTTTTTTGGTGGGGGGGGGGGGGGGTGAAAATGGGGTGGCTCCCATACAAATTCACAATTTTTGTAAAATTGTCGATACGCTATATCTCGGAAAATGTAACAGATATCGAAATGAAATGTTCTACAAAAAGTATTTGGACAACAAAACCTACGATTTGAAGTAAAAATTTGCTATATCTCGGAAACTGTAACAGATATCAAAATGAAATGTTCTGCAAAAAGGAATTGGACAACAAAACCTACACTTTAAAGAAAATTGTTTTGGTTGGGGGCAGAAAAAGAGATAGCTCCCATACAAATTAAGAATTTTTATGAAATTTTTGATTCGCTACATCTGGGAAACTATAACAACTATCGACTTTGAATATTATACACAAAGTAATAATCAAATATTTTATACATTTTGGAAAAAAAAGTTGGAAAGGAGCAGGGGGATTAAAACATCCCATAAAAATTAACAACTTTTATTAGCCTTTTAATATGAGTAATGTCGAAAACTTTTAAAACTGTCGACCTCAAACCTTCTTCATCTATTTCTATTATTCATACGAACGTTAAAATTTTGTATAGTTTTCTATGAACTTTAAAATTCGCACAAGGTTTTTTATTATATTATTTGCAGTACAAAATTACTCGGCTGGGTATATTTAAAGACCAATGTGAAGGGTATATAAGATTCGACACAGCCGAATATAGCGCTCTTACTTATTTTTATTCTAAAAAAGTTATTTTATGGATGTGGGTTATAAATTCAACGTCCCACACCATTTTGAAAGTTTTTGACCTGTTCTTTGGTTCTGTTTGTTTGTATTTCCATGGTTTTATTCTATTAGATATACAATCATCTGCTATAATTTTTAAAGTTATTCTGTTAAAGAATATAATCAGATGGTTTCTGAACATTAAAAGAAAATTTTACGTCGTTGACATACAACAGTAAAATACAATGAATCACTACCTTTTTCAAATCATTATCATATAGATGACAACCTTGCAGTATCCCAGAACTAACAAGAAGTTTGCTTGAAGGACCACAATTTAATTCGGCAAACTGAGTTTGACCAAAAGGTATAACTTCAGCCAGCTGAAATTGCCATTGGATCTTGTGAAGGCTTTTCCGATAAAAAAAAACCATGACTAACTTTGTCTACGGCCTACTGAAATCAGTGCAAATCAAGGGAGTGACTTTCATTAAAAGCAATATCAAACAAAAAACATTCATAGCAGATAATCCTTTTCAAAATCTTTGTTGAAGTAGCGTAAGAAGAAAATTTGGTGAACAACGTCATCAATTATACATTTTTCAAAGAGTTTCCCTTAATCAACTAAATAAAGTTTTATTTACTTTGCAAACAGAATTCTCTAATGGGAATCGGACCCATGCTCTCATGGTGACACTCTACCATCGACCTGCCAACGAGCACGGATACAAAAAATGTTTAAAATAAGTCTGTGTAAATCACAAGAAAGCATGAAGTTGGTCTTTGCGGACCGAACAATAATCGGGTTTTACATGTACACAGCACAAGCACTAATGAAACAATATAAACAAAGCACACACAGAATTCATTTAGTACAATAAAGTTTTCTTTAAAAACACACAATTATTACGCACCAATACACTCCAGTAGATCACATTCTCTCGTTGAAAATCAAAAAAATAAAACACACAAACAATATTTCTGTTTAAAGTCTTTTTTAAAAAACACACATTTTACAGAATATGTATGAGAATGTGAGCTCTAACGGTACTTCTATACAATTTTGTAGTCAGATTTGTAGTTAGCTCAAAGTTAGTTTGTTATATAAATCCATTGAGTCGACTACATAGTGTCCGGCAGGGCTTCTATAGAGATATACACGTACGACATGCAAGTATGTACTCTTCTTTTATGATCAAAAGCGGTGTGTTGTGCTCCGTATATTTATACCCTTCACATACATAAGTGATAAGGGTATACATATATGTATGTATCAGCTTGTCACTCCATTTGTAATTTCCTTATTATCCATTTGCTACCCCGTAAAGTATATATATTCTGGGAAGTCAATATAGCGATGACCGTCTGTTGAAATCAAGTTTCCGGAGTCAAATAAATAATTTTGATGTAAAACTATTAGAAATATCCTGGAGACAATTGCTTTTTAAAATGACCAAGATCGGTTTACCACGGACCTAGATATATGCAAAACACTGCGATTGCCTCAGTTTTTTTAAAACAAAATAGCCAAGTCCATACAAAATATGTAACAAATGAATGCTGGCAACGCTGTTTAACATTTATTCATATATGGATGGGCATAAAAGAATACGCAAAAAGTTTTTTGTATGCTTAGACGTAGGTATATATTGTCAAATGGATGTATGTATGTACGTATGTATGTATGTACACATGTATGTATGTATATGTGTTCAAATGTACACGCATGCAAATATACATATGTACATATAATTTGGCTTGTGCCGAAATCAGCAAACATATGTATGTGTGGATGTACTTACTATGATTTCTTTTATTTATTATTAGTATTGTATCAAAGAATATGAATATATAGCACCATCTACAAAAACGTAATTTGTTTGCAATATCACTTCATGATACGGAAGGAAAAATAGAAAGTAGATATGCACAAAGCAGTTTTATTATAATACTAGCTAAGCCCCGGTGTGCTTCGCTACCCCAATCATAGTAAAATTATTAAAATATGTAAACAAAAGAATTTACATATATTTTAATTTATTGGTTGCCCCACATAAGTTGCAATTAATAATAATAAGTCAGCCCTACTATTTACTAAGCACATAAAAATTGGAAATTACCAGGCTTACAGTTTTGGAGATATTCAGAAAGCTTTAATAAGCAAAAATTATTTATAAACTTCTATATATAATCTCAGCCCCTTATTAACATATTAACAAATGCAATTTAAATTATGTTTCTACCTTCATTGGTTTTAAAGTTACGAAAAGTACTAAAACATAATTTTAACCTTTTTTCCCCCTAAGAGTCCAATTATTAAAAAAAGACCCAAAAACATACTCATATTTTTTAGGCCTGTCGCATCCAATTTTAATTATGTTTCTATCTTTATTGGTTGAAAAGCAACAAAAAACGCATAAAAAAAATCAAAATATATTTTTAACCCTGTTTTCCCCATTTAGGTCCAAAATTAAAAAAGTACGGAAAACGTTATAATATTTTTTTAAGACCTATCGAACGCAATTTGAATAATGTTTATATCTTTATTGGTTAAAAAGTAACAAAAAATACCAAAAAGTACCAAAAGATAATTTTAGCCCCTTTTTCCCCCATTTCGGACCAAAATGAAAAAAAAACTTCAGATACCTGTCTGTTTGTTTCTAAAGGAAAACGCAAAACTTTTTAAATTTTGTTTCTATCTTATATACATCAAAAGATAGTAGGCTACAGGTTTTTCCTTTTATGTCCCCTTTTTATCCCTTTACGGGCCCAATTTCTAAAAATTCGTATGTATTTAAACAAACATGTATTTAGCTCTACGCGTTTAATCAGTATGGCTTTGGATAATTTGGTTAGGCAATTCATAACCAGACCTTCCCACACAAATGGGCGTAGTGTAGGCGCGGCAGCAAAGATTTCCAAAAAAACTTGCCAATTGTTTCTTCCAGACTTTAAGTAACTCGCTGTAAAAATTTCAAAAAAATCGATCCACTGGTGTGGACAGCCATAAATTACAAACATACATACATATGTACATACGTACATACATACATGCATACATACATACATACATACATACATACATACATACATGCATGCATACATACATACAACCTTTCTTTATATAATATAGATACAGGGATCACATTTCAAATATTTTTCAAAAGAAGTTCAAATTTCTCTTATATTGTTATATCCAAACTTTATTATGCTTTTGTGCAAATTTTTGTACCTCACCAAAGAAAAAGGTCTGAGACCCACCTCCAATTATACCGATCGACACAGAATCACTTCCTGAGCCGATTAAAACCTGTCAGTCCATCCGTCCGGCTAGGAGTTAATGTATTCTTGTAAACAAAGTAAAGACTGCATTTTTGCAGATATTTCGATGAAATTTGGAACAGATAAGTTTTTTGGCATAAGAAAAAAGCATGTTGTTTGTGGTGATGATCAGTTAATTTTTTGACAGAGCTCCCATACAAATGTCCTCCCGGATTAAGCGTTTTGGGCAATAACTGGCTAGAATATGGCCTTATCTTCACATAATTTTGCACGTTTGTCTATCTTTATGCCACCCATTATTATACCGAAAATAAATATTATCGGTCTATTTTTGAACTTCATAAAAATCGCAACAATAGAAGAACCAGTTTGAAAACTTACATTTTTGTGGGCGCTGCAATCCTCCATTTTTATCCTTTAGAACTTCAGAATTAGAGGCCTTCTATATGTGTGCCAATTTTAAAAAATCAGTGCAATAAAAGTACCGGCATAAAAAGTTTAACTTGTATGGGCGTGGCACCGCCCACTTTTTTACCTTCAAAATTTTAACTTTAAAAGCCGTTTACGTGCAAACTAATTTCCAAAAATCGGTCTCGAAGAGCAATTGAAATTATGTTTCTATCATAATTGATTTTAAAGTTACAAAAAGTACTAAAACATAATTTTAACCCTTTCTTCCCCTTAGGGTCTATAAAATTAAAAAAGTATCTAAAAACGTACTCATATTTTTAAGGCCTGTTACACTTAATTTGAATAATGTTCCTATCGTTATTGGTTTAAAAGTTACAAAAAACGAATAAAAAAATCAAAATATATTTTTAACCCTTTTTTCCCCCTTTGGGCCCAAAATTAAAAAAAAGTACGAAAAACGTAATCATATTTTTGTAAGACCTATCGAACGCAATTTGAAAAATTTTTCTATCTTTATTGGTTTAAAAGTAACAAAAAGGACCAAAAAGTACCAAAATATAATTTTAACCCCTTTTTTCGGCCTTTCGGACCATAATTTAAAAAAAAAACTTCAGATACCTGTCTGTTTATTTCTTAAGGAAAACGCTAAACTTTTTAAATTTTGTTTCTATCTAATATACATCAAGAGATAGTAGGTTACCGATTTTTCCCTTTTTGTCCCCTTTTTATCCCTTTACGGGCCCAATGTTTAAAAACTCATGTGCATTTAAACAAACATGTAAATCTTAACACGTGTTGTAAATTTCAAGTATTTAGCTCTACGTGTTTGAGCAGTATGACTCTGGGTAATTTTGTTACTTGACCTTCCCACACAAATGGGCGTAGTGTGGGCGTGGCAGCAATAATTTCCAAAAAAAAGTATCCTATTGTTCCTCTCAGACTTGAAGTAACACTCTGTAAAAATTTCACAAAAATCTATCCACTGGTGTGGCCAGCTATAAAATACAAACATACATACATACATACATACACCCCTTCTTTATATAATAGATTTGAGGTACCGAATGCCAGATCATATGGGTGGATACGTTAAAGATAAATGTGAATGGTATATAAGATTCGGCACTGCCGAATAAAGCTCTCTTGCTTGTTTTGTATTCTTTTTTAATATCTGAGCTTTTGTTTTTTCAAATCAATTATAATGATTTTTTTTTCTCCTTCTTATTCTATATGCTTTTTTTTTTGGGTGCGGTAACAATGTTTTCTGCTGCCACTTTAATTTAATTACAATTCTTGAATGGCATACCAATATACCTTTTTTTGCATTTCATTTATTTATTTTTTTACAAAGCGGCCAAGGTGTAGGTATATATGCTTGCCATTCTGTTTTTACATTCCTTTTAAGCCCCATATACTTTAATTCGTATACATAGATACGAATTGGATAATTATAAATGCGTTCAAATTAACAATATAATATAAGTACATACATACATGGCTTAGACAAAAAAGATGTTTAAAAGTAACCATTTCGGTTTAAAAATTGCATGTTCACACAGGCACAAAATTCGAGATTCGCTCTGTTATACACAGTTCGCACCCCAATAATGATTGAAAATACTTGGTTCGCAATACAAAATTTTGAGAGCGAACCTTATTGGTTCGTTTTAAATCGTGCTGTATACCGTGAAGAATTTACTATCATCTTAAGTTTTGATAAAAAGTTCGCAAGTATGCTGGCCTAGCTTACCCGCAAATTTCGAGACAATTTATTAAACAGAAGCAATTTCTTTCTTTTTAATGAAAGAATTATGTGGATCGAGATGGTACTATCAATTAAATGAACACATTTATAAAATACAGTTGCTCTCTTAATCTCGTAGTGTACGGACGTGTCTACGCGAGTGTATATTTGTAATAGATGATATTTGTAATAAGTTACAAAAAAAAAATGTTAATATACATACCTACAAGACATAAGTGAGAATCGAAAATAAAAACAAACTAAACAAAACAAAAAAACCAAACGGTTAATGAGTAACAGTAATCGTAGTGACAGTGGGTCTAATAGCCGAAATGCTTACATTGTGTTAAGCTCAGAAAGCGTTAGCAATGAAAACATTAGAGACCCTGAATATAATAGAAACTATTTAAGTGCAAAACCGAAAACAAATACAAATAATTTAAGTGCAAGTGTGCCTAACTTAAATAAATGTACTGAACAAGGGACAAATTTAGCCCAATCTCTGTTTAAAAATTATAAGAAAAATACCGAGGTGTTATCTTTATCGCGGTCTTCTTTATCAAGTTCTGGTGTCGCACCTACAACTGCTAAAGGCGCTCCAGGCCCAATTTCAGCGTGTGCTCCTAAGATCCAGGTAGGGATGGACAGGTACGTAACAGTTCTTAAAAGGGGGAGAAGTCCGAAGTCGGCAGAAGTAAGTCAACCTGCAAAAATTCTAAAAGACGATGAAAGGCCAACCACATCGCAAAATGGCTTTGCCATTCTGCAAACAGATGATAATGATGGCCCCGTTACGGAAAAAAATTATAAGCCTCCTCCAATTTATTTAAGAGAAAAAAACTCGAACGACCTCATTAAATTTTTAGTTGCATTAATAGGCGAAAAGAACTTTTATGTGTCGAACATAAAACGTGGTAACATATATAAGACCAAAATCCAAGTGAATAACGAGAACGCTTACCGCGCCACGGTGTCGGAATTTGAGAAATTAAAAAAGAACTTTTACACTTACCAGCTAAAAAACGCAAAAGGCCTCCAGGTAGTCATAAAAGGTATTGACTCAAATGTTGACCCGGAGGAGATAAAGACCAGTCTGTGCCACGAAGGTTTTAAGGTCAGGACTGTGACAAACATTAGATACAGGGAAAAATACCCTCAACCATTGTTTCGAGTTGAACTTGAGCCTGGTGAAGCAAATTAAAGAAAAACGAAACTCACCCCATTTATGGTTTAAGATATATTATGCACCGTAGAGTTACAGTGGAAGTCCCGCATAAGCGATCTGGACCTGTACAGTGCTTAAATTGTCAGGAATATGGCCACACAAAAACTTACTGTAAGTTGCCTTCTGTTTGTGTTGTATGTGGGGATCTGCATGTTACAATCAAGTGCGATAAACCAAAAGATGACCCTAGGGTGAAGAAGTGCAGCAATTGTGGTGGAAACCACACTGCCAACTACAGAGGTTGTCCTGTCTTTGATTTAGTTAAGCGCTTATCTAAGCCGAAGGTAGTTCCTGCCCCTCCCCAGCCGTTAAATATACCAACAACAAACATTCCCCAGTTAGCACAACCAACTACAAGTCAAATTTCTTACGCCAACGCACTAAAGTCAAACCAGTCCAATGCACAAAGGCCAAACCAACCAACCACACAACAACAAGTGCCAACAAGTGAACCAACTGGTCCCAATTTTAGCCGCCTGGAAGCCGTAATTGACAATATGGTCAAACAATTTACGCAGATAATGGCGCAAATGGCTAGTATGATGCAGGAGATGCAGAAAATGCAGTCTGCTTTTCTGCAGGCCATGCTTAAAAGACCATGAACTGCCTCAGGGTTTGTTTCTGGAACGCAAACGGCATCCGCCAACACAAAAACGAGCTCGAATTCTTTTTAACCCACCAAAAAATCGATGTCATGTTGATTTCCGAAACTCATATGACATCTAGAAGCCCTTTTAAAATTAGTGGATACAATTTTTATGATTCAAAAGATCCCAGGGATAGATCCTGTGGTGGCTCTGCCATTTTAATCAAATCAAGAATTAAGCACCAATGGTTGGGTGGCCTATCTGAATGTTATATGCAAGCAACAAATGTCTGCATTGATGAATTTTTCAATAACCTACTTATTTCGTCAGTTTATTGTCCACCGAGATTCTCCATAACGAAGGATCAGTACAACAGTTTTTACAAATCTTTAGGTCCCCGCTTCATTGCTGCTGGAGACTATAACGCCAGGCACACGTACTGGGGCTCCCGACTAATTAGTCCCAGAGGTCGTGTCTTGTATGATGCCGTGTCTGAAATGGGACTTTATGTTATTTCAACTGGACAACCAACCTACTGGCCAACAGACCACAATAAAATTCCAGACGTAATTGATTTTGGCGTAGCTCATTGAGGCTCAAGCCTCCTTCGATTTATCTTCTGACCACTCACCCACAATAATCACTATTTGCAGTCCTCACCAAATAGCAGCTAGTGAGTTTTTCTTATCTAAAAGAATTAATTGGTTGAAATATAAAAAATATATTAGTAGCCACTGTGCGGAGAACCAACCGCTAAAAACTCCCGGAGACATAGATGATTGTTTGAGCGTCCTAAATGAAAACATTAAAAAAGCCGTTGAGCATGCGTCTTCTACCTACCGCCAGGCTATGTACAACAAAATTTTCTCTGAAGATGTGGAAAAGCTAGTATCTGAAAAAACAAGAGCCCGCAGGGAATGGCAAAAACATAGATCGACTCAACTTAAAACTAAGCTGAAAGAATGTACAACCCAACTAAAAAGCTTGTTGGAGGCTCACAGAATGGCATCACTGAAAGAGTACCTGGAAGGTCTAGACGCGACTCCTCAGACAAATTATTCCTTATGGCGATCAGCCAGACGTCTTAAAAGACCTGTTATCGCAAAACCACCACTGCGCAATCTGAGAGGATCCTGGGCTAGAAATGATGAAGAAAAATGCGATCTGTTCGCAAGTCACTTCAAAAACGTATTCACTCCCAATACATGCACTGACGTGAGGGAATTACCGCCTGTTGTTGCTAGACGTCCTTTAGAAATACGTTTCCGATTTGCAGATGTTGTAGAGGCTATCGCTAACCTTAATGGTAAAAAAGCTCCTGGTGTTGACAAAATAAGCAACAAAATGCTCATAGAGCTGCCTCTTACTGCTAAAAGAATCATTCTTTTTATTTTTAACGCGATAATTCGGCTTGAACATTTTCCGCCTATATGGAAAGTTGCCTTAGTAAAGATGATTCCTAAGCCTGGCAAAGATCCCTCGAAGGTAGAATCTTATAGGCCCATAAGTTTGTTACCCACAATGTCAAAATTGTTCGAAAAACTGTTAAAAAACAATCTAAATCCGATCCTGAATGACAACAACTGCATTCCAAATCACCAATTCGGCTTTAGAAGTCAACATAGTACCATCGAACAAACTCACAGGTTGGTACAGGTTATAAGAAAAGCCTTTGAGGAAAAGAAGTACTGCTCCGGGCTTTTTATCGATGTCTCACAAGCTTTCGACAAAGTATGGCATGAAGGCCTTCTAAACAAACTAAAGCTCAACCTTCCAGCTAATATTTTCAACCTTTTAGAAAAATACATAACAGGCCGATAATTTATGATCAAAGAGGGAAACCAAATAAGTTGTTCCCAACCAATAGAGGCTGGTGTCCCTCAAGGAAGTATACTAGGTCCAATTTTGTACTTGTTTTACACGGCAGATATGCCAACCAATAGTTTCACACACACGTCGACATTTTCTGACGACACTGCTTTTCTTAGTATTCATAAAGACCCTAAAGAGGCTGCAACAACACGTAACCCAAGTTGAGAAATGGGCAAAGTTATGGGGAATAAAGATAAATGAACAAAAATGTACCCACGTAACTTTTACTTTACACAAAGAAACGTGCCCTCCAATCACTATCAACAACCATAATGTGCCTCAACGATCTGAGACAAAATATCTTGGTATTCACCTAGATCGCCGCCTTACATGGAAGCCTCATATAGATGCTAAGCTGACGCAAATCAAACTTAAAGCTGCTCAAATCCACTGGCTAATTGGTAGAAACTCTGTACTACGTCTTGATTGTAAGCTTCTATTTACAACTCGATTTTAAAACCAATTTGGTGCTACGGTATACAATTATGGGGTACTGCTTCCGCCTCTAACATCGAAAAAATCCAACACCGTCAAAACAAAATTCTAAGAATGATAACTGGTGCTCCTTGGTATATCAAAAACAGCAACATCCACAAGGATATAGAAGTTCCACTTGTAAAAAGCGAAATCCTGAAATATGTGGACAAGTATTTAAATAAGCTGGAATCACATCCAATCGCAACATAGTGGGCACACCCGCCTAAAAAGAAGGGATACAATTGCTCTTAGATGAAACCTTTGAAATTAGTTAATTTTATTGTGAGAACTTAAATTTTAGTATGGTACTGACTGGACTAGTATTAACAACTTAGTTTTAAGATTTGAATACTTATTGTTAGTTCGCTTAAGCGAAGATTCAATAATAAAATATATGAACAAAAAAAAAAAATTTATAAAATAAATTTACTAATGTATGTATATGGGTATATCTTTAAACCAAAAGCAGCTATTAAATGCATACCAACTACGAGTATATACATAAAATAACAAGGCCTACATATAAGAAAAAATAACTATTTGGAGATATTACTGCCTTGCTTAGGTATGGCAGCTTAGCGTGAGAGCTAGGCGATAGCAGAGTTCCGAATCGTCGTTGAATTTTCCGCGAATATGCACCGGCGGCGACTTGCAGGCGACTGAAGAAGATAATTTATTATAAGACGTTTTTTTTAGATTTAATTTAAAGCAATAATAAAAACAAGTAAAAGCTCTATATTCGCCTGTGCCGAATCGTATATACCCTTTACATTGATCTTTTTATATCCCCAACTATCTGATCCAGCCGAGTTATTTCGTACTTGCAAATATTATAATAAAATTGTATGTTTGTATTTATGTACATTTAAATATATACATACATACATATGTACATACATACATATATATACACACATACATACAGACATACATACATTCAAACATACATACATACATACATACATTCATACATACATGCATGCATACATACATACATACATACATATATACATACATACATACATACATACATACATACATATGTGCATACATACATTGATACATACATACATATTTACATACATACATACATCCATATGACAACACATACTATACACGTGCATAAATATAACAATAAGTATAGCAAAAATAGATATACCTTGTACATACTTGTTTTTATACCCTTCACATAAGTGATAAGGGTATATATAAGTTTGTCATTCCGTTTGTAATTCCTTTATTTTCCATTTGGGACCCCATAAAGTATATATATTCTGGATCCTTATAGATAGGAAAGCCGATTTAGCGATGTCCGTCTGTCCGTGTTATGGTTGAAGCCCCTTGATATCGCATAGACCCGAATGTGGTATCACACTGTCACAGATAGTCGCGAGAAAAACGGGATTGAAATTCAGCAAAATCGCCCGATAAATGACCGAGATATAAGCAAAAAACCAAGACTACCTCGGTTTTTTGAGTCTACAACAACAACAACAAAGAACATACTTTTACATGTAATAATATAAAAACAACAAAAAAAGCAAAAAACAGAATCAGTCATGTTGATATTATTGAAACACACCCAAAACAAAAATTTTATTAGTATAAGTGTTCATACATATAGCAGCGTTGCCATACAAAGCTTAATTTAAACATTTTTAAAATTGCTCCTACGGCTTCCAGGGTTCTCCTACAAAGGTAAAATGTAAGACCGACCCAAATTATTTTTTCCATCCAAACATTTTTGTGGAACATACTTACTCTCTATCTCCAGCCCCTTACATGATTGCCATACAAAAAATAAGGTAAAAACCGCTACAACTTCCCCGGAGTCGCCCGTAGAGGAAAAAAATGTATCACAGACCCCCATTAGTTTTTCCTCCCAAACGTATTCCTAAAGTATACTTACCCCCTATCACCACACCCTAAAGGGGTTGCCATACAAAATTTACAAAAATGATGTAAAAATGCCCACAACTTCTTTAAAGTTGAGAGAGACAAAAATTGCCAACAAGTTCGGATGTGTTTTGATTTCGCTCTCAATTGTTTTGTTTCTTGTCGGTTTTTTAAATAATTATTAAATACAAATTGTGATTTAAGCATTTTGGTTTTAAGCTGGGACTTGTTAGGAAAAATAATCTTAATCATAATAAATAGAAAACATTGAAATTTTAAAACAAACGAAGTAAATTACATACAAACAAAATAAAATAAATAAAATAAACAAACAAACAGTATAGCAGCAAAACTTATATATATAAGCAAGCAAAATTAAAGAGTATCGAATAATAAATACTCTTTTATTATCATATTACAATAAGTTAGAGGTCAATGTACTTGCAATTGCACCAAACAAACATTTCTCTTAAAACATTAAAATATAAAATAAATACTTACAACAACATACATTAAATACAAACTTACAAAACAACACAATCAGTACTAACCAAAAAAATCTCTTAACATATTAAAGAGTACATTCATTTACTAATTAGCAAAATATATAAAAGAGCAAACCACGATACATTATCAGTTACAACTACAAACGTGTATTAAATAATTATAAACAACTAACAAGTAAACAATATTTAATATAAAACATTTTGAAATAAACTTTTAATATTCCAAGTTCAACAAAAATGGCAATGTCTACACGTAAAACTAGGAGATTAGTAGATGAAGCTGAAACTAATCTCTCTGATCAATGTAATTCCCCTGCTAGTCTTATTTTTTCTAATATAAATGAATCCTGCTCACGCAGTCGATTGTGGAACTGGCTAGATGTTAAATTCACAAAACATGATGAACTTATAAGAGAACATATAAAAGAGCAATCAGAATCAATACAAAATATGATCGTGGAAAGTAAGAGAAGTTTATTAGAAGAAATCGAAAAAAAATTTAAAGCCTTGAAAGATGAGATTATAAATGATCTTAGTATAGAAGTAAAGGAATTAAATGATCGAGTAATAAAACTAGAGACTGCCAACATGGAAATTGATAAATTAAGAAATGATGTTGAAAAGCTACAAATCAAATGCCTGAATCAAGAAAACTCTACAGTAGCGCGGGACGTTCGAATCACTGGCATACTCCTTTATAATGATGAAAATTTAAACGAAATTTTTGAAAATATTTGTAACACTTTGCACACTAATGTACCACTAGTTACATCTTTTTTCCGAGTAAAGCACTTTAAAAGTCATCGTAATGTGAACGACCCACCAATTGTCGTAAAATTTAATACGCCGTACGACAAAAATTATTTTCTTAAAATTGTTGCAGCTTATCGCCGTAAAAGTAAATCTTTGTTACTATTATCCAACGCTGGATTTCAGAGTAATGTTCAGTTTTACATCAATGAAAATCTCACACCACACAGTTATGGG
The DNA here is from genome assembly GCA_963583895.1 of Melanophora roralis. Classification (NCBI taxonomy): domain Eukaryota; kingdom Metazoa; phylum Arthropoda; class Insecta; order Diptera; family Rhinophoridae; genus Melanophora; species Melanophora roralis. The sequence continues at coordinate 6,868,410 of OY757192.1, forward strand.
ATTTTCAAAACAGGTATTAGTCTCAAGAAAGATAAGCTTTTAAGACTGTATACACTTCGCGTGGCATTGTCTATGTCAAGAAAGATGAAAATGATGAACCCATCAAAATTCTTTTTCCAGAGCAACTGGAACAGTTTTTTCGTCCTACTAATTTTTCTCATCAGTGTTAACATTTTAAAATTCATTATAAACTCTTTTTTAATCTCAATTATTTTAACTGTTCTAATATTTCTTGTGTATTTGTTTTTAATATTATATTTTGTTTATGTTTTAAATACTACATTGTACACTACAAATTGTGTTTCCATTAGCATTGCTCTTATTAAAACACAATATAATGACATTTAACGGTAACGAACGTGGAAGTTCCAAAGAAATGACTATGCATATGGTCAAAGTATAAATAATAAAGTTGACGAATTTAAATTTATTTTTGAGAACTCTGGCATTGATGTAGTTTGTGTTTCGGAAACATGGCTCTCAAAATCAACTCCTGATAGCCTGATATGTCCATATGGCTTTAAGGTTTTTAGGAGTTGCTTTATTCGTAAGAAAAAGTATTTCGTGTAGAATATGCTGCAAGTCATCTCTTGGACCTAATTCGAATGAACTGGGAATTGAGTTTATTTTTGTTGAAATTTTGTCATTTGGAAGGAAACTCTTATTGGGATGTGTGTACCGGCGTAATAAGAGAATACAATTTTTGCCTTTGTATTCTACATTTGAAACGCTTGCCCCACAATATGATGATATTATAATAACAGGCGACTTTAATTCAGATATATTAAGGGAGACGAATCTTGTCGACAATATGTTGTCATTTGGGCTTTTTCCCGTTAACATTGCAAGTCCAACACATCACACATCCACTACTAGTACGCTCATTGATCTTTATTTTGTATCTAATAGTGAATGTATAAACTTATACGATCAGATTTCTGCGTCCTGTTTTTCCAAACATGACCTTATATTTTTAAACTACAACTTTGTCGTTAGCGATATTGAGCAGAGTTTCAGTTACCGGAACTTTAAGGGACTAGATTTTAACAGCTTATGTGAGTATTCATCACTCACTTCCTGGAGTAATATCTATTTCATGCCTTCTATTGACGAGCAGTCTTATTTCTTAGAACACAGCATTCAGAACCTTTTTAATCTAACATTACCAATCAAACACAAGAAGATAGCACATAAACATACACCATGGTTTTCGAACATTATAAAACAAGCTATACGTCAAAGGGACTTAGAATACGCCATGGGGAAAAGGTACAAAACTTTTGAACTGAAATTGCAATACACAACTGCTAGGAAAAATGTTAATAAACAAATAAGACTTGCTAAAACCGAATATTATTCCACACGATTTAGTACTGCAATGGATTCTCGAAAAACATGGAATACTATTCGTAAAATAGGTATTGGCAAGCAGTTGAACAACATAGATATGGATGTAGATGCAAACGTACTTAATAAAACATTTGCTAATGCTCCCGTAATTCAAGCAAATCCGTTCTTTTACAATTTTTCCTCACCCGCAATAAATACAGACACAGATGTAAACGGTAACTTTTTTCGTTTTTCATGTATAACACAATTTGATGTTATGTCAACGTGCTTACTAATAAAATCAGACGCAATGGGATCTGATAATCTACATCCCAAATTTATTAGAATACTTATGCCACTGCTTCTCCCCTACGTCACTTACCTTTTTAACAATATTATTATGTCTTCAACGTTTCCTTTAAATTGGAAACATGCAAAAATTATTCCATTTTTGAAAGAAAATGGTGAATATAGACCAATAGCCATTTTGTGTTTTCTTTCGAAAGTACTGGAAAAATTTTATTTAAGCAAATGATTTCATATATTAATATTAACAACATGCTTTTTAGTAAACAATCTGGGTTCCGCGAGAGCCATAGCTGCGTAACGGCGCTTGTTGAAGTAAGTGAGCACCTTCGGCAGGGCTTGGAGAGTGGGAATATAAATTTCTTACTACTACTGGACCATTCAAAGGCATTTGATACTGTCGACCATGCCACATTAATTAATAAACTGAGACAGTTTTTCAGATTTTCTGCAACATCAGTTAGCCTTATTTCATCATACCTATCAAACGAAGGCAATCAGTTGTTATAAACAATGCTTGGTCTGATGAGCTGACGCTTAAAAGGGGAGTGCCTCAGGGCTCCATCTTAGGTCCGCTTTTATTTTCTATATATGCAAATGACTTGCCAAAAGTATTGTCAAGGTGTAACATCCATCTTTATGCAGATGACATACAACTTACTCTAGGTATTGCAGCCGAAAACATTGATAGTGGTATCTCACAGTTGAATGACAAACTTAATCAAATTTATCTATGGGCTAATGCAAATGGCCTCTGCCTAAACGTATGGTTATTTGCAAAAAACGAATAGTTCCGTTTATTTCTAGGGATATAGTTTTAAATGGTGAGAAAATTGAAATCGTTAATAGAGCAAAAAACCTAGGTATAATCTTTAATAACCATTTAACCTGGGAAGATCATATAAACTCATTGGTTGGCCTATCGTATTTTAAGTTAAGATCGCTCTGGTCTACACAATATTTTACACCCATCAGAATTAGAATCTTGCTTGCCAAGTCATACTTGGTCCCTTCCTTATTGTACGGGTGTGAATTATTTGCAAACTGTGACTCTATTAGTCGAAGAAAATTGAATGTGTTGTTTAACAATATTACAAGGTATGTATACGGACTGAGAAGATCTGATCATATTTCCTCTGTGTCCAAAAACCTTTTTGGAGTCAGTTTGGATAGCCTACTAAAAATACGCGTTCTGATTTTTACACACAAAATAATACACAATCAAACTCCCAAATACATATTTGAAAATATACGGTTTTCTCAATCGCAACGAAACCAGAATATTATAATACCTAGATATTAATCCCTAGTTTCAGAATGGCAATTTTATGTACATGCCGCTAGACTTTGGAATAATCTTCCACTATGTCAACAATTAAATAGCAATGCTAGTAGCTTCAAACAATTTGTAGTTAATTTTTTTAAATAAAATTATAAAACTAAATTTGGAGGTTACTTTTTCAATTTATTATGTGCAAAATTGTAATATACATATATGTTTCATGTTCAATTATTATTGTTTTAATTTTATTATTATTATTTAATTTTTCTTGTTTTATTTTTTGCTTAAATTAGCTTTTGAGACTATAAATGTTTTTTTAAGTTTGACGCCTTCCGTTTCTGTACTATAAATATAAGACTAAGTCTTGTTGTACAGAAAATAGTTCAAAAAAATAAATAAATAAAAAATAAAGCAATAAAGTTTACGAACGACCCCCATTAGTTTTCCCTCCCAAACATGTTCCTAGAATATATTTACCCCCTATCTCCACGCCCTAATGGGGTTGCCATACAAAATTTACAAAAATGATATGAAAATGCCCATAACTTCTTCAGAGTTGGCCTTAGAGCAATAAAGTGTACGACCGACCCCCATTATCCCAAACATATTCCTAGAACATACTTACCCTCTATCTCCACGCCCTAAGGGGGTTGCCATACAAAATTGACAAAAATGATGTAAAAATGCCCACAACTTCTTCAGAGTTGGCCTTAGAGCAATAGAGTGTACGACCGACCCCCATTAATTTCTTCTCCCAAACATAATCCTAGAATATACTTACTCCCTATCTCCACGCTCTGAGGGGGTTGCCATCCAAAATTTACAGAAATGATATGAAAATGTCCACAACTTCTTTAGAGTTGGCCTTAGAGCAATAAAGTGTATGACCGACCCCCATTAATTTCTTCTCCCAAACATATTCCTAGAACATACTTACCCCCTATCTCTGCGCCCTAAGGGGGTTCCCATACAAAATTTACAAAAATGATATGCAAATGCCCACAACTTCTTCAGAGTTAGCCTTAGAGCAATAAAGTTTACGACCGACCCCCATTAGTTTTCCCTCCCAAACATATTCCTAAAATATGCTTACCATCTATCTCCACGCCCTAAGGGGTTTGCCATACAAAATTTACAAAAATGATGTAAAAAGGCCCACAACTTCTTCAGAGTTAGCCTTAGAGCAACAAAGTGTACGACCGACCCCCATTAGTTTTCTCTCCCAAACATATCCCTAGAATATACTTACCCTCTATCTGCACGCCCTAAGGGAGTTGCCATACTAAATTTACAAAAATTATGTAAAAATGCCCACAACTTCTTCAGAGTTGGCCTTAAAGCAATAAAGTGTACGACCGACCCCCATTAGTTTTCCCTCCCAAACATATTCCTAGAATATACTTACCCACTATCTCCACGCCCTAGGGGGTTGCCATACAAAATTTATAAAAATGATGTAAAAATGTCCACAACTTCTTCAGAGTTAGCGTTAGAGCAATAAAGTGTACGACCGACCCCCATTAGTTTTCCCTCCCAAACATATTCCTAGAATATACTTACCCTCTATCTCCACGCCCTAAGGGGGTTGCCATACAAAATTTACAAAAATGATGTAAAAAGGCCCACAACTTCTTCAGAGTTAGCCTTAGAGCAATAAAGTGTACGACCGACCCCTATTAGTTTTTTCTCCCAAACATATTCCTAGAACATGCTTACCCCCTATCTCTACGCCCGAAGAAGGTTGGCATACAAAATTTACAAAAATGATGTAAAAATGCCAACAACTTCTTCAGAGTTGGCCTTAGAGCAATAAAGTGTACGACCGACCCCTATTAGTTTCTTTTCCCAAACATATTCCTAAAACATACTTACCCCCTATCTCCACGCCCTAAGGGGGTTGCCATACAAAATTTACAAAAATGATGTAAAAATGCCCACAACTGCTTCAGAGTTGGCCTTAGAGCAATAAAGTGTACGACCGACCCCCATTAGTTTGCCCTCCCAAACTGAAATATACTTTTCCTTTATCTCCACGCCCTAGCTGGTTTGCACACAAAAATTTACAAAAATTATGTAAAAATGCCCACAACTTCTTCAGAGTTAGCCTTAGAGCAATAAAGTATACGACCGACCCCCATTTGTTTCCCTTCCAAAACATATTCCTTGAATATACTTACCCCGTATCTCCACTCTCTAAGTGGGTTGCCATACAAAATTTGTAAAAATTAGGATAAAAACCCCTACAACTTCCCCGTCACCCGTGGAGCGTTAAAAAATGACACCGACCCCTATTTAAAAATTAGAAATATTTCATAAGTAAAAAAATGGTTAAAAATAATAAAAAGTTTGGGATTGCGAAAGGTCAATGTGAAGGGTATATAAGATTCGGCACAGCCGAATATAGCTCTCTTACTTGTTTTTGGTATAAGTGTGTGAATGAGTGTAACTGATGTTGTATGGTTTTGCTATTGCGCACTCACTCTACTCTTATAAACAAATATGGTTGTTTATTGTTTTGTTATTTGATACAACAAATAAACAAGATCGTTTATATAAAGGGTTGTGAATTCAACAAAAATTTGATTTTTGATAAAAAAAAACATTTTTTTGATCTCAAGCTCAAAAATTAAGATAAAATAATATACATATATTTATATATATATATATTTATATATATTTTTTTTAGATTTAGAATTTGACTTTAATATATAAAGTAACGATGCAGTTTTAATTTTTTTTAGCTTAATTTGTTTTATTTATTTTAATAAAATTTAAAAAAATAGAAAAACTGGCTCATGTAGCCAGAATAAAAAAAATAACGAAAGTACCTATAGTTAACCATCATTATTTGTATGTATCTGTTTAAACGAAACATAGAAAAAGCAATTTGTTACTCTTATTCTCATTTTACCAAACCACACCACATTTAATAAGAGAAAATACCAATACAAACTTATAACAAAAACACGAAGCTACTTATCAATACGCACTAAAAGCTGAAAAAACACACAAACTGGTGTAAACAGATATATCAATGCACGTGTTTAATACATACCTACGTCCAATAAACTTTTTGATTATATTAATTATGCCCATCCATATACATACATATATGTTTAACAGCGTTGCCAGTTTTCATTTGTTACACTTTTTGTATGGATTTTTTTCTAAAAAAAACTGAGGCAATCGCACTGTTTTCCCTATATTTCGGTCGGTAGCTAACCGATCTTGCTGATTTTTAGAAGCTGGTCCGTCTTATTTTATTTGATTCCGGAAACTTGATTTGAACAGACAGACATGGCTATGTCGACTTCCCTATCTATAAGGATGCAGAATATACATACTTTAGGGGGTCGCAAATGGATAAGAAAGAAATTACAAACGAAATGATAATTTGATGTATACTCTTATCAGTATGTGAAGGGTATAATTAATACAGGGTGTCTGGTGGCAAACTGATATTTTTATATACAATAATTTCAAAAAGTAATAAATGGCGCGGAGAGTGGGTGGCGCCGTTATATTATCGATTGTGCGGATTTGTCAGTTACGATGTCGCAGTGATATATTGACCATCGCGCGTTCGCTGTGGCAACATTTTTTAAGAGTAATGATTCTTACTTGCTCTTCGACAATTTTGTTCAAAGTTCGGTGTTTGGCCGGTGTAAATTTAATTCGTTTGTGGGTGCAGAGATTCCGCGCAACTGCATCGGCTATCAATGTCCCACGGCCAGGGCCCAGTTGATCTTTAAAGACTCACGAAAACATTGAACTCATTAAAAGCAATTTACCCAAAAATCCGCAACTTTCAATACGGAAAAGAGCAGCTTTACTGGGACCTCTAAGAGCGCTTATTCATGAAATTTTAAAAAGGATCTGAAGTTCTATTCTTTTAAAACTCAAATCGTTCAAGAAATAAAAGAAAATGACTTTGGCTTACGCAAACATTTTTGTGAAACAAGGTTGAAGTGTTTTTGCACTGTAGATCGCGCTACTGGTCTTGAAACAACAAAAACCATTGCAACCATTCATGCATGAGATAATTGAACTATATTTTTCAAAACTTCTCGAGGCCAGGCGACAAATGTCAGCGTTGAAAATTATCGACGGATGATTACGGATTTCTTTTCACCAAACCTACGAGCTCATCCATCGTACTCTTTACACACGTAGTTCCAACAGGATGGGGTAACTGCACACACAGCCAGATCTTCGATGAATTTGCTTCGGGAAAATTTCCCAATATAACTGAACAGTCACCTTGGGTTCATCCTATAGTCCCCTACGTCGCCTGATCTTACTCCCATGTATTTTTTATGGGGCTACCCTTAACGAGAGGGTTTACAATGACAGTTCTCAATCTTTTGTGTCTTTAAAGGTAATTAAATATTTGTCGAAAAATCAGCTCAATTGATTCAAGTTTAATACAACGTGGGGCGCAGAAAACAGTGTGTTAAAGTCGACGAAAAAAAATCTGAATGACATACTCTTTAAAAAGCAAAATCCGCATTTCCATGCTATCGTTCAATGCATTTAATATAAATCTGCCCCACACACCCTGTATGTATCTAAGGATACTACATTAACTAGTTTAATGAATTTAGTTGCTCTGGATGTACCCTGGCAGCTTTAAACCACAAAAGATGAGGAGACAAGTATTGAAAGCTGTGTTTCTGACTAACCAGGGGTGGTTGTACCACTAAGCAATAATTTGTAAAAAAAAAATTTCATTTCCTGTGAAAAGAAATAGTTCTTATTTTTAAAAACAAAAACCGAAACAAAAAAGCAACAAAAAAAAATGTTTTTTTACCACCAAATTTAAAGTATTTACAGTTAAACATTTTTAGATTTACGACCAAGGTAACCTCACAAATTTTTATTATAGAAATTTGTGTGCAACGAAATTAAAACAAAAAAACCAATTAACAATTTCCTTAATTATTAAAATTATATTTAATTAACTATTTATTTCTTAGCAAACTAATCTCTCTTATTCAGGCTCGTTTGGTTTTCTCTTTTGTGTGTTTTTTTGTATTGTTTTCTGGTTTTAGGTGCGTTATGTGCGTCTGAAACTTGCCTTCGTTCATTAAGCCATTCAACCAACCATCCATCTATTAAGTTAACCTTGCACTCTCCAATGTAGAGACTTAACAAATTATCAAAATCACAATTACTTTATAATTACACATGATTTTGGGTAATTGTATTGTTTCCAAGCATTTTGTAGTGCGGTTTTTTAGTATTTTATTGTTTTTTTTTCTTTTATTTATTTTGTGTTAATTTCTCTTTTTTATGCTTTTGGTTGGTAGGTTTAGTAAATTGGTTAATGTAAATGATGAAATGAACAATTAAACGTAATTTCAATTTTTTGATTTTATGCTAAAGTAATTAGGTAACACAAAAAAAATAAATTTTTGCTGGTAAAAAGGTAAATGCTCTAAGGCACTAAAAAAATATTTTTTAAAAAAAGTAACGGTTTGAAATTGATCATTTAAAAGATTTCATTCATTAGCTATACAAAATTAAAAAAAAATATTAAAAAAATATTAAAAAAAAGGAGCACCAAACTATGTTTTCAGCTTTGTGTATGCATTTTAAAACTAATGCAAGAACAACAACACGGACGTATGACTGACTTTTCGGTGCAAATAGTCGTCGGCATTTATCTATACATATCTATTTATATAAAGGAACAACGTTACTGACTAATTCATTATCGAAAAGCGTTAAGCTAGAGACGTGAAATTAAGACTGTGGGTAACTTTCTAAATATATAAATCCACTAAGACGGGATTTCGGGTCCAAATGGGGTTATATTGTGCCAAATATGGAAATATGCGAAAGTTGATATATCCCAAACTATAAATGATAAAAACAAAATTGAAAAAGTATCGTATTTCCCTCAAAAAAGCAAACCCGTGTCTGACACTTTTTCGATATTGTGGACCTTAAAGGGCAGAAAATGGTAAAAACTCAATTTTGATAGTGCCTAGGTCCATTTTGTAACTTCTAAACAAATGTGGATAGAAATACAATTCAAATTGTATTCGACAGGCCTCAAAAACTGTGAATACGTTTTTAAAACTTTTTTATCTAAGGGATAAAAAATGGTTCAGAAAAGGATACAAATTCTATACTGGTATTTTTTGTAACTTTAAAACCAATAGAGATAGAAACATGATTCAAATTGCGTTTAAAAGGTCACGAATACCATAATAAAAACATAATTTAAATTGCGTTTAAAAGGTCTCAAAAAAAATATGAATATATTTTTGGGACTTTTTTAAAAAATTGTAGGCATTCAAAACGTGTATATACCCTTATACTCTAGAAATGGGAAATTTATTGACGCAAAATTAGCGGGCTACATGCTAGTAAAACCTTTTTGTGTATATAAAAATGCACACAACAACGACGTTTGGCTTAATTCGTCATACGCGGCGAACTCAGCGATAGATAGCCAGGATAGCTAGCAATAGCGAATCGAATGTGACGATTTGGCCCCAGTACTATTTTTCAAAAATCAATACATTTCAGTAAAAAAAAAAATTTTAGTGATTACTCTAAACCAAAAATCAGTACATTCACCCAAGTCATACGACGAATTAACAAAGCGACCTTTTGCCAACGAAACTCGTCTTACGTTCGAGTTGTGTTCTTAGCATAAAAATGCATTTTGACGTAAATGTATGCGCAAAATTCTTTTCCTGTTACTCAATAATTATACCCTTCACATAGTGATAAGGATATATATCAGTTTGTCATTCCGTTTGTAATTTCTTTATTATTCATTTGCGACCCCATAAAGTATATATATTCTGGATCCTTATAGATAGGGAAGTTGATATAGCCATGTCCGTCTGTCCGTCTGTTGAAATCAAGTTTCCGGAGTCAAATAAAAAGATACAGACCAGTTAATTGTGTCAAACTATTGGAAATACCCCGCTAACAATCGCTATTTAAAATCAGCAAAATCGGTTCACTATTGACCGAGATATAAGCGAAAACCCAAAGTAACCCATTTTTTAGGACAAAATCCGAGCATATATCCCTATATATCTCAGTAAGTTAGTCACTCTTGCCACAAAACTTGGCACGGATACTCCTTAAGAAGGGACCTAAATAACGGAAAAAGTTTTTTCAGATAGGACCAGGGAAAGGGGTATTTTTCCTACAATTGCACAAATTTGGTGAAATATTTTATGCGCAATATCTCGTAAATAATAACAGCTATCGACTTAAAATGTTCTACAAAAAGTTATTGTACGATAAGGACTACACTTTAAAGAAAAAAATTTTTTGAGTGGGGGCAAAAAAAGGGGTAGCTCCCATGCAAATTAACGATTTTTATGAAATATTCGATACGCTATATCTCGGAAACTATAACAGATATCGTAATGAAATGTTCTACATAAAGTAATTGGGCAATAAGGGCTACGCCTTGAAGAAAAAATTTTTTGGGTGGGGGCAAAAAACAAGGGGTAGCTCCCGTTTAAATTAACGATTTTTATGAAATATTCGATACGCTTTATCTCGGAAACTATAACAGATATCAAAATGAAATGTTCTACATAAAGTAATTGGGCAATAAGGGCTACGCCTTAAAGAAAAAATTTTTTGGGTGGGGGCAAAAAAAGGGGTAGCTCCCGTACAAATTAACGATTTTTATGAAATATTCGATACGCTATATCTCGGAAACTATAACAGATATCGAAATGAAATGTTCTACAAAAAGTAATTGGACATCAAGGGCTACGCTCTTGAGAAATAATTTTTTGAGTGGAGGCAAAACAAGGGGTAGCTCCCATACAAATTAACGATTTTTATGAAATATTCGATACGCTATATTTCGGAAACTATAACAGATATCGGAATCAAATGTTCTACAAAAAGTAATTGGGCAATAAGGGCTACGCTTTAAAGAAAAAACTTTTTGGGTGGGGGCAAAAAAAGGGGAAGCTCCGATACAAATTAACGATTTTTATGAAATATTCGATACGCTATATCTCGGAAACTATAACAGATATCGAAATCAAATGTTCTATAAAAAGTAATTGGGCACTAAGGGCTACGCTTTAAAGAAAAACATTTTTGGGTGGGGGCATAAAATGGGGTAGCTCCCATACAAATTAAAGATTTTTATGAAATATTCGATACGCTATATCTTAGAAACTATAACAGCTATCGACATCAAATGTTCTACTAAAAGTAAGTACATCAAGGGCTATGTTTTAAGGAAAAATTTTTTTGGGTGGGGGGTGAACAAGGGGTAGGTCCCATACAAATTAACAATTTTTATGCAATTTTCGATAAGCTATATATCGGAGACTATAACAGATATCGAAATCAAATGTTCTACAAAAAGTAATTGTACATCAAGAGTTATGTTTTTAAGAAAAAATTTTTTGGGTGGGGGGTGAACACGGGGTAGCTCTTAAACAAATTAACAATTTTTATGAAATTTTCAATACGCTTTATTTAGGAAACTATAACAGATATCGAAATCAAATGTTCTACAAAAAGTAATTCGACAACAAAGCCTACGATTTGAAGAAAAAATTTTTTGGGTGGATACAAATTAGCAATTTTTATGAAATTTGCGATACGCCACATCTGGAAAACTATAACAACTATCGACTTCGAATATTCCACAAATAGTAATAACCAAATAATTCATACATTTTGGAAAAAAAGTTTGAGAGGAGCAGGGGAGCTTGAACATCCCATAAAAATTAACAACTTTTATTAACCTTTTAATATAAAATAATGTCAAAAACTTTCATTACTGTCGACCTCAAACGTTCCTCATCTATTTCTATTATTCATACGAACGTTAAAATTTTGTAAAGTTTTCTATGGACTTTAAAACTCACACAAGGATTTTTATTATATTATTTGCAGTACAAAATTACTCGGCTGGGTATATTTAAAGACCAATGTGAAGGGTATATAAGATTCGGCATAGCCGAATATAACGCTCTTACTTGTTTTTTGTAAGAGTGTTAAGAGCGGTAGTAAACTATAACTGTCAAACTCCTTTCTGATTTGCGTTAGAATTGTCAAAGGTGTACCGAAATCAAAAACACATGTTCATACATACCCACGTTCAAACATACATACAGAAACTGAATGCGTATTTATGCACATCCATGTGTATGCTTAACAGCATTGCCAGTTGGTAACATTTGTTATAATTTTCGTATGGATTGTGTTCTTACTAACTGGGGTAATCGTAGTATTTTGCCTATATCTAGTTTCGTGGTGAACCGATCTTGCCCATTTTAAATAGCGATCATCTCAGCAGTATTTCTAATAGTTTGGCACTAATATCTGGTTTCCAGTACTTGAATTGACATCGGAAGCTAAATTCTAATAGGCACTGAGACGGACGTGACTATATTGACTTCCCTATCTATAAAAATCACAAAAAAAAATATATATATATATACTTAATGGGGACTCAAGTGAATATTGTAGATTTTAGAGATGGAATGACGAAATAAATATAATAAATCTATTGCAGAGTTTGCCGCATCTAAAGAAGTTATCGTACACCATGATTGTGTGCGTTTTAATTTTTTCGCGGCGAATAATCCGTTGTTCTTTTACACTATACAGATAAACTGTGTATTTTTATGCCCTTGGCATAAGTAATAATGGTATATAATAGTTTGTTATTTCGTTTGCAATTTTTTATCCATTTGTGATATCATTAAGTATATACCCAGTAAAAATTGGTGCTTACCTGTAAACAGGTATGTAAGGGAGAGAAGCAAAACTCCCCCTTACAAACCTGCTTACATTAGGCATGACTTTTATATGACAAATTCCCACTTGGAAGCATTACCTTTTTAAAAAATAAGCGCATTTTCACTGCCTACATTTAGATGTGAAATAAAAGTTTTCAATAAGCGCTTCTTTCTTGCCTGTTAAAGTGTGCAGCTATGTTGCTTACAAGAAGCACTTTTTCCATGCCCCTTTTTAATTTGTGATTTCAAAGCTTCACATTAGCTATTGATGTATGCGCTAACAATCGCTATTTAAAATCAGCAAAATCGGTTCACTATTGACCGAGATATAAGCGAAAACCCAAAGTAACCCATTTTTTAGGACAAAATCCGAGCATATATCCCTATATATCTCAGTAAGTTAGTCACTCTTGCCACAAAACTTGGCACGGATACTCCTTAAGAAGGGACCTAAATAACGGAAAAAGTTTTTTCAGATAGGACCAGGGAAAGGGGTATTTTTCCTACAATTGCACAAATTTGGTGAAATATTTTATGCGCAATATCTCGTAAATAATAACAGCTATCGACTTAAAATGTTCTACAAAAAGTTATTGTACGATAAGGACTACACTTTAAAGAAAAAAATTTTTTGAGTGGGGGCAAAAAAAGGGGTAGCTCCCATGCAAATTAACGATTTTTATGAAATATTCGATACGCTATATCTCGGAAACTATAACAGATATCGTAATGAAATGTTCTACATAAAGTAATTGGGCAATAAGGGCTACGCCTTGAAGAAAAAATTTTTTGGGTGGGGGCAAAAAACAAGGGGTAGCTCCCGTTTAAATTAACGATTTTTATGAAATATTCGATACGCTTTATCTCGGAAACTATAACAGATATCAAAATGAAATGTTCTACATAAAGTAATTGGGCAATAAGGGCTACGCCTTAAAGAAAAAATTTTTTGGGTGGGGGCAAAAAAAGGGGTAGCTCCCGTACAAATTAACGATTTTTATGAAATATTCGATACGCTATATCTCGGAAACTATAACAGATATCGAAATGAAATGTTCTACAAAAAGTAATTGGACATCAAGGGCTACGCTCTTGAGAAATAATTTTTTGAGTGGAGGCAAAACAAGGGGTAGCTCCCATACAAATTAACGATTTTTATGAAATATTCGATACGCTATATTTCGGAAACTATAACAGATATCGGAATCAAATGTTCTACAAAAAGTAATTGGGCAATAAGGGCTACGCTTTAAAGAAAAAACTTTTTGGGTGGGGGCAAAAAAAGGGGAAGCTCCGATACAAATTAACGATTTTTATGAAATATTCGATACGCTATATCTCGGAAACTATAACAGATATCGAAATCAAATGTTCTATAAAAAGTAATTGGGCACTAAGGGCTACGCTTTAAAGAAAAACATTTTTGGGTGGGGGCATAAAATGGGGTAGCTCCCATACAAATTAAAGATTTTTATGAAATATTCGATACGCTATATCTTAGAAACTATAACAGCTATCGACATCAAATGTTCTACTAAAAGTAAGTACATCAAGGGCTATGTTTTAAGGAAAAATTTTTTTGGGTGGGGGGTGAACAAGGGGTAGGTCCCATACAAATTAACAATTTTTATGCAATTTTCGATAAGCTATATATCGGAGACTATAACAGATATCGAAATCAAATGTTCTACAAAAAGTAATTGTACATCAAGAGTTATGTTTTTAAGAAAAAATTTTTTGGGTGGGGGGTGAACACGGGGTAGCTCTTAAACAAATTAACAATTTTTATGAAATTTTCAATACGCTTTATTTAGGAAACTATAACAGATATCGAAATCAAATGTTCTACAAAAAGTAATTCGACAACAAAGCCTACGATTTGAAGAAAAAATTTTTTGGGTGGATACAAATTAGCAATTTTTATGAAATTTGCGATACGCCACATCTGGAAAACTATAACAACTATCGACTTCGAATATTCCACAAATAGTAATAATCAAATAATTCATACATTTTGGAAAAAAAGTTTGAGAGGAGCAGGGGAGCTTGAACATCCCATAAAAATTAACAACTTTTATTAACCTTTTAATATAAAATAATGTCAAAAACTTTCATTACTGTCGACCTCAAACGTTCCTCATCTATTTCTATTATTCATACGAACGTTAAAATTTTGTAAAGTTTTCTATGGACTTTAAAACTCACACAAGGATTTTTATTATATTATTTGCAGTACAAAATTACTCGGCTGGGTATATTTAAAGACCAATGTGAAGGGTATATAAGATTCGGCATAGCCGAATATAACGCTCTTACTTGTTTTTTGTAAGAGTGTTAAGAGCGGTAGTAAACTATAACTGTCAAACTCCTTTCTGATTTGCGTTAGAATTGTCAAAGGTGTACCGAAATCAAAAACACATGTTCATACATACCCACGTTCAAACATACATACAGAAACTGAATGCGTATTTATGCACATCCATGTGTATGCTTAACAGCATTGCCAGTTGGTAACATTTGTTATAATTTTCGTATGGATTGTGTTCTTACTAACTGGGGTAATCGTAGTATTTTGCCTATATCTAGTTTCGTGGTGAACCGATCTTGCCCATTTTAAATAGCGATCATCTCAGCAGTATTTCTAATAGTTTGGCACTAATATCTGGTTTCCAGTACTTGAATTGACATCGGAAGCTAAATTCTAATAGGCACTGAGACGGACGTGACTATATTGACTTCCCTATCTATAAAAATCACAAAAAAAAATATATATATATATACTTAATGGGGACTCAAGTGAATATTGTAGATTTTAGAGATGGAATGACGAAATAAATATAATAAATCTATTGCAGAGTTTGCCGCATCTAAAGAAGTTATCGTACACCATGATTGTGTGCGTTTTAATTTTTTCGCGGCGAATAATCCGTTGTTCTTTTACACTATACAGATAAACTGTGTATTTTTATGCCCTTGGCATAAGTAATAATGGTATATAATAGTTTGTTATTTCGTTTGCAATTTTTTATCCATTTGTGATATCATTAAGTATATACCCAGTAAAAATTGGTGCTTACCTGTAAACAGGTATGTAAGGGAGAGAAGCAAAACTCCCCCTTACAAACCTGCTTACATTAGGCATGACTTTTATATGACAAATTCCCACTTGGAAGCATTACCTTTTTAAAAAATAAGCGCATTTTCACTGCCTACATTTAGATGTGAAATAAAAGTTTTCAATAAGCGCTTCTTTCTTGCCTGTTAAAGTGTGCAGCTATGTTGCTTACAAGAAGCACTTTTTCCATGCCCCTTTTTAATTTGTGATTTCAAAGCTTCACATTAGCTATTGATGTATGCGCTTACAAAAGGTCCTTTTTTCATGTCTATTAGGAGTTTATGAATAATACCATTGCCTTAATAATTTTAGTTGTATTTTATTTTCAATAAACAAAAAGAAGTTTTTTCTCGATCGATATTTTTCAGATCAGATTCACTATCTAAAAAAGTGTTGTTAAGTTTACATTGTTTCTTCAAGCATTTTTGCTTATAGTATCGATTATTATTGAATCTAAATGATATACGTAAGTCAATTAGAAACTTTGTTTTAAAGAGACCATCAACTTTAATTACTTCTGCAATATAAAAAAATAATTAACATCTATACATGTAGAAAAAATTTTGAGTTCTTCACGCATACAAAGCTTACCAAATATTGCGTTCACAAACTTAGAGAAGTCCAATAGCGTTTTTGGAACCTCATTCATATCATATATATTGTTTCAGTTTATTTAATTGTCTTTTTCCAATATTTTTCGACATTACATTTAGCGATCTTTAACAAAATAAAAACAAAAGAGCTAATGAAAACAGTCAAAAAACCGTTAACTTCTTTCAAAAACAAGACAGACACACATACAAAACGCTTAATTTTTACAAAGAACAAATCGCAACATATGTATGAATACATACATGCTTTTATTATGTACAAGTCAACACAATTTTATTTTTTTTTTTAATTTCTCCGAGATTTCGCTACCGACCTTTAGCTTTTACATACAACTGATCACTAACATTTATTATTATGTAATTTAAATCTTCGTTTTCGGCATAAACTCGTATAAAATTGCTTATCATTGCCGAATCCTTGTAAGGGATAGGAGTAAGCTCTTCATTTAATTTGCCTTAACTATTACAAAAATCATTTCAATGATTTTCACTTATTTTGCTGCTTCTCAGTAAGATGTAACGGTAAGCGCATTAATAGCGCTTGCCTCCCTTACGAGATTCTTAAAACCAAATATATTTTTACTGGGTATATTCTGGATCCTTATAAATAGGGAAGTCGATACAAATATTGTGGGTTTTCTGTTTCGAAAACTATGATAGCTTTGCACTGCAAGCGCACCATAAATAATTATAATATGTATTTACGGTTCGAAAACAACTTGACTAGATCAGGTGAGTGGGTAAACAAAAAGGCCAATTTGAAGGGTATATAAGATTCGGTACAGCCGAATATAGCGCTCTTACTTCTTTTTTATAAAACGCATTTCAAAAGTCCAAAAGGAGTTATTTTGCACATTTTAATCTGCTTTAAATAAATGATAAAATAATAGCGGAAATCACTCTTGGTAGCATATTTGCAATTAATGCAAATATGCATTAGTTGCATGCCATAAAGTGTGAGTATTTTTTTCTAAGTGTGTAGCAAACTTTTGACAACAGCTGGTTATGTTGGTGTTTAAGAAACAAGATTTGTTTTGTTAGTTAAAAACTTATACTTGTTACTGTGACAACATTTTTCTTTAATAAATAAATGAAAAAAAAAGGAAATGCCTTAATCAAGGGGAAAGAATATTATCATTAATTTTTGGTTTAAAGTGCCATGGATGGTATTGATTTTGAACAGCTGTATGCATTAGCTCCGTCAAACAGATCAAAGCCGTCATAAGATTAACCGCAGCTAATATTTCAATGCTAGCGGCGTCGCTGTTTTCTTAAGAAGTAATAAGCAGGGTACTTGTAGAACAAAAAGTCGAATATTCGGCTGTTTACGACTATTTCACTTTTAAATAATATAACCCTAGTAATAACAATGTATTTTTTGTAAAAAATACTAAGGGTCTTATTCATAAACGTACAATAGTGTTTATTAAAGGTTTATTTGACAAGTACATATGGAATAATTGTCAAATAAGCCTTTAATAAACACTATTGTACGTTTATGAATAAGACCATAATAGTTTAAAGTAATTTCTGAATTTTAAAAAAATATATGTACATTTTATTATAAAGTATATTAGACTAGAGGTAGGTTTAATGAATTTTTAGGCTACTTGCAGAAAAAACTTTGAATTTTATATAGGTCAATTAAGAGGAAATAACTATTAATTAGTATTTTTCTAGTCTTAAATATACTTTTAATTAAAAACCTCCGCCGATAAAAAAATTTACGCGTCGGCCGCTACCGCCCTAAGATTTTGTAAGCACTGGTGCTGTTTTAAGTCAATTGGTCAGCTGTTTCTGTGGTGAAAATTTTTGTAAAGCAAATATGCACTAATTTTTAGTTATGCAAATTTGCTTAACTGGAGCAAATAGCATTTGCTTTCATTTTGTTTTTGTAGTCTTGCCAACTAAATATATCTTGCTAGACTTGCAAGATCTGCACACTTTGCAAGGGTTGTTTGCTTGTTTGCATCAAAGACTGAGTTTCGCTAATATTAAAAACACGGTGTGACGTGGATCTCATGTTTACTTTCAACTTACGACTTTTAAAAGCATAGTAAGATTTTTCGTATTCATCATTTCATGTCGCCTTGTTAAAAACTATGAATTTTTGAATGGAGGCATTTCTCATTTAAAGTACAACACATAAGCACTAGTCCTTTTATTGATTTTTTAAAACTTTTTTGTTAATTCGTATATTTGCTATTACTAGACAAGAATCACTTAATATGTGACACATTGTTTTTACCTATTTATTTGTTTATATGTGTATTAAAGATTTTCTGTTGAATTTATTCAGCCAATTTTAGCCAATTTTAGAAACAAAGTTCTGGCAATCCTGGAGCACACATAACATTTTAAAATTAAACAAGTAAGAGCGTTATATTCAGCTTTTCCGAATCTTATATAGCATTCACATTGGTCTTTCGAAACCCAGAACTTTTTTATTTGCATTGATTTTTTTTATTTATGAAATATTTTTAATTTTTAAATAGGGGTCGGTGTCATTTTTTAACTTCCTTAAAGTTGTAGGAATTTTTACCCAAATTTTTTATAATTTTGTATGGCAACCCCCCCTAGGGCTGGAGATATATGTTCTAGGAAAATCTTTGCAAGGGAAAATGAGTTGCGGCCAGCCCTACATTTGACCTATCCACGGGTACCCTGGAAGCTGTAGGGGAGGATTTATTACAATTTTACCAAACTTTGAATGAAAGCCCCCTTGGGCGGTAGGGAAAGGGGGTAAGTTTATTCTAGGAATATATTTGGGACGGGAAACTAATGGGGGTCGGTTGTACACTTTAATTTTTTTAGAGTCGACTCTGGGGAACTTACGGGCGTTTTTACATCATTTTTGTAAATTTGTATGGCAACCACATTAGGTGATATAGATAGGGGGTAAGTGTATTCTAGAAGTATGTTTGGGAAGGGAAACTAGTGGGGGTGATTCGTACACTTGATTTTTTCAAGGGCGACTATGGGGAAGTTACGGGCGTTTTTGCAGCATATTTGTAAATTTTTTATGGCAGCCCTCTTGGGTGATGAAAATAGGGGTTAAAAATGTTTTAGAAAAGTGTTTGGAAGGGGAAAAAATAATGGGGGTCTGTGATATATTTAATTCCTCTATTTTTTTTTTAATTTTGCCTGGCAACCATATTAGGGGCTGGAGATAGGGGGTAAGTATGTTTACCAAAAATGTTTATGGGGGAAAATTAGTGGGAGTCGGTCTTACGTTGCACATTATACGAGGCAACTCCATGCCAGTTGTAAAGGTTTTTATGTTTTTTAAGAAATAAACAGAGGTAGTCTTGGTTTTTGGCTTATATTCCGTTAGTTATCAGGCGATTTTGCTGAATTTCAATAGCAATTTCTGAAATATCAAAAAGTTGATTTCAACTAAGGACTAAGAAAGTCGCAGATGGATATAAAATAAATTAAAAACGGAATGACAAACTTAAATATACCTTCCCTATCACTTATGTCAAGTGTTTACTTGTATAGTGTAAAAGAACGACGGATTTTTCGCTGCGGAAAAATGAAAATGCACACAATCATGGTGTACAATAATTTCCTTAGACGCAGCATTTCCGTTTCTAATTTCTACAATATTCACTTGAGACCCCATAAGCTATACATATACTTATATATTTTGGATACTTATAGATAGGGAAGTCGATATAGCCATGTCCGCCTGGCCATATGTGTGTCTGTTGAAATCAGGTTTCCGGGCCTTAATAAAGTCGCGCAGAAAGTAGACAATCGCTATTTAAAATCAGCAAAATCGGTTTACTATTGACAGATTTTTTTGGATAGGAGCAGGGCAAGTAGTAACCCCTATACAGTTGCACAAATTTTGTAAAAAATTTATTTTAAAAATTCTTCAAATAATTTTTGGAAAATTTTCTGTCTTAAATAACCAAGTATGAATTTGTTAAATGTAATAGTTATTATTCTTTTTGTCGTTATTGTGCTTTATGCGGCATATTTGCGCAGTAAATTATCATCGAAAAATTCTTCGTTCGACCCAGATGTGTTCCTAGTTAACATTAAGCATTGCTCAAACGCCATCTTACATCTTTTCAAATAAATGGAAAAGTGTTTTACAAAAATAAAACTGTGGAGGATTATGTATCTACTAAAAATGCCAAGAGTTTTCTGGGCAGAAAAAACATCATTCTGACTTAACAGGCGTACGTACATACATATGTACCTATATAATTAAGTCTGTACTTCTTATATAGATTTATACGCACACATATAAAATAGGCTAAGAAATATTAACTTAAATTAAACCGTAGCGGTGTCAAAAGTGCAGTGTACGAATTTTCTTAAATCAAATACGATTCGAATATATAGTACAAATTTTTAACGCTTAGCTACATAAAATCCAAAAACAGATTGATTTAAGTTCGAAACCGTACTTGATGTAAACATAAAAAGTTGATTTAAGCATAACAGGATTAATCCAAAAATTAAAACTATTTTTTTACTAAATAACAATAATTTAAAATTTTTTTCTGTACTTGCCGTAGCTGGGATTTGAACCTGGGGACTTTCAGAACTGCAACATTAGCGCGCTACCATCTATGCTACCGAGACACTTTGTTTTTACATGTAAAAATATATTCGAAAAGAACAAGCTTTTTCTGCTTGATTTTTTTAAGTAATCGAAATATATTTGATTTAAGAAAATCTAAGTACGGATTGTAATAAAAAATTTCAAGTAGGTTTTTGGATAAATTCAAGAATAAAGTACTGGATTTTAAATGTGTTTTTTTCTTGCTGTGTTCATATCTACTTACATACATATGTATGCTCATGAATAATTTGTGGGAATCATTAATACATTCTAGATTCCATATGCAATTTTTATTCTTTCATTCTATAGAAGCTCAATATTATTCAGCAATAATTGATTTATTTTCTTCGTGCATGGGATATGTTTAGGTTAATTCCCTTCAGTGCAGTACCTTGTGATACACCAAACTTTTGGTTGTGTTATTCGGCGCAAGTGCAAAAAAAGCAGATGGTTTGCCCACACGTGAACATGCAACGTATATTTGGCCATGAGAAAAACATGTGTTTTCTAAGATCACAAATACTCAAGGATTGTCCTTGTGATTTGTTAATCATTGCGAATGTAAGACGAATAGGAAATTAAATTTGCTTAAACTCAAAAGGCATATCGGTTGGTATCATCGGAATTATCGGTATGAGAACTTCTTTCCCTTTGAATTTCCCTCTAAGTATAATTGCGTGAATAACATGGCATATAAGTTTTGTTATTACCAAACGCGTTCCATTGCAAAGTTTTGGTTGGTTTGAATTTCGAAGCATGATAACTACGGAGCCAACCTTCAGTTGTAAGTTGTGCGGTGGTAAGCCAGGCACATCCAAGGAGTTTAAAACTTCAGTTGGATAGTTGGTGGCTTCATCTTCATTTGTTACACAATCAATAGATTTAAAAGAATGCAGAGTACCAACGATTTTATTCTGAACTATATAGTTTAAATCATCCATTACCGATAGTCAACAATTGGTTGGAGAAATCTTGAGCTGATAAATCGTTGAGCAATATAACTCTCACGTTTTCTGTCATCTGCAGTATCTTTGGAAAACGCCACAGACTTGAGGATTTAACACAAACATTTTTTTGATTAGCTGCCGTCGATCTTGGAACGACTGGCAGTGTTTAGCGGAAATCACCAGACAGTAAAATCATTGCACCTCCAAAACATCTTGAGTCACTGCGCAGTGTGTGTTCTTTTAAGAGCTTCTATTGCGAGTTTGTGTGCCATTGTGCATTCGTCCCAGATGATTATTTTACACGCTACTAAAACTTTGGACATAGCGGAGTTTTTCGCAATGTTACATGTCGGTCGCTCCATATTTTCAAGGTTTAATGGCAACTTTAACGCTGAGTGAGCTGTGCATCATCTTTCTTACAATGTGGACGCTATTCCAGATGAAGCTTCCACTGCAGCAATGCTGCATCTCGCACGAACAGTGGCTAAAATCAATGACATGACGAATGTCTTCCCAGTTCCACCGGGGGCATCCAAAAAAAGAAACATCATTTCCATCATTAATTGCCTTCGAAATTATATCATGGACTTCCTTCTATTAGAGGTTTAAAATGGAAACATTGGTTTGAACTAATTGGCTCAACTCATGTCGATCGTATTCAAGTTCACGCTTCAATTGTCAATTTAGTAGCTCTTTCATTTCATGTTCTGGTGCCAGCAGTCCTGACTAATAAACTGCCGCAAAAAAGGTAACACATGTCTTCATTGACTTCAAGATTTAGATTTCTCGAGCAGACACGATATTGATGTAAAATGTCTTTTGACATATTGTCCTTGTATTTGTCCCGCAGGTCACTTGGATTTGACGGGAAGTATGTCGAAATGATGAAATCAAATAATGTTCGTATCTGGCTTGGATATGCAGAAATAATTGCCTCAGCGATTGTCGTATCCCAATGAGTATCATTTTCAAACAAATTGAGTTCTTGACATGCATCACAAAATGTTGGGCAGACTATACCATAAACATTACGAAATGCTGCAAATGATGTTGGACCACGAACATTCACCAGCAACAACCGCAAATAAAAACATTCATCATTCTTCGGATGAACTGTATAAATGCAACCAAGAGCATCACTTGAACGCAAATCCGGATGCCCAGGAACCATAGTGCCTTTCTTTTGACGTTAAAATTTTTTGAAGAAGCGTTCCAAGTGTAATACCGTGGCATCTCCGAGTAAAGTAAAGTTCGTACAAACGGATCGCTTTGACAAACAGCAAAGAAACTTGTCAATGTTGTCGCTGGAGGTATTTCAGCACGTTGAACAATATTTGCCGCAGTGAAATATACTCGTTGGCCATTCTCCAGATGCACTGCTAAATGTGCAATAGTGGGATGAATAGGACATGAGAAATACGCCAAACCGCCTCATTTCAATTCACATATCACCCAACTTGATAACGCGTAATTTCGTCGTTGCAATTGGATGCTAAAAAGAGCCATATCGCTGCCTTTCGTGACATATTTGCAATGTGTCTTAAATGATTTGGAAAGAAGTGGCAGAGCCCAACTGGTGTCAATCACAAAATCGTTTCCTTTTACTTTCTTTGTAATAGTTTTACCGTTGTCATTGGGCCATCAACGCCGATACAGTGGATAACTGTCATTGCCAGTGATATTTTCCGCCGTCAACTTTCGTGGATAATGTTTGGAACACTTGCCGTCGAACATGCACGGTGATGGGGGGTTGATGGGGCCACACGGTCTATGAATCATATATGTAATTACAACATAATGTAGTTCTTGATCTGTTTCGGGATCAGGGATCTCAGCACTTATAATATCATCTTTCTGGTCTGGTCGAAATTTTTCAACTAACTAAATAAGAATGTGTGCATATATATCCAGCATTGAGTATCTCCGAACACGTATTGCCTTACAATATATATAATCAGCAAACGAATTTTTTGCCTAAACACACACAATTCACAAAATATTATCCTTAGTAGCGCGTCAATAACGTTATAAACATGTTTTGTTTGTTTCTTTGATAGTTACTGAAAATTGCTGATAAAGCGTAAATAGAATAGCTGAGCCTATCGCATCTTTCAAGATGGGAAGCTATTACCAAGAAAAACTTCACAAACAGTTCAGTTTATAATGGCTTCATTTTTTTGTGGCCTTATCCGCCACTTGTAAATATTTTTTTTTATTTTATTAAATGTTTGTTGTGCTTACAAAACAATGTATAGAAAAAAATTGCGTTAATGATTCGCTAACTGACAGACAGATTCATCATTTCATAAACTAAATGCAAAGGGCAAGACTTCAAATATGTATTGGTTAATCTTGTAGCTTCTGAGCTAAAAAAAGATAGAACTGTTATTTTATTTACGCTCGAGAGGTTTCAAAGTTATAAATGCATTTTTTGTACTTTTTTTGAAATATTAGACCATTAGGGGAGACAGGGTAAAAACCTTATTTTGAAACTGCTTATATCCATTTTGTACCTTCGGAACTGAAAAAGATAAAAAGGGGCTCAAATTATATTTTGATATTGCGTTCGACAGGTCTCGAAAAAATATGATTATAAAATTTTGATAATTTTGATCCTAAGGTGTAAAAAGGGATAAACATTTTATTGGTAATTTTTAAGTTATTTTTGTTACTTTTAAACTAATAATTTAAATTGCGTTCAACTGGTTTAGGAAAAATATGAACACGTTTTTTGAAGTTTTTTACAGTTATTGAGACTTATATAAGAAAGTATTTTTGTTGTACGGGAGATGCCATGACCATTATTCCCTTTTCTCTTAAGTATACTCACCACAATTATGTATATTTGCAAACAAAAACATCCATAGACAATTTTGAAACTCTAGCTTTAAGAATTATTGAAGAACATGTAAAAAAAATCAAATTGTACAAGAGGTGTCACACCAAAAAGTTTGGAGACCTTAGCTGTCACAGTTAATGAGATACACATATAAATATTTCCATGCTATTAGAGGTTCCACACCCATAGTTCACTTACTGCCTATACTAATCTCAGTTATGCATATAAGCATAATAAATACCCATATTAAATTTGGAGATTTCAGCTGTTACATTTATTGACATATATATGTAAGAGATTCTTTCTAGTAAAGGAGGTGGGTGCCACACCTATTGTTATCTTTACGCCCAAACTCAGCTTAATTGTAAACATCAACATTGTAAGCACCTGCACAAAATTTTGAGACTTTAACCTTACAAAGCTGAATTATGCATATTACCATTATAAACATCTTTACAAAGTTTTGAGAGTTCAACTGTTACTGTTGTAGAAATATATACAAAAAACTATTTTCGTTGTATAGGAGGTACCACGCCTATTTATTTTTTCCCGCCCATACAAAGCTCAATTATGCATATTAGCACTATTAACATCCGTACAAAGTTTGAAGACTTAAGCTGTTACAGTTGTTGAAATATATACAAAGAACTATTTTCGTTGTATGGGAGGTGCCACGCCTATTTATTTTTTCCCGCCCATAAAAAGCTCAATTATGCATATTAGCGCTATAAACATACGTACGAAGTTCGGAGACTTCAGCTGTTACAGTTGTTGAGATATATACAAAAAACTTTTTTCGTTGTATGGGAGGTGCCACGCCTATTTATTTTTTCCCGCCCATAAAAAGCTCAATTATGCATATTAGCGCTATAAACATACGTACAAAGTTTGAAGACTTAAGCTGTTACAGTTGTTGAAATATATACAAAAAACTATTTTCGTTGTATGGGAGGGGCCACGCCTATTTATTTTTTCCCGCCCATAAAAAGCTCAATTATGCATATTACCACTATAAACATACGTACGAAGTTCGGAGACTTTAGCTGTTACAGTTGTTGAGATATATACAAAAAACTATTTTCGTTGTATGGCAGGTGCCACGCCTATTTATTTTTTCCCGCCCATAAAAAACTTAATTATGCATATTAGCACTATAAACATACGTACCAATTTCGGAGACTTCAGCTAGTACAGTTGTTGAAATATATACAAAAAACTATTTTCGTTGTATGGGAGGTGCCACGCCTATTTATTTTTTCCCGCCCATAAAAAACTAAATTATGCATATTAGCACTATAAACATACGTACGAAGTTCGGAGACTTCAGCTTTTACAGTTGTTGAAATATATACAAAAAACTATTTTCGTTGTATGGGAGGGGCCACGCCTATTTATTTTTTCCCGCCCATAAAAAACTAAATTATGCATATTAGCACTATAAACATACGTACGAAGTTCGGAGACTTCAGCTGTTGCAGTTGTTGAAATATATACAAAAAACTATTTTCGTTGTATGGGAGGGGCCACGCCTATTTATTTTTTCCCGCCCATAAAAAGCACAATTATGCATATTAGCACTATAAACATCCGTACGAAGTTTGGAGACTTCAGCTATTACAGTTGTTGAAATATATACAAAAAACTATTTTCGTTGTATGGGAGGTGCCACGCCTATTTATTTTTTTCCGCCCATAAAAAGCTCAATTATGCATATTAGACCTATAAACATACGTACGAAGTTCGGAGACTTCAGCTTTTACAGTTGTTGAAATATATACAAAAAACTATTTTGGTTGTATGGGAGGTGCCACGCCTATTTATTTTTTCCCGCCCATAAAAAGCTCAATTATGCAAATTAGCACTTAAAGCAGCCGTACGAAGTTTGGAGACTTCAGCTGTTACAGTTGCTGAAATATATACAAAAAACTATTTTCCTTGTTCGGGAGGTGCCACGCCCATTTATTTGTTTCCGCCCATACACAACTCAATTATGAACATCAATAAATAATTTAGTTGTACCAAATTTGGAGACTTCAGCTATAATAGGTATTGAGATATATGAAAAAAACTGTTCAATTTGTATGGGAGGTGCCACGCCCAGTCGGAATTTCCAAAAACAAATAAGCCTAAAACGCATTCCCAGATATCGGGTATGACCTTTTTTCAAGTTTCATTAAAATCGGTCCAGCCGTTCTTGAGTTATAAGCGGTGTCACTAACAAAAAAAAAATTGTTCTTTTATATATAAGATTTCTAAAGTGTAATTAATGTTATGTAGTATGTGTAGAAACACAGACGTGTCTATTGAATTCCTCACATCTTACCACAAACCAATAAGAATAAAACAAAAAAATAATTGGTACATTTTTTTTAGTAATTTAAGGTAATTTTAAAGAAACCTTGATTTTTTTTTAATTTTTTTTATTAACCCATTGCGATAAGGATGGAAAGAAATATTTTCTTAACCTTATTTATGTATTTAAATTTTTAACTAAGCAGGGAATTTGTGGGTGGTTCTGAGATTTCCATATAATTTGCTTTCCTTTTTATTAAAATATGGAAAAATTTATGAAAGTAATTAAATTCGTTTAAACTTTTTTAAAAAAAAATGTTTAGAATTTTTAAGCGACATACATACATACAACGTGTAAAATAAAAAAAGGGGATTCAAAAGCTGTTCTATTATTTCCTATTGTCAAAATTTTATAAAATTTCACAATGGTTTAAAAACATTTTTGTTGTCTTTCATACAAAAATAGTTCTAAGAAAATACTACGTCGTATGGTATGTCATAACAATTCCACATAAACCAGCGCCGAGTGTCTAATAGTTTGAGAAGGTCCTTAAAGTATTGTGAAATTAAATAACATTATGACAATAGAACATAATAAAACACCTTGTGAATCCACTAATTTTTAGGTAATCTGTTGCTTCTGTTAATGTGAAAATTTTTTATCAATTCAATATATGTATATGCATTAAAACTCAAAAATTTTAAAGCCTTTTTTTTTATAATCAATAACTTAATATGTAAGAAAATTATATCAACTGCGCCCACATGTTACAAGAATTTCATTTACATTGCTTAAAATTCTAAAAACTAAGGTGCACCTATGTATGATAATTGACTATATCTACAGGGTGGCTGATTAATTTTGCTACATAAAGAAGCTTAAATAACTTCTTGTAAAGTTTATGTAATTTATCTTATATTTATTAAAAATTATACATTTTTATTAAAATATTTCATGGTTTCACTGTCGGTGACACATCTTTTCAAAAAGGCGGAAATCGCCCCAATTATCATTCGAACGGATTGCTTTTAATCATCCAAATTTGTTGGTTTTTTCTTGTTTACTTCTTGTTTGCAATAACCCCACAAAAAAAATTAGGTGCAGTAAAGTCAGGAGACCTGGAAGCCAACGGAATGAGTTTTTTAAAATCAGCATATTAGGCAATTTTTTTTTTTTTTTTTTGTTTATTTCTATTCAGTTTTATTTTCAATTCATTTTACTATAATAAACACTAGTACACTTAATATATACAAATATACAAAGTCCCATAAACGAGCTCTCGAGTATTTTTGATATCAATATTTTAATGTTTGTTTTACAATTTCATATGCTTACTACTACGTACTAATACGAATATATATGTTTTTTATATTTGTTTGTAATGAAAAATAGCAAAAAACATTACATGTTTTTTTTTCAGGAAAGATAAAACTATGGTGTCTAGGTATAAAAAAAACGAAAATTAGAGTTATTCTTCTTTTAACCACCAAAATTTTTTGGTTTTTTTACTCCGCAGTATGCGAAGCAATTTTCGCCGCAATTCTGTCATAACAGACGTGGCTATGTGACAAGTTGCCCTATCTTGTTGAAACCACATAGAGTTGAAAGGAATTATCTTTCGGCGTAGTTTTGGAAAGAAAAACTCTTTCAACGGTCTCCATAGACCGTAACAGTAGGTCCGTTTTTTTCAAAAAAGTAAAGTCCGACAAGGAACTTTGATGAAACTGCACACCACAGGGTGACGCGAAGTAGATGCAATTGCATCTTATGAAGTATCTTTGGGTTAGAGTTACACCCTATAGCCGTTTACATTGCCGTTTAAATCAAAATATGCCTCGTCAGCTCAAGATGTATTCAACCTCTGCCGCCATTTAAATGATCTTCTCGCAAAATTCCAGGACAATCAAGAAGTCTATTGTGTTCAGTTTGCATGTTAATTAATTCTTTTATGGAAATAAGTTTAAATTTTTATGCAAAATTGTCTACAGTGACTGTGTGCTGACACCCATTTGGGCAGATACGCTCCTTGTCGAAACTCCGAATCGGATTGTATGGCAGCAGCTACATCAGCGATAGTTTCCTGCATCCTGATCATGGCACATTCGGCAAAATTATTCAAGAACCTCACTATTGTCCATCTGCTAGAAGAAAAACCGCCAAACGTGTGCCTAATTGTCTTTGGACAGAAACTACGGACTCTAAAGCGTGAATGCGGCGCACTGCCTAAATTCTTGTGCCATTGTCCCAATTCTCCATTTCGTTAAATCTAAAGATCAATCTATAAAATTAAATAAAAATGGAACAGTTTTGTTTACATAGAAAAAAAACACCACCCTATGTTAATACAATTAATACAGTAATTTATTTATATACGTTCTTTTTGCAAAAAAAAAAAAAAATTTCAATGGATACAACTATATCGAAATAAGCCCGTAATCTTAGAATCAACCATGAACTTAAATTATATGTTTGTATGTACATAAAAAGGTATACGTATTGCCATAGTCTGTATTTCAAAATATGTAGTTTAATATTTACATACATACATACATACATACATACATACATACATACATACATACATACATACATACATACATACATACATACATACATAAATATATACATACATACATACATACATACATACATAAATATATACATACATACATACATACATACATACATACATACATACATACATACATACATACATGCATACATACATACATACATGCATACATACATACATACATAAATATATCCATACATACATACATACATACATACATACATACATACATATATACATATATACATACATATATACATACATACATACATACATACATACATACATACATACATACATACATACATACATACATACATACATACATACATACATACATACATACATACATACATACATACATACATACATACATACATACATACATACATACATACATACATACATACATACATACAAACATACATATATACATACATACATACATACATACATACATACATACATACATACATACATACATACATACATACATACATACATACATACATACATACATAAATACATACATACATACATACATACATAAATATGTATAAAAAAATATTTGTTGGCCAAATATTTTATGTTAATAATGTATGTACATACATATTTTTTGTATTTTACTGATTCAAAATAAAATGTTCGTTTACAATTTGATTTACTATAGCACACTGTTATAAAAACTTAAAGTTTGACAGATTGAACCGCCTTTAAACTACTGTTTGTTTTTTAATTTTGTCTTCTTTCCTTATGTTTAAATAATATATGTATCATAATAAAATTTAATACTAATAAATTTCTTAAGTTATAATTAGGGGATTCACAAAGTGTTCTTTTATGTCATATTGTCATAATGCTCTAAAATTTCACAATGGTTTAAAAACATCGTTGTTGTCTTTCATACAAAAATAGTTCTAAAAAATACTACGTCGTATGTTATGTTGATTATATTGTCATACAATTCCACATACACCGCGCCAAGTGTCCAATAGTTGGTCAGGATTTTTTTAATTATTGTGAAATTTTATAAAATTTATACAATAGGACATGATAAAAGTAGAACAATGTCAGGCAGCTGTTTGGTTATATATATATCTTCATAGTAATATTTAAAAAAATTTATACTGTGATATTTTTGCCAGAGGTGTTTAAGCCCTTTGTGCTTCGCTGTGTAACTTTTGATAATTTTCAGAATGTTTTAATATTACCATGTTTTTAAAAAGTGTTTACTCAGCTTTTTATTCTTGTTGCGACAACAATGCGATGGAGTTGTTGGCAATTCTTCATAAATAACTTTAAAAGAAGACTCGTCAGCCCAATTATGAGACGCAGATTTTATTTTTCGCACTAAAATTTCTTAAACGCTTGCATTATTGCCTGTCAATTTTTATATTTTTTCTTAAACGCAGTTGAAAAGCAGTAAGGCGTCGGTTTTATAGCTGATACTTTTACAATAACTTGTTAAAGTGTACAAACTTAAAAAGGAAATAGAAGAGGTTGACTGGCATTGTTTAGGAATGGGTGTGACCATTTTACTAACATTTTTGTTTGTAGCTCAAACAATTTTATATTTAAGTTAAAAAAAGGCTGCGATATTATATTCTTAAGCGTAAGTCAACCCTGAAAAAGAGTTAATGATGCCAGTTGAAGGCTGTGACGGGTCTTACATTACAAATTTGAATTTTAGAGAATTTAGACCTTAAGTTGTGTTTCTTAAAAAAGTGTTGAGGGCGGGCCTAGTTTGTTTAATTTAAATTTACCCCCAGACTGGGGGTTGTACGTATAAATTCATCGATTATTTAAAAAAGAAAATAAAGAATTTTACCTATTTTTGGCAGTTTTGCTTGGGATTGACCATATGTAAAAAATTAAATACCGTCGGAAGTAGTAGATCACAAATTGATAAGTTTGTTTTATGTATTCACTTAATCGATTAGAGCAACAGTTTCTTTGTAAAGGAAGCCATTTCCTCCAAAGGGTTAATGTTCTTTTAACCTATTAGAAGTTCTTTTAGTATCTGTTCAGTTAATGTTGCGAGTGAACATAAAAAACAACATAAGGCTTAATAATGTTGCGGTTGTATTGTAGTAGTTTTTTTTCTTTTAATAGTAATTATCGTTCCGTATTTTGTTGTTTTTTACTTTTGTTTACTGTGTATTTCAAAATAATTGTTTTGGCAACACCGCCACCGCCGCCGCCACCGACATCATCGATCCCATCATTTTGTTCAATTCTGGCCTACAATGAAGCGTTACTGATAATAATAACTGCTTAAACTTTGCTGTTTGTTGTTAAGGCTAAAGGGAAAATTATAAATAAGCATACATATACGCATACATAAATCCAATTACTAGTAAACATTTTTACACATCACGAACAAACCAAAACCCAATTAACCAATCATTGCTGTTTTTTAAAAGTACTAAAGAACAGGGCTGTCGGTTATGGATATTTTACGGCAAATGTGGCGATTTTTTAGTGCTCTTGGCTATTAAAATTTAGGTTTGACGCCATGGCGATATTGTTGGCGATTTTTTTAATAAGCGGAGAAGTTTTTAAACAAACAAAATAAATGAAAAATATATATAATACAAATACTATGTATGTTACCCAAAATGGCACAGATGAAGCAGATGAAGCTGAAGTTTATAGCTTACTAAATTCATCTTAAATTAAGTGATATATAAGCAAAAAACGTTTTTTTAACTTTCTATATATACATACACACATTCAAAAACTATACCCAAGGTAATATTAACATAACTCGTAAACTACTCCTTTTTGAATAAAAATAACCTTGTTTGCCACAGATTTGCTTTAAGCGATGTAACATACAAAATTACTACAATACCAATGCTGCACTAGGTTCGTGTTTTATCCTAATCAAAGTTTTTAATATTTAACAACATGCTACTTAATAAAGCAACTGCCATTCTACTTTGCTCTTGCTTATATGTACATATTTTCAATCCTTCCTTTGAATTTCTTTGTGCACAAAAAAATTTAATTTTAACTTTAATTAAATAGTTATTTATTTTTATTTAATTTATTTAAAAAAAAATTAATATTTCATATGTTTATTTAAGTAACATAATTTTTGAGTTTTCTTTTTGGCGACTTTTTTAGTTTTTAAACTCAAAAAAATATTTTTTTTGGCGATTTTTGATAACCGTTCTGGCGATGCACCCTGAAAAAAACTGACAACCCTGCTGAAGAAAGTTTAACCTTAGTTTTAAAAAACTGTTCTGTGCAATTTTTTGCGCCACAATCACAAAAACCCTCTTAAAAATTTTACCTTATTATGTTATTTAAAATATTTTCAACATTTGACTAGTTGGGAAAAACTTGTTGTATGTGTGCGCAAGTGTATTTTAAACAAGTTTACGATGTTGAGATAGTAAAAACAATCTTCGATAAGGTGTGATTGTTGTAGGTGAAGCTCCTACAATTTTAATAAACATTTTGACTAAATTCTTAAACGAAATTTTAATTATATATTTTTATACAAAACCAAAAATATATAGATGCAAAATTGATTAAAAAAATGGGTAACAATATCTCGAAAGTTCCACCTTTCACAATGTACAAAAAGGCTGTGGGCGAAAAACACTGCCAGAATGACCGTCATATTTGTACAGGGAGGCAATGTATGCAAAACTAAAGGCGGTGGCACATAGTATCCGTCGTACTTCAAGCGTTGCCTTTTTTTTAAATGACATTAACGTAACAACGCAAAAGGTTAGCACATAGAATCCTTTATAAACGGATGTTAAATCAGCTGATTTTTTATATTGTTGAATTTCACAGAGTTAAAGTAAAAACAATTACAATGGAGTTCGAGGAAACTTAAGGTTATAAACCAGCTGGTAGTTGGCAAAGTACTTGACGTACGTTAAAAGTTGCCCAACTTTAGTACATTGCGTTGAAGAAGACGTCCTTAATGTGACATTGTTCATAATAAAACATGTTTTTCAACTTAGCTGTCAGTTAAAAAAGTCGAAGTATGACGCACGACGGATTATGTGTGCCACCGCCTTAAATCATAGAGCCAGACCGAATGTTTGGGTTCGGAGTTCAGTAAAAAGTGACGTTCGGCCATTGACCGAACTTTGAATTAAAATCTAATAAGTGCATTTATAAATTGCGAAAATTGTACAAGTGCCCATCAGGTCTTAAAATATTAAAACAAGTAAGAGCGCTATATTCGGTTGTGCCGAATCTTATATACCTTTCACATTGATCCAGTACCCAGCCATATGATCTAGCCGAATGATTTCGTACTTCAAATATTATAAATTAAAGTGCTTTGTGCATAAGTTATAAGTTGGTATTGGTGTTTTCTCTAATTAAATGTGGTGTGGTTTGGTAAAATGAGAGTAAGAGTAACAAATTTGTTTTTCTATGTTTAATTGAAACAGATACATACAAAAAATGATGGTTCACTATAAGTACTTTCGTTATTTTTCTTATTCCGGCTACATGAGCCAGTTTTTCCATTTTTTAAATTTTATTTAAATAAATTAAACAAATTTAGCAAGTAAGAGCGCTATATTCGGCTGTGCCGAATCTTATATACCCTTCACATTGCTTTTTTAATATACCCAGCCGAGCTATTTTGTACTGCAAATAATATAATAAAAATACCTTTTGCGAGCTTTAAAGTCCATAGAAAACTTTACAACATTTTAACGTTCGTATGAATAACAGAAATATATAAAGAAGGTTTGAGGTCGAGAGTTTTAAAAGTTTTCGACATTATTCATATTTAAAGGTTAATAAAAGTTGTTAATTTTTATGGGATGTGTTAGACCCCTGCTCCTCTCCAACTACCCCTTATTCTCCCCCCTCCCAAAAAATTTTTTTTAAAAGCGTAGGTTTTGTTGTCCAATTACTTTGTGCAGAACATTTGATTTCGATATCTGATACAGTTTCCGAGATATTACGTATCGAAAATTTTACAAAATATGTCAATTTGTATGGCAGCTACCCCATATTCACCCCGCACCCAAAAATTTTTTTTCTTTAAAGCGTAGGCTTTAGTGTCCAATTACTTTTTGCAGAACATTTGATTTCGATATCGGTTACAGTTTTCGAGTTATAGCGTATCGAATATTTTACAAAAATTGTGAATTTGTATGGGAGCTACCCCATATTCACACCCACCCAAAAACTTTTTTCTCCAAAGCGTAGGTTTTGTTGTCCAATTAATTTTTTAGAACATTTGATTTCGATATCTGTTACAGTTTCCGAGATATAACGTATCGAAAATTTTACAAAATATGTTAATTTGTATGGCAGCTACCCCATATTCACCCCGCACCAAAAAATTTTTAGCTTCAAAGCGTAGGTTTTAGTGTCCAATTACTTTTTGTAGAACATTTGATTTCGATATCGGTTACACTTTCCGAGATATAGCGTATCGAAAATTTTACATAAATTGTGAATTTGTATGGGAGCTACCCCATATTCACCCCCCCCCCCCCCCCCAAAAAATTGTTTCTCCAAAGCGTAGGTTTTGATGTCCAATTACTTTGTGCAGAACATTTGATGTCGATAGCTGTTATAGTTTCCGAGATATAGCGTATCGAAAATTTTACAAAAATTGTGAATTTTTTGGCAGCTGCCCCATATTCACCCCGCACCAAAAAATTTTTTTCTTCAAAGCGTAGGTTTTAGTGTCCAATTACTTTTTTCAGAGCATTTGATTTCGATATCGGTTACACTTTCCGAGATATAGCGAATCGAAAATTTTACAAAATTTGTGAAATTTTATGGCAGCTACCCCATATTCAACCCCCACCCAAAAAATTTTTTCTCCAAAGTGTAGGTTTTGTTGTCTAATTACTTTTTGTAGAACATTTGATTTCGCTATCTGTTAGAGTTTCCGAGATATAACGTATCGAAAATTTTA
Source organism: Melanophora roralis (assembly GCA_963583895.1). Taxonomy (NCBI): domain Eukaryota; kingdom Metazoa; phylum Arthropoda; class Insecta; order Diptera; family Rhinophoridae; genus Melanophora; species Melanophora roralis. Next base: position 6,903,946 of record OY757192.1, read on the forward strand.
CAAAATATGTTAATTTGTATGGCAGCTACCCCATATTCACCCCGCACCCAAAAATTTTTTTCTTCAAAGCGTAGGTTTTAGTGTCCAATTTTTTTTGCAGAACATTTTATTTCGATATCGGTTACACTTTCCGAGATATGTATAGCGTATCGAAAATTTTGCAAAAAATATGAATTTGTATTGGAGCTACCCCATATTCACCCCCCACCCAAAAACTTTTTTCTCCAAAGTGTAGGTTTTGTTGTCTAATTACTTTTTGTAGAACATTTGATTTCGCTATCTGTTAGAGTTTCCGAGATATAGCGTATCGAAAATTTAATACAAATTGTAAATTTGTATGGGAGCTACCCCATTTTCTGTCTCCACCCAAAATTTTTTTTTTTTTTAAGCGTGGGCCCTATTGTACAATTTCTTTTTGTAGAACATTTTAAGTCGATAGCTGTTATAGTTTCCGAGATATAGCGCATAAACTATTTCACCAAATTTCTGCAATTGCAGGGAAACAAGTTGCTCTCTTAATCTCGTAGTGTACGGACGTGTCTACGCGAGTGTATATTTGTAATAGGTGATATTTGTAATAAGTTACAGAAAAAACATATTGTTAATATATGTACATACCTACAAGACATAAGTGAGAATCGAAAATAAAAACAAACTAAACAAAACAAATAAAACAAACGGTTAATGAGTAACATTAATCGTCGTGACAGTGGGCCTAATAGCCGAAATGCTTACAATGTGTTAAGCTCAGCAAGCGTTAGCAATGAAAACATTAGAGACCCTGAATATAATAGAAACTATTTAAGTGCAAAACCGAACACAAATACAAATAATTTAAGTGCAAGTGTGCCTAATTTGAATAAATGTACTGAACAAGGGACAAATTTAGCCCAATCTCTGTTTAAAAATTATAACAAAAATAATGAGGTACTATCTTCATCGCGGTCTTCTTTATCAAGTTCTGGTGTCGCACCTACAGCTGCTAAAGGCGCTCCAGGCCCAATTTCTGCGTATGCTCCTAAGATCCAGGTAGGGAGGGACAGGTACGTAACAGTTCTTAAAAGGGGGAGAAGTCCGAAATCGGCAGAAACCTCTCAACCTGCAAAAACGTTGAAAGACGATGAAAGGCCAACCTAATCGCAAAATCGTTTTGCCATTCTGCAAGAAGATAACGATGCTCCCGTTACTGAAAAAAAGTCCTTTAAGCCACCTACGATTTATTTGAGGGAAAGGAATTCGAATGATCTTGTAAAGTTTTTAGTAGGTTTGATTGGGGAAAACAACTTTTACGTTACTAACATTAAACGTGGTAACATATACTAGACAAAAATTCAGGTGAATGACGAAAACGCTTACCGCACCACTATTTCGGAGCTCGAAAAACTTACGAAAAATTTCTATACTTACCAGCTTAAGAACGCTAAGAGCTTCCAGGTAGTTATAAAAGGTATTGACTCTAATGTTGAGCCGGAGGAAATTAAAACCAATTTGTGCATGAAGGGCTTTAGAGTCAAATATGTATCAAACATAAGGAACAGGGAAAAACACCCTCAACCATTATTCCGGGTGGAGCTTGAGCCCAGTGACATTAAATTTAAAAAAAAAATGAAACACATCCAATATATGATCTAATATATATAATGCACCGTAGAGTTATAGTGGAGGTGCCACATAAGCGATCTGGGCCCGTACAGTGCTTAAACTGCCAGGAATATGGCCACACCAAAGCATATTGTAAATTGCCTTCTGTTTGTGTTGTGTGCGGGGACCTGCACGATACGACCAACTGTGACAAGCCAAAAGAAGATCCTAGGGTGAAGAAATGCAGTAATTGCGGTGGAAACCACACCGCCAACTATAGAGGTTGCCCTGTTTTTGACTTAGTTAAACGCTCATCCAAGCCAAAAGTAGCTCCTGCCCCTCCCCAGCCATTAAATATGCCAACTACAAATATGCCCCCATTAGCACAGACAACTGCAAGTGAAGTTTCCTATGCCAACGCATTAAAGTCAAACCAGCCCAAACCATGCAAGCCTGCCCAGCCAACAACAAATCAAGACGTGCCAACAAACGAACCAACTGGTTCAAATTTTAGCCGCCTAGAAGCCGTAATTGACAATATGGTTAAGCAATTTACGCAGTTTATGACACAAATGGCTGGCATGATGCAAGAAATGCAAAAAATGCAGTCTGCTTTTTTGCAGGCTATGCTTAAAAGGCCATGAACTGCCTGAGGGTTTGTTTCTGGAACGCAAACGGCATCCGCCAACACAAAAACGAACTCTAATATTTTTTTATCACACCAAAACATTGATGTAATGTTGATTTCGGATACTCATATGACATCTAGAAGCGCTTTTAAAATAAGTGGCTATTCATTTTACGATTCAAAGATCCCAGGGACAGATCATGTGGAGGCTCGGCTATACTAATCAAATCAAGAATTAAACACCAATGGTAAGTTGGCATCTCCGAATGCTATATTCAAGCAACAAACGTCTGCATTGATGAATTTTTCCATAATCTAGTTATTTCGTCGGTTTATTCTCCACCCAGATTTTCCATAACGAAGGATCAGTACAACAGTTTTTACAAATCTTTAGGTCCCCGCTTCATAGCTGCTGGAGACTATAACGCTAAACACACCTACTGGGGCTCCCGCTTAATTAGTCCCAGAAGACGTATCTTGTATGATTCCGTATCTGAAATGGGTATTTGTGTTATTTCTACCGGACAACCAACCTATTGGCCAACCGACCACAATAAAATTCCAGACGTAGTAGATTTTGGCGTAGCAAAAGGTATATCCCCGGAGCTCATTGAGGCGCAAGCCTCTCTGGATTTATCTTCTGACCACTCACCCACAATTATCACTATTTGCATTCCTCACCAAATAGCAACTAGTGACTTTTTCTTATCTAAAAGAGTAAATTGGTTGAAATATAAAAAATATATCAGCTCTCACTGCTCAGAACACATACCACTAAAAACTCCCCAAGAAATCGATGATTGCCTGAGTATCCTAAATGAAAACATTAAAGCAGCCGTTGAACATGCTTCTTCAACAAACCCTCAGGTCAAATACAACAAAATTTTTTCTGTCGATGTTGAAGAGCTTTTATCTGAAAAAAGGAAAGCACGAAGAGAATGGCAACAGCATAGATCGCCCCAACTTAAAACGAAGCTAAAAGAGTGTACAAATCGCTTAAAAAACTTGCTGGAGGTACACAAAATTGCATCAATTAAGAAGTATTTGGAAGGTCTAGACGCGACTCCTCAAACAAATTATTCTCTATGGCGATCAGCCAGTCGTCTCAAAAGACCCGTAATCGTAAAACCACCACTGCGCAATCTAAGAGGATCCTGGGCTAGAACTGATGAAGAAAAATGCGATCTGCTCGCAAGCCATTTAAAAAACGTGTTCACTCCTAATACATGCACTGACGTGAGGGAATTACCGCCTGTTGTTTCTAGACGCCCTATGGAAATACGTTTCCGATATTCAGATGTGGTAGAAGCTATTGCTAACCTTAATGATAAAAAAGCTCCTGGCGTTGATAAAATAAGCAAAAAAATGCTCATTGAGCTACCTTTTACAGCAGAAAGAATAATTCTTTTTATTTTTAATGCCATAATACGGCTTGAAAATTTTCCACTTATATGGAAAGTTGCCTTAGTAAAGATGATTCCTAAGCCTGGTAAAGATCCTTCGAAGGTGGAGTCTTATAGGCCTATAAGTTTGTTACCAACTTTGTCAAAATTGTTTGAAAAGCTGCTTAAAAACAAACCTACTCCGATCCTGAATGAAAACAACTGCATTCCAGATCACCAATTTGGCTTTAGAAGTCAACATAGCACAATAGAACAAACTCACAGACTGGTGCAGGTTATAAAAAAAACTTTCGAGGAAAAAAAGTATTGCTCCGCGCTTTTTATAGATGTCTCTCACGCTTTCGATAAAGTATGGCACGAAGGCCTGTTAAACAAACTAAAGCTAAACCTTCCAGCTAATATTTTCAACCTACTAGAAAAGTACATAACCGGTCGACAATTTAAAATCAAAGAGGGAAACCAAATAAGTTGTTACCAACCAATAGGGGCTGGCGTACCTCAAGGGAGTATCCTAGGTCCAATTTTGTACTTGCTTTACACGGCAGATATACCAACAAACAGTTTTACGCACACGTCTACATTTGCTGACGATACCGCTTTTCTCAGTATTCATAAAGACCCTAAAGAGGCTTCGTGCCAATTGCAACAACACGTAACCCAAGTTGAGAAATCGGAAAAGTTATGGGGAATAAAAATAAATAAAGAAACGTGCACTCCAATCCTTATTAACAACCATATGGTGCCTCAACGATTTGAGGCGAAATACCTTGGCATTCACCTGGACCGTCGCCTTACATGGAAGACGCATATAGATGCGAAGTTGACGCAAATGAAACTTAAAGATACACAACTTCATTGGCTAATTGGCAGAAACTCTGTACTTCGTCTTGATTGTAAACTTCTACTCTACAAATCGATTTTGAAACCAATTTGGTGCTACGGTATACATTTATGGGGCACTGCTTCCGCCTCTAACATAGAAAAAAATACAACGCCGTCAAAATAAAATCCTAAGAATGATAACCGGTGCTCCATGGTATGTCAAAAACAGCAACATCCATAAGGATCTAGAAGTTCCACTTGTTAAATGCGAAATCCTGAACTATGTGGACAAGTATTTAAACAAGCTGGAAACGCATCCAAATCCACTCGCTCGAAACATCTTGCAACATAGTGACAACACTCGTCTGAAAAGAAGAGACACTATTGAACTTAGATGAAACTGTTTAAATTAATTTACTTTGTTATGAGAACTTAAATTTTGGTCTGGTACTGACTGGACTAATATAAATTACTTAGTTTTAAGATTTGAATACTTATTGTTAGTTCGCATTAGCGAAGATTCAATAATAAAAATATGAGAAAAAAAAAATTGTAGGAAAACTACCACTTCCCCTGATCTTATCTGAAAAATTTTTCATTATTTAGGTGCCTACGTTAGAAGTATCCGTGCCAAGTCTTGTGGCAAGAATGACTATACTTACTGAGATATATAGGGATATATGCACGGATTTATTCCTAAAAAAAATTGGTTGTTTTGGGTTTTCGCTTATATCTCGTTTAATAGTGAACCGATTTTGCTAATTTTAAATAGCGATTGTTGGCGGGATATTTCTAACAGTTTGACACCAATAACTGGTCTGTATATTTTTATTTGACTCCGGAAACTTGATTTCAACAGACGGACAGGCGGACATGGCTATATCAACTTCCCTATCTATAAGGATCCAGAATATATATACTTTATGGGGTCGCAAATGGATAATAAAGAAATTACACACGGGATGACAAACTGATATAAACCCTTATCACTATGTGAAGGGTATAAAAATTAAAACTGCATCGTTACTATTGGCGAATTCACAAGGTACAATACGATAGCATATTGTATTATTGTCATATAATTTCACAATAGCATAAAAATTTTGTTGTTGCTTTTCATACGAAACTTGTTGTGAAACAATACAACTTTGTTATTTAGAATATGTTTGGCCAATATTTTATGATTTTTATATGTATTTCTTTAGCTAGTAGGGCCTAATTTCTCGTGTGTAAATAAAAACTTGTTTTTTTACAATTTTGCCAACGTTTCGTCGATTTTTTGTCGACTTCCTCAGGGCTTTGTCTATTTTATTGAAAACAAATAATTAAAATTAAAAACATATAACATGTGCACATATAGTATACAACTTACAAAACAGTAATTATTACATCACATTACTTTAACACTTAAGTTAAGCTTATTAAACATTAAAAAAACATTAAAAAACAAAATATTTAAACAAATTATTTAACTTTTACTACATATAACCACAACCAAAACAAACTATTGTATGGCAGCTCTGTAACAATTATTAATGTTGTCAGTGTCCTCTTTCAAGTTCATCGTATGCTTTATTTTACGTTGTATGTGTAAGCTCTCTTTGATGTATCTTTTTTTCTCTGTATTCTCCTTGTCGATTATTTTAACTTCTTCAAAATCAGCTGTGTGACCTGTCCTCAATATATGTTGTGCCAGTGCTGTTAACTCTTTACCTTTCGATATGTCTGCTTTGTGTTCATTTATTCTTGTGTTTAATGTTCTTTTTGTTGTTCCTATATAAATAAGATCACAGTTTTCTTTTTCATTCCCGCTACATTTGATTTCATACACAATATTGTTTTGTTGTTGTTTGTGTATTGGATCTTTGATTTTTGAGAATACTGTGTTTTTTGTTGCGTTCGTCTTATAGGCAAAATGTATGTTTTCTTGTATTGTAATTTTTTTGATTTGTGTTTTGTCAGTTAGGCCAGGGATGTACGGTACACTATAAAATTTTTTGTTTAAATTTTCGTTGCAGTTTTCGACGTTGGTCTTATATTTTTCATTTAAGCGGTTTTTTGTGTTTAATATAAGCTCGTCAATTATTTTTTCGGGAAAACTATTTCCTCGCAATACGGAGTAAATTTTCTTCTCATTTTGATTATAAAATTGTGTATCACTTATTTGAAAGACCCTTTCAATAAAGTTTTTGGCTGTATTTATTATTTGACTTTTTGGTTGAGTCGTAAAAAAATTCATAATTCTTCCCGAAGCCATTGGTTTTGAATACCAGTCAAATGTAATTTTATCCCCCTGTCTTCTCAGTTTTGTATCGAGGTATGTGATTTCCTTATCGTGCTCAATTTCTATTGTGAATTTTATTTTTGGGTGGTATTGGTTGAGGGTTTTTAGGATTTCATCCTGGTCGTCAAATTTTATTATAGTTATAATGTCATCTACATATTTGGCTATGTATTTTATTTGTATGTCCTTTGTTTTATATGTTTATTGTGATGTCATATTATATACAAAGTCATGCGCCAACCGCCTAAAACAAAACAGCGAGTTTTCTATTTAATTTTGGAAGCCGCTAGCACTCGCCACCCTAAAAATGTATAATACTAGAATCTTAGGCAAAACAATTGTGTTAGTCGTATCAGCTGATTTAGATTTTAAATACCACACTTATATATGAGAGGTTCAACAGTCATATTTTTTGGTTCTATTATTTCACAACATATGATTTCACAAGACCTTGTGAATTCGCCATATATATATTAAAGTCAAATTCTATGTTAAAATTTAAATTATTAAAGAATACAAATTGAATATATATTATTATACCCTTCACATAGTGATAGGGTATATATCACTTCGTCATTCCGTTTGTAATTTCTTTATTATTCATTTGCGACCCCATAAAGTATATATATTCTGGATCCTTATAGATAGGGAAGTTGAAATAGCCATGTCCGTCTGTCCGTCTGTCCGTCTGTCTGTCTGTCTGTCTGTCTGTCTGTCTGTCTGTCTGTCTGTCTGTCTGTCCGTCTGTCCGTCTGTTGAAATCAAGTTTCCGGAGTCAGATAAAAAGATACAGATCAGTTAATGGTGTCAAACGATTACAAATATCCCGCTAACAATCGCTATTTAAAATCAGCAAAATCGGTTCACTATTGACCGAGATATAAGCGAAAACCCAGAGTAACCCATTTTTTTTAGGACAAAATCCGTGCATATATCCCTATATATCTCAGTAAGTATAATCACTCTTGCCACAAAACTTGGCACGGATACTCCTAAAGAAGGGACCTAAATAATGAAAAAAGTTTTTTTCGATAGGACCAGGGGAAGGGGTATTTTGCCTACAATTGCACAAATTTGGTGAAATATTTTATGCGCTATATCTCGTAAACTATAACAGCTATCGACTTAAAATGTTTTACAAAAATTAATTGTACCCTAAGGGCTACACTTAAAAAAAAAATTTTTTTGAGTGGGGGCAAAAAAAGGGGTAGCTCCCATACAAATTAATGATTTGTATGAAATTTCCGATACGCTATATCTCGGAAACTATAAAAGATATCGAAATGAAATGTTCTACAAAAAGTAATTGGGCAGGAATGCCAACGCTTTAAAGAAAAAATTTTTTGAGTGGGGGTAAAAAAAGGGGTAGCTCCCATACAAATTAATGATTTGTATGAAATTTCCGATACGCTATATCTCGGAAACTATAACAGATATCGAAATGAAATGTTCTACATAAAGTAATTGGGCAATAAGGGCTACGCCTTAAATAAAAAATTTTTTGGGTGGGGGCAAAAAAAGGGGTAGCTCCCATACAAATCGACAATTATTATAAAATATTCGATACGCTACTTCTGGAAAACTATTACAGCTATCGACTTCGAATATTCTACAAAAAGTAATAATCAAATAATTCATACATTTTGGAGAAAAAGTTGGAGAAGAGCAGGGGGACTAGAACATTTAATAAGTTTTATTAACCTTTAAATATGAATAATGTCGAAAACTTTTATAACTCTTGACTTCAAACTTTCCTCATCTATTTATATTATTCATACGAACGATAAAATTTTGTATATTTTTCTATGGACTTTAAAACTTGCACAAGGTTTTTTATTACATTATTTGCAGTACAAAATTACTCGGCTGGGTATATTTAAAGACCAATGTGAAGGGTATATAAGATTCGGCACAGCCGAATATAGCGCTCTTACTTGTTTTATCTCAATTTTTGAGCTTGAGATAAAAAAAATTTTTTTTTTAAATTTATTTTACTCATTTTTAAACACTATAGCTACAATAAACTCTAAAAATCAAATTTTTGTTTATTTCACAACCTTTTATATAAATGATTTTGTTTATTTGTTGTACCAACAGTTATAAGAAAACATGCATGATACCATTGTTATTCAGCACAAAAAAAAAACAAATACAGTACGCACTCAATGCAAAACCATAAACAACAATATTTGTTTATAAGAATAGAGTAAGTGCGCAATAGCAAAACCATACAATATTAGTTACACTTATTAACACACTTATACCAAAAACACCTAGTATGTACAAGGATGTACAAGGTATATCTGTTTTTGCAATTCATACTTATTTGTTCTATTTGTGCACGTGTATAATACATACATATTCTTGCCGATTTAGGCACACACCAAATTATATGTATGTTTATATGTAGTTACATTTAAACATAAGTACATACATATGTACATACGTATGTGTGTAAATACATATATATATATTTGCGTACATACATATGTGCCTACATACATTCAAATGACAATACATACCTACGTTCAAGCATACAAAGAAATTTTTGCGTTTTTTTATGCCCATCCATATATATATATATATATATATATATATATATATATATATATATATATATATATATATATATATATATATATATATATATATATATATATATATATATATATATATATATATATATATATATATATATATATATATATATATATATATATATATATATATACATATGTATGTTTAACAGCGTTGCCAGTTTTCATTTGATACATATTTTGTATAGAGTTTGTGATTTTGTTCAAAAAAACTAAGGCAATCGCACTGTTTTGTCTATATCTCGGTCGGTAGCCAACTCTTCTTGCTGATTTCAAATAGCGGTTTTCTCCAGGATATTTCCGATATTTTGACACAATACCTGGTCTGTAGTGCTTAAATTGACTCCGAAAACTAGATTTCAACAGACGGACAGAGTGACAGACGGACATGGCTGTATCAACTTTCCTATCTATAAGGATCCAGAATATATACATATACCTACTTTATGGGGTCGCAAATGGGTAATAAAAAAATTACAAACGGAAAGACAAATATATATATTCCCTTTGTCACTTATGTGAAGGGTATAAAAATGCAGCTATTTGGTGCTAAACTAATGCAAAAAATTTTAATTCTTGCCTACTTGCACTAACTTATATTTGCACTAAGTTATTATTATAACCTTCATATAAGTAATAAGGGTTTATATAAGTTTGTCATTCCGTTTGTAATTTCTTTATTACTATCTATTTGCGACCCCATAAAGTACATATATTCTGGATTCCTATAGATAGGAAAGCCGATTAAGCCATGTCCGTCTGTCCGTGTTATGGTTGAAATCAACTTTTTGATGCGCCCCCGATGCACAGTGTTCGATTTTAAAAATTAGCACGACAAAAATAAAGTTAATTAAAATTTGAACTGTCCACACTGTTTGCAAGCGAAGGCCCAGACTAGCTTAAAATTATATGATTCGTGAATATCTTTCAGTTTGTATGCTTATAACGGTACTCTGAATGACATGATAAAAGAAAACAAATAAAAACACAAAAATATTGTGCTTATTTTCTGCAAATTCAAAACTAAATTTAAGGCGTTGTAGAAGCGATATTAAAAAAAATTTTTTTTTTCTTTTTAATTGTTGTAACTTTTAAAACTAACACACAAAAACACTTTATTTTATGATAAATGGTAAGTTTTTTATTAAGTGTTGAGCTAAGTGAGTTTTTTTTACAAATTTTAAAAAACCAACTAACTTTGTTAGACGAACTCTTTTGAATTCCATCCGATTCACCACATCCATAAACGTTTGCGTAATCTTTCAACCTTGCTGTTATAGAATTTAAAAAAAAATCCTGCCCCAAGCTTCCCCAATAAAATTTTTTTTCAAAAGTACAATACGAGCTCGGCCTCAATTACACTCAGAGATGTTTTTAATGTATGGTTGTCTTCTTTAAAAGAAACCCGGATTGACTGTATAGTTGATTTTATTTCGTCAAATTTTTGCAGTATTTCAGCAACAACTATACAATTTGATAAAGTAAGGGTCCTTGCATGGCGCAATAATTTATCAGGTGGTGTTGATTTTACAACAACAAAATTTGGTGAATAAAATTTTCGTTTTTGTTGTAGTTTTCGTTGGCTCGGTTGTCAAAAAAAGATATGTAAATGTAAACAACTTTGACTACCCAGCCTCCATTTATACATGAAAAAAGTAGATCAGCTGTGCTCGTAACACCACCTGGTACAATAATTTCACCATGGGTCCTTGCTTCAAACTTGTGTACTAAATTTGAAACAAAGTGGCAACAGGCCAACAGAACAAAACCACGATTTTTCCATAATAATAACGATTGGTTAACAGGCGCAATTGATTATTCATATTTCACATCAACTTCTGTTGCACAGGGTAATAATAGAGGCAGAGGCAGGCCAAATAAAAATTTTGAAGACTGCAGCCAAAGAAGTAAAGAAAGAAAATCAAAAAATCTAGCAAATGTTGCAAGTAATGAACAATTATTCATGGCAGTAGAAATGCAAATACGATCTGCAGGTAAGCGTAATTTAGCGAGAATAGTCAAGGAGTTAGCTATTGCTTCTCCAGAAAGAGGTTCTCAAATAAAAAAAATTAAATTACAAGAAAAAACGACAAAATCTCTATCGCCTGATGAAGCATTGGCAATGATCTTGGATTTGGATTTGTCTACAAATAAGTATAGGTTGATGAAAACTATATACATGGTATTAAATGCCGGTAAGTGTGCACAAAGTTCTTTGGCATGGCAAAATAATTATTCAGAATTACATCCTCCCCATTGGCCAATTGCCAGAGGAAGCTCAAAAGTCGAGAAATAAAGACACTAGACGCTACAGATTGCAATTTACGCGCAAAATATCTGGCAAAGATACCAACTCTGATTTACTAAATAGACTGCTAATATCATCAGATCCATATATATGTAATTTAAGAAAAGCGCCAAGAACTAAGTGTGGACAATTAACTCCAGATATTTTAAAATTACTGCAAAATACTATCATAAATATTCAAGAGTCAGATGATGAATATGAAAGCAACAACTCAGAATAAGTTATTATTTTTTTTTACATTACTGTTAATTTATGAAATTTCTTTTAAATTTATTATTGTTAAATATGTGTTTACATAAATTTGTGAATACCGCAAATATATAACTATAAAATATTTCTTATTAAAATGTTTACACACTGAATTTCACGTTTATACCTCAATCCGTTCAAGAGTTATCGTGTTCACAAACGAACTGTCGGACAAACATGTATATGGCAGGTAGTAGTTCCAGCAGTCGGATTTGCCTAATTTTTTACCCAATCTTTCTCCTACATATAAGAAGTACTTGTACAAAAAATCTGCATTCTATGTCTGTTATTTACAAAGTTATTATTTTTGTCGTGCTAATTTTTAAAATCGAACACTGTGCGATGTCGCATAGGCGGTATCAAACTATCAGAAATATCTGCGAAATAATCGTTATCGAAATTCAGCAAAATCGTCCGAAAACTAGCCGAGATATAGGCCAAAAACCAAGACTAACTTCTATTTTTTATTAAAAAAAAAAAATAAAGGAAGGTACATATGTATGTATGAACATACTTACATATGTATATAATCCCTATATCTATTATATAAAGAAGGGGTGTATGCATGTATGTATGTATGTATGTATGTATGTATGTTTATATTTTATAGCTGGCCACACCAGTTAACCGATTTTTTTGAAATTTTTACAGGGAGTTATCTCAAGTCTGGAAGGAACAATAGGCTACTTTTTTTTTGAAAACTATTGCTGCCACGCCCACAATACGCCCATTTGTGTAGGAAGTTTAAGCTATGAATGGCATAACAAAATTACTCAAGGCCATATTGATCAAACGCGTAGAGCTAAATACATGAAATTTATAATACATGTTAAGCTTTACATGTTTGTTCAAATGCACATGAATTTTTAAACATTGGGCCAGTAAAGGGATAAAAAGCGGACAAAAAGGGAAAAATCTGTAACCTACTATCTTTTGATGTATATAAGATAGAAACAAAATTAAAAAAGTTTAGCGTTTTCCTTAAGAAATAAACAGACAGGTATCTGGAGTTTTTTTTAAACTTTGGTCCGAAAGGGCGAAAAAAGGGGTTAAAATTACATTTTGGTACTTTTTTGTTACTTTTAAACCAATAAAGACAGAAAAATTTTTCAAATTGCGTTCGATAGGTTTTACAAAAATATGATTACTTTTTTCGTACTTTTTTTAAATTTGGGGCACCAAAGGGTGAAAAAAGGGTTAAAAATATATTTTGATTTTTTTATGCGTTTTTTGTAACTTTTAAACCAATAAAGATAGGAACATTATTCAAATTAAGTGTGACAGGCCTAAAAAATATGAGCACGTTTTTAGATACTTTTTTAATTAATAGATCCTAAGGGCAGGAAAGGGTTAAAATTATGTTTTAGTACTTTTTGTAACTTTAAAATCAATTAAGATAGAAACATAATTTAAATTCCTCTTCCAGACCGATTTTTGGAAATTAGTTCGCACATAAGCGGCTTCTAAAGTTAAAATTTTGAAGGTAAAAAAGTGGGCGGTGTCACGCCCATAAAAGTTAAACTATTTATGCTGGTACTTTTATTGCACCGATTTTTTTAAAATTTGGCACACATATAGAATGCGTCTAATTTTGAAATTCTGAAAGACACAAATGGAGGGTTGCAGCGCCCACAAAAAATTAAGTTTTCATACTGGTTCCTCTATTGTTACGATTTTTATGAAGCTCAAAAATATACCGATAATGTTTGTTTTCGGTCCAATAATGGGTGGCATAAAGATGGACAAACGTGCAAAATTATGTGAAGATAGAGCAATATTTGAGCCAGTTATAGCCCAAAACGCTTAATCCGGGAGGACATTTGTATGGGAGCTATGTCGAAAAATTAACTGAACATCACCACAAACAACGTGCTTTCTTCCTATGCACAGTGGGAGAAATGGCCAATCTAGTGGCGCTTTAAGGATATTTAAAATTTTAGAATTCTGCAATTTTTTTTTATTTTTTTGGTAAATAAGAAACCAACGGATTTTTGGTTTTTTTTGTTTTGTTTTACTCTCGATAGTCGTGCACCTGTGATCTTTTAAACATGACATATGTTTTAGCAAGTGCATTAATACTTTTCGCGCTTTTTTAAAGTTTAAAGTTTGTTTACACAACAAAACCATTACTTTATATATTTTTTTGAATTAGTGCTTAAATTAAAATTTTTAGGTATGTATTAAATAAAAAAATATGTTTGTGAATTGTGCTTATATGTTTTTGTTCTTAAATGTGGTTAACGAGTGACCTGTGTAAAATAGTGTTTTATTATATGTAACTTGAACTTCTGTGGACTAAAAGTTGGGAGAATTCGACGAATTCCGCTCCAATGTTTGGTTTATTTGTTTCTTTGTTCTGTTTTCTATGTCCATTTGAAAAATCAGCTGCAGCTTTTTGCAACTTTGTGATTTTTTACGTTTTTTAGATGCAATGTCAGAGTCTAAACGCACTCTTTTTTTAATTTGGCACTCTGAACCAGTACTTGCAAAAAAGTTTTTGGCGGTGGAAAATCATGTTTTTTCTAATGTTTTTGATTCATCAAAATATAACGAAGAGCAATGTTAACAAATTTGTCAACCATTAAGAAATTTCGTTAATAAACTTCGGTACAAGTGGACAAGTAGTCACAGAATCATGACACATTCGCCGATCGAAAAAAAGAATGGTTAGAACGAGATCTTATTTTTCCAGAACCAGCTATTGGTCGTCGTAAATATTTTTCAGAGTGCTCAACTAAAACTCAAATAAAAGGGGTTTCTTCTATTGTTGATAAGACGCCAACAGAAGAGTTAATGTTAGCAACGCGAATTAGTCTTTTCAAATCTGGAAAAAGGAATGCATCACAAGTTGTTTCGAAATTGAGCTCAGAACCGATAATAGCTTCAAAAATGCTTAAAATTGTAAATGCTGAGCCAAAAGAACCTATTCCATATACGTCTGAGGAAGCTTTGGCTCTATATATAGATGGAGTTTCTTAAAAAAATGCATATGTATAAGTTAATGCAATCTGGTGTCAAAGAGCGAAATTTTATCATTTATCCAAGCTACGATGTTTAAGCTAAAACTAAAAAAGAGTGCTACTCCAATGACATACGCGTAACTGAACGTTCAGCAGAAGTAAATTTACAGTCTCTTATTAACCATACTGTTGGACGTATATTACAGGGTTTTCCAGCAGCATTTGAGGACCTCGAAATCGAATGCAAAAAAAAAACGATTGCATAAAAGCCGTTTATAAATGGGGTTGTGATGGAAGCAGTGGTCACTCTACTTACAGGCAATGATTTAATATTCCCGAAACTGGAACTATTGATCAGCATTTATTTGCTGTATGTATTGTACCGTTGCTAATAAAAAATGAATCTTCAATACTATGGGAAAATAATCGACCTTCTTCAACTAGGTTTTGCAGACCTATTTAACTAACTTTTGAAAAAGAGTCAGCAGACTTAGTTCGAGATGAGGTTGATAATGTTAAAAGGCAAATTTCTCAAATTTTATCTACAGCATTAAATCATTTAAAAATACAACATGAATTCCATTTGACAATGATTGACGGAAAAATGTTCAACACCATAGCGGAGTCATCACCACAGGCTTGCGGAATTTGTGGGGCAGCTCCAAAATTGTTTAACAATCTGAATATGATTCAGTTAAAACAACCACAAAAACATTTGTACGAGTATGGATTATCCACACTCCATGCCTGGATTCGTTGCTTTGAGTGTATAATTCATATCGCCTACAGACTACCAATAAATACCTGGCAAGTTCGTGAAAAAAATAAGAAAATCGTTTAAGAAACAAAAACCAAAATTCAACTAGAACTGAGAAAACAAATGGGCATCCTGGTGGACATTCCAAAGACCGGCTCAGGGAACACAAACACGGGAAATACTGCCAGAATATTTTTTAAGACCCCGATTTTGGACTTTACAGTAACTGGCGTACAAATGGAATTTATTAAAAGAAGAAGCTTTTCGCATATATGCTAGGGAAACTGCAAATATATTTGTAAGGGAATACCCCTGGTTCTACATGCCTGCATCCGTCCATAAAATTTTATTGCATGGTGCGGATATCATTAAAAATGTTTCCTTACCAATAGGTATTATGTCAGAAGAGGCACTTGAGGCAAGAAATAAAGATTTCCGTAGCTATAGGCTTAACCACACACGAAAAACCTCAAGACTACACACTATGGAGGACCTAATACATGCATTGGTGGTTTCTTCAGACCCTTTCATTACATCTAAATCTCAAAAAAACATATTGAAATAGATGATGAGGTCAAGCAACTTCTTTTAAATGAGTATGAGTAACCAGTAACCCACATTTCGGAAAGCTCTGACTCAGAATAATTTTCCAAATAGTTTCTTTTAGAACATGAGCTAATATAAAGTAGGATCTTGTTATTTAAAAATATTTCATAATTTACATCAAGAGTTTGTTACTTTATTTTTTTTTATTATAAAAATAGTAAGATTACAAAAATAAAATACAACTGATTTATTTAAAAAAAATACCAAACTTAAAATTCGTTTTTTTTAAGTTATTAAAAAAGCAACGCGAAATTAGCAAATTCTTGCATAGACCACAATAAATCAATAAAAAAAATTAAGAAATATACACATTTTAAATTAAAAAAGAAAAAAATTATAATTACAGAAAAAATCATTATAGTAGAATTCAGCACTGTCACATTATCCCTATTTTACTTCTTATAAATTTGCATTAATTTCTGGTTTTAAGTACTATTATTGGTGCATGCCGAGTGTAGGGTAAAATTCAAAAATATAAATAAATATAATATACAATGCCAAAAATACAATTTTGCTTAAAAAAAGTTGTAAAGTCGAATGTAATACAAATTTATAAACATACATACTACTATTAATATATTAATTGTCGATGATGAATGATACAGCATTAATGGCGCACACTGTACTGAAGCGGCATGTCCCAAAAAAATTTTTTTTGAAAGAGCATGTCCTTGGCTATAACTTCACTGAACATTTCTAATAGATCAGATCAGTAATTAAAAAGATATAATTAAAGCGCCACTAGATTGGCCATTTCTCCCACTGTGCTATGCCAGAAAACTTATGTGTTCCAAATTTCAGCGAAATATCTGCAAAAATGCGGTCTCTACTTTGTTCAGAAGAATACATTAACTCACAGCCGGACGGATGGACTGACAAGTTTTAATCGACTCAGGAAGTGATTCTGTGTCGATCGGTATAATTGGAGGTGGGTCTCTGATCTTGTTTTTTTTGGTGAAGTACAAATATTTGCACAAAAGCATAATAAAATTTGAGTATAACAATATAAGAGAAGTTTGAACTTTTATTGAAAAATATTTAAAATGTGATCCCTGTATATTATATAAAAAGGGGTTGTATGTATTATACACGTGCACAAATAGAACAAATAAGTATTGCAAAAACAGATATACCTTGTACATCCATGTACATACCAGTTCTTTTTGGTGTAAGTGTGTGAATAAGTCTAAATGATATTGTATGGTTTTGCTACTGCGCACTCACTCTACTCTTATAAACAAATATTGTTGTTTATGGTTTTGCATTGAGTGTGAAATGTATTTGTTTTTTTTTTGTGCTGAATAACAATGGTATCATAAATGTTTTCTTATAACTATTGGTATAACAAATACACAAGATCGTTTATATAAAAGGTACTGAATGAAACAAAAATTTGATTTTTAAAGTTTATTGTAGCTATAGTGTTTAAAAATGAATAAAATAAATTTAAAAAAAGTATTTTTTTATCTCCAGCTCAAAAATTAAGCTAAAATAATATATACATATTTATTTTGTATTTTTTAATAATTTAAATTTTAATTTTAAATTTGACTTTAAAATATATAGTTACGATGCAGTTTTATTTTTTTTTAGCTAAATTTGTTTATTTTATTTAAATAAAATTTAAAAAATAGAAAAACTGGCTCATGAAGCCAGAATAAGAAAACACACCAAAAGTACTTATGGTTAAACATCATTATTTGTATGTAACTGTTTCAACGAAACATAGAAAAACAAATTTGTTATTCTTGCTCTCATTTTACCAAACCACACCATATTTAGTTAGAGAAAACACCAATACACACTTATAACAAAAACACAAAGCTACTTATCAATACACACTAAAAGCTGAAAAACACACAAACTGGTGTAAACAGATATATGTATGCACGTCTTTAGTATGTATGTATGTATGTATGTATGTATGTATGTATGTATGTATGTATGTATGTATGTATGTATGTATGTATGTATGATTGTATTTTATAGCTGGCCAGACCATTGGACCGATTTTTTTGAAATTTTTATGGGAGTTCCTCCAAGCTTGGAAGAAACAATAGGCTACTTTTTTAAAAATTATTAAATACAAATACATTTTTAGAAACTCGGCCCGTGAAGGGATAAAAAGGGGAAAAAATGGAAAAATCTGCAACCTTCTATCTTCTGAAGTATATTAGATGGAAACAAAATTTAAAAAGTTTTGCGTTTTCCTTAAGAAATAAACAAAAAGGTATTTTTTTTTTAATTTTGGCCCGAATGGGAAAAAATAGGTTTAAAATATATTTTGGTACTTTTGGGTACTTTTAAATAATTTGAAACTAATAAAGATAGAAACATTATTTTAACTGCTTTCGGTAGGTTTAAAAACTATGATTAAGTTTGTCGTACTTTTTTCAATTTTTGTCGCAAAGGGGGAAAAAGGGTTAAAAATATATTTTGATTTTTTTAGGTGTTTTTTGTAACTTTTAAACCAATAAAGATAGAAACATTATTCTAATTGGGTGCGACAGGCCTAAAAATAATGAGTACGGGTTTGGGTCCTCTTTTAATTATTGGACCCTATAGGGAAAAAGGGTTAAAATTATGTTTGAGTACTTTTGTAATTTTAGAAACACCACTAAAAATAGAAAAATTATTAAAACTGCTTTCGTAAGTTTACCAAAATATGTTAATATGTTAATAAACGGCTATAATTGTATATACCTATAGAAGTTTATAAATGAATATTTGATAACTAAAGTTTTCTGGATATCTCTAAAACTATGAACCTTATGAATTCCCAATTTTTATACGTTAATTAAAGAGTAGGACTGACTTATAATTCGTTGCAACTTTAGTGGCTGGTCGCGCACATATATAAGTTGTCTTATTTACATATTTTGGTAATTTTACTATGATTGGTGTGGCGAAGCACACCGGGGCTTAGCTAGTATATTATAAAATCAAGGTGTAAGTTTGTTTGTTTGTTTGTTTGTCACGCAATCACGCCTAAACGGCTGGACCGATTTTTATGAAATTTGAAATGTAAATACCTTGAAGCCCTGGGTGTGCGATAACTATTAATATTTGTATAGTAATTTAAAACTTAATAATCCAGATTTGTTTTGTTAGGTTTTGTTTGCATAATTTCATACAATATTGTTTATGGGTTTAATGTTTATGTAAAAGTTTTATTAACAACACTAAAGGGTATTTCGTGTAAAAATTCACATACTAAAGACATAGACAGCTCATCAAAACGATTTAAATTTCGAGTTGAATCGAATGCTGTAATTTTTCCACAGTTTTATATGCACTTTTTTAAGTTAAAAATTTGCTTTCAAACTTTACCTTTTAAGATTATTCCCGCGCAACGCCGAGACGGGTAAGCTAGTTATAATAATAATAAAAAACAGAAACAGTTATACTATGAGATTGCACGTATAAGTATTCATAAAATATTAATTTTTGAGGGATTGTTGCGTTTTAAACAACGACTTTCATAGTTTGGCAATGGGTCAGCGAGTAGAAGCAAGAGTGATAGACATTGGGCAGCGACGATCGACGGTTCAATACCTGGCCGGGACAAGTTTTTTTCCCGTTCTTTTTTTTTATTATTTATATGCATTTAAAAAAAAAAAAAATTTTTGATTACTGACAGATACAAGCCAGCAGCTACGACTACTTCTGTTTATTTTTTTTAATGTGTACCTAAAAAACTCTAAAGCTTACCCGGAGTTGCCCCTTCACGAGTGTAATATAAGACCGACACTCATTCATTTTTCCTTCAAGAAATTTTTGTGAAACATACTTACACCATATCTCCGCCCCCTAACAGAGTTCCCACACAAAGCTTAATTTGAATTTATTAATTGCCATACAAAATTTGAAAAATATAGAACCCCTACAACTTCTCCAGAGTCTCCCCTAGAGGAATAAAATTTATCACAGCCCCCATTTTTTTTTTCCTCTTAAATATATTCCTAGAATGTACTTACGCCCAATCTGCGTCACCTATGGGTTGCCATACAAAATTTACAAAAATTATGTCAAAATGCCCACAGCTTCCTCAGAGTCTGCCTTAGAGCAATAAAATGTACGACCAACCCCCATTAGTTTCTTCTCCTAAACATATTTCTGGAAAGTACTTCACCCCTATCTCTAAGCCCTAAGGAGCTACCATACAAAATTAAACAAAAATGAGGTAAAACCCTTAAAACTCCCCCGGAGCCTTCTTAGAGGAATAATTTGTATCATAGTCCCCATTAGTTTTCCCTCCCAAACATATTCCTAGAACATACTTACCCCTATCTCCGTCACCTAATGGGGTGCCATACAAAATTTATAAAAATGAAGTAAAAATGCTCACAGCTTCCTTAGCGTCGGCCTTAAAGAAATAAAGTGGACAACCGACCATCATTAGTTTCCCCTTTCAAACATATTCTTAGAACATACTTACCCCCTATCACTACGCTGTAAGGGGGTTGCCGAAATTCCGGTTCTGTTTACGTCGGGCTCTAAATAATACTAAAAGAGAGATTTATATCTCTGTGGAGTATGGTCACTATAAAGCGAAATACGTCGGAGAAACAGCTGTATGTCTATTTTCTTTATATATTTCATTTGCGAAGAAAATTGTTAAAAAATTAATTAAGTTTTTTTACTTTTAACATAAGTATAAGCTTTAAGACAATTCTAAATGCACTATAAAACGAATTGAAATCTAAAGTAAAAGTGGCCACAAATTATTAAAACTGTGTGCGTGCATCGAATTTTTTAAATAATTATGATGATAAAGGTGATCATCATCGCCATTTAATATAGTCTGGCCGGCAACAGCGGAAGTCGTTGAGACGATTTTCATTCAAAAATTAAATTACTTTTTTTTACACAATCGCAACAACAGACACCCTTGTATTTGTTATACATAAGTACCATTTTTGCCCTTTATTACACACACAAAAGTAATTAAAATAAGATCATTAAAAGTAATTAAGCCGAATAAAATTGTGTATATTATATAAAGAAATGCAAAATTAAAAAGCGTTTTTTGTTTGTCCAAAAAATATATACATATTTCCGCTACCTTAACCCTTTAAGTGCAAAAAAATTTTTAAATTTTTATTTAATTTGTTTGATATTTTTAAATAAACTACCAGGGCTGTCATGACTAAATCATACTTCAGTGTTGTAAATTTTGGATTTATGATTTAATTTCTGAATTGAAGTACTGATAAATTTTCCAGCTTATAATTTGAAAATTTTTTGCATAGAAGAGTATATAAGTTGCATTTATATCTAATTTCGAGAGCTTTCGAATTCCATGACAACCCCGTATAATTATAGAAGTTGAATTTTAACTGTTTTGAAATCTACAAGATTTAAAGGGGTTTGTGTATTTTAAAATTTGTTCTAGAGATGAGCTTGCTGGTGAATATTTTGTTAACTGTGATTACGCCCATGAATCATTAAACATTATCGAAACACTATTATATTTTGAAAGATTTTCCCGTTGCGAAAACTTATCACAAGTTGCAGAATATATCACTGAAAAATTTAATTTGTAGTTTCATAAAATAAAAAAATTGAGCTTTTGACGCATGCAAACAACTTTCCCAAAGTGTTTAAAACAAGATTATAATATTACGCCGTTCGAAAACTTTTAGGGTGTGAACAAAGTGGCCTCTTGTTGCCGAAGCGAACGGACTGACGCCTATTGCGAGTACGTAAGCGCGAACAGGTCATTAAGGACGCCGAGCTGGTCAGAGCGCAGAGCTGATTAAATGCGAGAAAACAGTTCCATAGCGTATTTCAGCGCTTCAAATAAATAATTAAAGTTAAATATAGTTATAACAATTATAAAAAAATTAAAAAAAAAATCTTTAAACTAAGGTTGGCAACCGATACCGTTTAAATACCGTTTAAATTTGGTTACCGGTAATAATACCGATACCGAAATAATTTGTTTCGCAAAATACCGATATAAAAATACCATTTCCTTTGATACCGGTAACAAAATACCGTTTCCTTTGATACCGGTATTACGATTATATGCTTTGGTAATAAAAATCCAAGAAATAATGTAAGTAGTAAAAACTAAACAAATGTACATATGGTACTATATATTACATGAATTTACACTGTTTCTCAAAAATAGGATTGCTAAACTTCACGTTCCCCAATTGCAACGCTGTTATTGTTTTGTTTCCTAACAAGGCAAACTTATAAAGATGATTGCATAATACTTGCAGTTTCTTTTTTCAACAATATTTCGTCTTGTAACTTTGTAAATAAAAAGCTTGGTGTTAGCTGTACCAGGTACACAAGTTAGTGTAGAAAGATTATTTTCAGGGGTAAAATGTATATTGAACCCTACCCTACCGACCCCTAGTTAAAAATATGAAATATCTTATGAGTAATAAATTGATAAAAATAAAAAAAGTTTGGGATTTCGAAGGCCAATGTGAAGGGTATATAAGATTCGGCACAGCCGAATATAGCGCTCTTAATTGTTATTTCCATATGCATCTAAAAAAGTAAATGCTTTTTAAATATCCCAGACAGTAAACTTAAATGTATTTTTCAAAACTATAAATTATTAATAAATTTTAATTTATATTTTTTTTTTCAAAAAATTGACTCTGATTTAGAAGCTGAAAAAAATGTTTTTGATATATTTTTTAAACATTTTAGCTTAAAAAAGTACAAAGTATTTACCAGGGTACATTAGTACAGGTAGTATCAAGATGAATTCAAAAATTCACCCTTTGCATTAGTGATGCCAGGAGATTTTTTTAGAAATTCCTACACTTATGGGGAAATGATCCCTTTTTTCCCTACACCCAATTTTTGTTTCCCTACATTTTTCCCTACACTACTTTTTTTAAATTTTAAAAAAAAATAAATTAAATCTTTACTGTACATTTTTAATTCAGCTACATAAATTCAGGTTCGTTTATATAATAACATAAAAACGAATAAAAATATCATTAAAAACAACAAGAATACTACAAGAATAACATAAAACAACAAAAAACTTACAAATATTACATTGAAAAAAATTGTTTATGCAATTCTGTATAATCAGTTTTTTTTAAATGACTAGATGTGCATTTAAAACTCAAACAATTAATTACATTTGCTTGTAAATGAGATTTAATAATGTTAATAGAATTTAATATTTCAAAGCTAAATTTGTTTCTTTTTTTAAGGTACGTCAGTACCAACAGAAAAAGTCCTTTTGGCGTCAGCACTAGCACGTGGCAAACTTAGTTAAATTTTTATTATTTTTGCAAAATTTGGAAAAATCATATTGTCATATATTTTTTGATTTGCAGATTTTGGACCAAAATGCTCCAACATCTAATTTAGACAATATTTGCTTTTCATTCTCAAAAAAACTATATTCCAAAGTTAACCATTCTTGTGTTAGTAAGTATAAGTAAAATTTATACTTATCGCGCAACAATTTAAATTGATATTCATTTTTGTTATTATTTCCAATGGCTACTTCAGGATTTTAAAATTCCATTTCTTCGAAGATTGAGTTATCATTTAGTGGCAGTCTTCTTTGCATTTCTTCAAGTGCAGTTGTATAGAATTGTAAACAATCAGATTTTATGTGTTAAGCACTGGTTTTTTGGAAACGTTTTCAGCAATTCTTCACATTCACTGCCGACATTAAAGTCATCTATTGGCAATAAGCATGAGGTGCCTTATGGCACAATAAGCTTTCAGGCATTCTTGTTTTTAATAAAATTTTGACTAAGGTTAAAGTCGTAATCTTTCTTGAACGTAGGTATGGATAAAAAGTTATCCACAAACAAGTTAGCTGCATAACTCAAAACAAGTGCAAGGTGTATTTAACAAGGTGGCATTATAAAGTTTCCGTACAACAATGCAACTTTAACTGGGTCATCAAAAATTATATAGCAATTTCTATGTGTTGTTTTGACAATTATTTGTACCAGCAAATAATAATCAGCTTGAACAATTGTTTACTTGTCATTATTAATAAAAATGTCACTCATATTGTAGAGGTATTACCAGATTTACGACTTTCTAATGATACACTTAAAGAGAAGCATATATTTTTTAAAGTTTGCATAATTTTATAGTTTTTAGTTGTGAACAAAAATTTGCAATTAAAAAAACCCCTACAATTCGGCAAAAGTAAGAAATCTTTCCCTTTTTCCCTACATGTAATATTTTTGAAAAAATCCCTACAAAAACGGGAAAAATCCCTACACTTGGCATCACTGCTCTGCATTTCCTTTTTGTGTTTGAAAAAGTTAATGTCAAAAAATGTAAAACTTAATACAAGATTATTTAATTTGTTATTTACTTTCTGAAATATTTATGGTCAGCTAGGCTCTTGATATAACCTGTATAAGTGTACCCTGGTATTTACTAGGGAATGATAAGCAAAGCTGAAAATCGATTTTCGATTTTACGATCAACCATTTTAATCTCGATTATCAAAGTCGATTAATCGAAACCCATAATCGATTATAATTCATAGATGATTTTTGTTCTGATACTATATTAAAAAAATAGATAGCATCAAAAGTTATTTTTAAGTAAGTTAATTAAACTTTTCCTAAAGAAAGAAAGGTATTACTGGAAAAGTTGTACATTTGCAAAGAACGTAGGTCATTAATAAATTCAGTTATTTTAACTCCATATGCACATAAGTATATATGTATATGTATATATATATATATGCATATGGAGTTAAAATAACTGAATTTATTAAATATATATATATATCCATTATAATTTCAATGTATAAAAATAAAAAGTCAAAAAAAAACACAACAGATATACACATTTAATTTTTAATGACGATAAGTTATTTTTACTGTACTGCGTACTGAACTTTTTTTCCTTTTTTAAATTGTTTAAAAATTTTTCCAAATCTGACTAGAGTGCATTTTTAATTAACTTTCGCCCTCAAATATCACAAATTTTAAAATAATACATTAACGCTTCATGCTGGCATATGAGTTATTGGTGCAGATAATTCGAAACGAATTGTTTTAAAGAAGAAACTCTTATAATTCATAGCATTTTAAAATTTTTAGGTAAAATCGATTTTTCGGAGTCAGTAATCGATTTCAGCATAAAATTGTTAACAAAAAGCCGATTACAATAAATCGATCTTTTTTTGGGGTCAAAATCGATTTTCGACTATAATTGAAGTCGATTTACCAGTCCCTAGTATTTACATATTTTTATGAATACTAATTTTTATATATTTAAAAAATATTTTTTTATTATACAAATGCTTGATGTTTGGAATTCTATTTTATGTTCCTATTAGTTTTTAAACAATGTACCTACTTCTAAAAGTCAGCAATTTTTTTTATTAGCCTAATAAAAAGAGAACATGTAAATAAAAACTTAACAATGTTTTTAAATTCAATATAGATTTTTTTTATTTTTTGTAAATACCATTAAGTAAGTATCTATACCGATACTGATAAAATCAAAATACCGATACCAATACCGAAATTAAAGAATTAATACTGTTACCGATACCGATATAATCAAAATACCGATACCGATACCGATATGACAAATTTCTTAATACCGTTACCGATGCCGATACAGTTATTCGTTTCGGTTGCCAACCTTGCTTTAAACATAACACGAATGAACAAAAACCTAAATGCATACAAACATACATAAAACATAAATAATATATAAAATATCAGCGCTGATTCTCGCATCCACAATGCGCACTCAAACTTATTTTTCGCATGAACAAGTTCTCGCAATAAGCGTCAATCAGCTCGGCTCGGCAACAAGTGGCCACTCTGTTCGCACCCTTACCTTCTTCGATTTGAATCTGCGGACATTTAACTTATGGCGTTTTCTTTTCTGGCAGAAATGCTGCCTTTATTCTGCCCTATGCCCTCATTTCTGTTCTTTTCTGAAAAGCAAGGCAGCATTACTACAGAGTTGTAAGTTCTTTTCTGGTAATGTTGCCCTAAAAAAATGAAAAAATGCTACATTTTTGCCCCTAAAATAATCAAAGGGTTACTCACTGCCTTTTTAAAAAGAAGAAGATCTATTTTTTTGCTATCAGTTTTTTGACGTTGAATAAAAAAATTTTATTTCTGTAAAGAAATCATAAAATGGAATTAAAAAACGAGGTCTCATCTAAAAATATAGTGATTGTTTGTTCTGTTGTAGTCACTGAAAATGTACCACTTTTCAAAGGTTTAGGTAGTTTTAAAAAAGTGTTACAAAATAAAATGGCAACATTTATGCTCAGAAAAGAAAACACCATTAGTTTCTTGATTATAAGTGCATAAAAGAATAACTGGACTTAACTCGTGACTTATGTGATTGCATTGAGAATCGTAAAAAATACAAATAATACGTCAATCATATTACATTTATGGGATTGTTACATACGATGATAAATAAACAGTAAGTTTCTTTCTATACTTCGTTCACAATATGTGCGAAACTTTCGGACATTAAAACAAAATTGGAGGAAATAACGAACGTTCTATTTGTAACCTTTTCAGGTATCACAGTAAGAAATAGAATTAAAGATTCTGGTGTTTTCATTCCCATATTCATAAAAATTAAAATAGGGGTATTAAGCGCTTCTTTGACAGTTGTCTATGTGATAATTGTCAAATAAGTCCGTGATAAGCCTGCTTTAATATCCGCTATATCTTGGAAACTATAACAGCTATCGGCAAAAAATCATTGTGCAGCAATGCCTACTTTTTGGAAAAATAAGTTGGATGGGAGCAACGCAAGCGGTAGCCCGCATACAAATGAAAAATTTTTTTGAAATTTTTATAACGAAATATTTTGGAAACTATAATATCTAAAATGCCCTTAAGTAAATAAATATGCAACAATGCCTATATTTTGGAAAAAAAAAACAGTTGTACATATATAAGCAGAAGGAGCGGAGGCGAAAGCCACCATACAAATGAAACCTTTTTACAAAATTGTTGATACAAAATATCTCAATAACTGTTAGAGCTTTCGATCTTAAACTTTACACAAGGTATTTCTATTAGGAGCACGGAAGTAGCATCGCTCCTATAAACGTGCAAATTTTTTTAAGTTTTCTATTGCAAAAAAGGACTGTTGACTTCAAACCCAATATAAAGTAATTTTATTATGTGTTATATTTGCGATTTGAAGGCAACTTGGATAGATCAGATGACTTGGTGTACAAAAAGACCAATGTGAAGTGTAAATAAAATTCGGCACAGCCGATAATAGCGCGGTTTGCTTGTTTCTTTCTATAGAAGTCACTGCATTCAGGACTTCTTTTATCAAAATAATCAGTACAATTCAAAAATATAAGAGTAGACCATATGAAATATAAATTCATGTAATGACAAAATCGGTATACACGATCACCCAAACAATGATAAATTATTTTTTTAAATTTAACTGCGTAAATGTGAGCATAATTTTAATGGTTTATAATTTTACAGCAGTGATGAAAAATGAGAATTTTATTTAGGTATCAAAAAAATGTTTTGGGCGTACTTTTTTAACGGCAATAGTATCAAAACATCTTTTTTTTCTCTCTTTTACTTTAATCCAAAAAAAGTAAATACAAAAAAGTCGTATAGTGATTTAAGGTGTTTTTACTTTGTTCAACAGCGAGCCGAACCTATATTGTATATAGTTTTTGAAAAATTTGAATTTTGGTTTAAGTCCGTTAATATCATTCAATGCAATTGTAAGCATTTACTTTAAAAATCTGACCTTTAATTTGGAAAAATTGACGGTAGCCGCTTGAAGAACTTCAATTTAATTTTTTTTTCTTCATTGACTTGCCGTATTTATCTTATCGCATCTCTATTAAATATGTTTTTGCCTGCCTTTAGTTACCAAGCATCAAACTAAAAAGTTTATTTACAACAAAAGAAATGTGTATATTGAAAACATTTGACAAGGCAACTAACTATCTTTAGGTTAATATTTTATGCTTTAAAAAAATGTTACAAATTGCAATAATGAAAACGTATTACATAAACTCAAAAATACTTGTTGGAGTAATGGTTAAAAACCCATTGGCTAATGTAAAAACGTATTTTGTCATTGAGGAAATTCCCAAAGCTATTATAGCTTTTCTCATCTACAAAAAATATATTTTCTGTATACGCCACCTTCTTGCACTTTTCTTAATTAAATTTTTTTTAATTAAAATAGGTTTTTTAAACGAAATTTTTACACAAAATCAGTATTTAAAATTTATTTTAAATTTAAAAATTGTTTATAAATATCCCC
The DNA here is from genome assembly GCA_963583895.1 of Melanophora roralis. Classification (NCBI taxonomy): domain Eukaryota; kingdom Metazoa; phylum Arthropoda; class Insecta; order Diptera; family Rhinophoridae; genus Melanophora; species Melanophora roralis. The sequence goes on from OY757192.1 coordinate 6,932,396, forward strand.
TTAACTTTTTGCATGGTTAATAATATTGTGTGTAACTTACCATAAACCAATTTTGGGTTCTCATAATTTCTTAACAAAAGTTCAATGATTCAATCTTTTTTTTTTTTTTTGAATTTGTAATCATCATTTTCTATTCGAAAACTTTGTAAAATAGTAATGCAAAATGTATTTTTTACAGCCGCTCGCGAAAGGGAGCATATTTACATACTTAAGCATTAAATAAGGCACATTAAAAGAAAAATGTAGTTGGCAAGAGGCGAAATTCACCCTTTAAAATAAAAATTAGAAAAAGCAGAAGAGGATATCAAATTAGGTAGAGGAGTAACATGGTATTTTCAAGTATTCAATAATATCAAAAAAAGTACGATCGTATTAACGTTTTCAACACTGTTTTACAGTATTTAATTATGGCTCTTTCTCTTTTAATCTTTTTTCTGATTTATAGTTTTTATTCTCTTCACGTTTGTTTTGCATTTAAATGATTATAGATGATCCAATGCAACGTGTTCGTGACTCAAAAAATTTTAATTTTCAAGCAATAAAAAATATTTAATGACAATTTTTTTATATGAAATGTTTTAATTGAGCTGTTATTTTTTAAAGTGGTATAATGCCGGTCAAAAATATAAATTAGCTTAATTAAAATGACGTATAAAAAATGTAATAAAATTTATATATTTAAAAGGGAGACTACCACTCCACTTGCTTCTTTTCAAAAATATTGTTCCCGAATTAGCCTACCCTCTTCAGCTTTGTGGCAACAGTGGATAAAGTTACATACATACATAAATACATACAGACATACTTAGAGACAAATTCACGTGGACTTATGCTACGAAAATTCGTAGATTTTGCTTATATCTCAGTTATATCAGAAACTATTCGACGATTGTATGATTCACTAAAAACTTTTTAACGATAATTGATAATTTGCAAAAAATGGCTGTAATTTAAATCTTAGAACTGTAGGCTAAATATTTTAACGCCGTTTTAAAACAAAAAATAATGTTTTGGTGGTAAACTCAACAATATAAAAAATATTACCCTTAAATAAACAAATACAGAGTGTCACCCAGCAAGGTATACTACTTTGTTTTGCTGCTATTTTGGTAAACATAAGTCTTGACAGGTCATATTTGGCAGTCGTGAAGTAGGGACGTCGCAAATTTATTATGGAAAAATATTCGGTAAACAAGCATGTTTTGGGTCACGGCACTTGGTTGCAATGCAGCTCCACATCGAGCAGAAGCTCTCCCCGCGATTAACATAAGAGTAAACCACAACCACCACGTTGCTTCCAAGAGGGGTCTCAACCATTGCCAGGCCAGAACCAAGGTTCTAGGGGCTCCTGACACCCGTTGTACCAGATCTAGAATGACAAGCTTCTGGTCACAGTCAAAGCCAAAGCCACTTTCATTCGATCCCCAAACAGATAAGGCGCTGGTCACCCCTCGTAGCCGAAACCACTTCCAATTTCGACTACCGTCTGGGATTGGTAGCCCCTCGTAGCCGGAGTTATAAAACCCCAACTACTTCTAGTTTCAACACAAGGTCTCGCAATGGTAGCCCACGAACAAAAAGGCCATGCACAGCCCCCAATCTATACTCACGAAACATTCAACCGAAAAATTCATCAAAGCCACTATCGTCTCCTATTAAATAGCTCACACGCAAACAAATTAAACCTCTCCAAACATTCCGGCACAGACAAAACACCGCCCACATCATACCCACTATCCGTCCCAACAATCCTTTATGTCGGCATAGAAAAGACACTCAACAATACATGCAACCAATTCTTATATTCCTCCCGACAGTTACTCTCGGCCGTACCACTCAGTTCTCTACGATACATATATATCCATTAAACGAACCACGACCAGTAAGAAAAAAGCCCCAACTCAGACCAAAACTAAAGCCCGGACTATCACCCACAAATCTTACCGCACTAATAAATTCGTAGGTAGCCCTACCATTCATACTACCATCTCACCTAGCCTGCCACTTACTGAAAACACATTCGTTCAAAAGTGACTTTCGCTCCACTTCATTCATACCATCAACCTCCCTGCCAACAGAGACAATCCCCTCTTTCATCTAAACAATACACCCTGCCAAATCACCTCCAAATCAAGGAGAGTCTTTCCCATCAACACCTGCAGCGCCTCCATAGGGACCGTACGACACACCGGCAAACATCATAACAACATAACCCTCTGACAGGACAATATATTGCGATATCATACAGCAGACCTGACCGTCTTACACCATACTGATGCACAATAAGTTGCACACGACACAAACAATCCATCATATGCGAAGAGCACGTCTGCTAAGGCCACAGTTACTCCTAAGTACACGCCTCACTCGTCCAACCACACCAGTCAGCTTCTCCCAAACCCAAACCAGATGCACAGCTAAATTCATCATCTCCCTCATGATGACACCAAGATACTTAACCTCCGACACATACCCTATAACACCACCATTCATCCTCAAAAATAGAGGCCGATCCCACGGCAATCCGCCCTTAAGCAACATTTCCGCCAACTTATCCACTGCCATACTAACCCTCACCTGCACACTCCATTCACCTTTAACACATTTAACCTCCCCTGCCCTACGCTTAATCTCAACCCACGATTGGCCCTCGACCATAAACAGTAAATCATCAGCATACGCACAAACTTTACACATCAATTCTATCCGCCCCAACAAATGATCCATCATCAGCTTTCATACAAATGGACCCCAGGGTTCCATCCTTGGGACAACCCCAAAAAAGATCAACACTCACACTCTCATTCACTCTAACAATACAAGCACGCCTACCAGTAAAATAACTCTCCCACAGCCGGTAGTCAACACATCCTACCTGACGCAACCTGGCCAAAACACTGTCCCAGCAAAAGCAATCAAAACCCCTCTAAAATCAACAAACAGACCTAAAACATACTTTGCGCCGCTTCTACCTACGCAATCCTTTACAAACATCAATGCATCCTCCACACTCTTGCCCTTCCTTAACCAAAACTGCGACTACAGGGACCCGTATCCTCCTCACCATGATCCTCTCCAGTACCTTGCCCAACATCGGCAAAAAACTGATACGACCTAGGATTACTCCAAACCCTTTTCGGCGATTTCAACAAAAAAAAAAAAAAACAACCCTAGCTACCTTTCACTCACTCGGAAAATATCCCTCTCTAACACACTTCGAGTAGAGAGCTCGTAGATACTCAGAAAGAACCCTAGAAATGCTCTTACACATTTCACTAGTCAATCAATCCATACCTGGAGACTTTTTACTCTTTACCATACTCATGCAATCCTTAACCATCCTCCAATGGCGAAGGGGAAACCATCCCCACTCCAGGGAACGAACAACCTGCTCCGGCATAGGAAAAAAATCCCCAAGCAAGACATTCACCCCAACCCGTGAGCAAGACACCTTCAACCTGCAAACCACATACATCCACTTGCCTACCCTTACCCCAATAAATACGATAAACACGAACCCAAGGGTCATCCCTATTCCCATCAACAAAATTCCTCCACTCAGCCTTCTTCAACCGTACAACCATGTTCTTATAATCACGCAACTTCCCCCTATAAGCAACAGTGTCGCAATTCACATCAGAACTCCCGCTAGCCCTCGTCCACAGGTATCGCCCACGAAAGCGCCTCAGCACCCTTCTCTCCACGCTAAGCTCATCCGTCCACCATCTTACGCCACGTGAACCCCGCCTGCGACATCTCCCCATAAAAGTGTCATTCACACCACCCACCCATTCAAGAATACAGGCAATCTGCCCGTCAACATCCATACTCGCTAACTCATCAATAGACACATTCATATTGCTGCCAATCAATATCACGAACTCGTCATCGACTCACACCCTTATTATTTCTAGCCACCCGCTGATAAGTAAATTCAATCTCTAATAAATTGTGATAATCTTCCACAGACACACACACCCCACAAGTTCGCATTCACTAAGACACACTCCACATCAATATTATTCACTTCCACCGCAGAACACCGGCATACAGGCAGGCAGCTCCCTGAAGTTACAGGAAGTTACGTAAGGCTCCTGAATCAAGGCAAAACTACAGCCCAGCTCACACATACTCCGACCTACATAGATCACACACAGCCGCATACGATCTTTGACAGTTGTATTGCACTATTCGACCATCCATCTTAATGCCTAGAATTTGTTCGCGCAACCACCTCACTATAAACCGCACAAGCGCACGACATCATCAAATGCCCCGACGGCCTACCCTTAAACACACAATTCCTACAACACAAATCATTAACACATCCACTCGCCTTATGCCCCTGTCGACTACATCGGCAGCAGACATCCTCCTTCAAACGACACTCAGCCTTCCCATGGTCATAACTCAGACATCTAAAGCAGCTACTTATTCTCTCAAATCCACTCACGTGAAACGAAAACCATTTACATACACTCGGTCCCCCTGTAGCATGACTACCCTCCACTATCACATTAACCGGACTACCAACATCAGCGCCCTATGGCCGCATACGATCTTTGACAATTGTATTGCACTATTCGACCATCCATCTTAATGCCTAGAATTTGCTCGCGCAACCACCTCACTATAAACCGCACAAGCGCACGACATTATCAAATGCCCCGACGGCCTACCCTTAAACACACAATTCCTACAACACAAATCATTAACACATCCACTCGCCCCATGCCCCTGTCGACTACATCGGCGGCAGACATCCTCCTTCAAACGACACTCAGCCTTCCCATGGTCATAACTCAGACATCTAAAGCAACCATCAGCCAACATCAGCGCCCTATGGCAAACTCACAAAACGAATTCTCTTCCTCTTTTAATTCTTCTCATACAGCTACTCCATAAACTCATCCGTGGTGATCTCCGAGTGAACCGCTTGCACCATCACTCTAGTTCTCCGACCCTCATTGACTCTAACCTCCAAACATACCTCACCAAACCGTCCATTCTTCGCCATACTATCCCTCTCAGCAACCGAAGAAGTGCGAATAACGGCACCCTTGTCCCTAACGGGCCTAACCTCATGCAGCCTCAAGTGAGATGACACAAGACTACACGAAACAAACAACCACACACCAAAAACCACCAAAAAATACAGAAAATCGCACTTTTTACTACGGCAATCCTAAACACTTCTCACACTACGGCAATCCTGGTTTAAAAATTCCGCGTTGTGGCAGCCCCGTTCGAAAACTTTTCCCAGCACCACGGCAACCCTGACACTCTTGCCGACCGATCCTAGCCCAAACAAGACCCAACAACACCAAAAACACAAGTATCAAATCCAACAATTGCCAAAAAATAATAAAATTCATAAAACACCAACTTACTGTAAAGAACTCAGGCAAAATATCAACCAGTTACGTCAAACCATAAGCTACATACAATCCAGCAGGTGTAACACACCAGCAAAATACAGTAGCGTGTAACCACCAAACTTGCCGCGACCCACTCGCCTAATCACGGCGGCAGAAACCAAAACAACACAACTGTACTACTAACGAAAAATCCAAATAAGCCAATTCTAATCCACAATTTTCAAAGGCATCCGAAGACGGATCCCAGAAATACGCACACCACTGGAGGAAAATACACCGAAATGATCAGCAAAACTTACTGCACACAATAATATCAAGCACTTCAACAAAAAATCGAAACTCAAAACACAATTTATTTGCACTCCGAGAAAACACAACTAAACTCTATGCAACGGCGTCAAAAAGTGCCGTGCGGCTGACAGCCGGCTCACCTGGACCGCCGATCATATGTATCAAGGCAATTGGAATTTGAAAAAATCACTTCAGTTTAAAAGGAAAACTTGTATTTTGGAATTTTCATCTAACTTTGTACATGTTATAAATCAAAACGTAAAAATTAGTTTGCAGAACACTACCACTTAAGCTGAAGTGATTTCAATTTTAAGCTGAAATCCAGAAATTGCCTGATAATATTAACTAAAATTTTATTTTAACCAACGATTTATATATATCGCACATTTAATCAAACAATGTCATAGATCTAGAAACGCATTTTTGGAATTAACGATTCAGAATTTTTTGTTATGTTATGCTTTACCGTATATAAACTTTATATTTAAATTGTTTTTACTTATAACGTGCGAAGATAAAATTATTATTTATTTTCTTTATAATGTAATCAAACTGAAAACTTTATACCCCTTTTTCTCGAAATATTTTTTTTAATTACGGCGTTGTTTGAGCAAATGAGCGATTTGTTTATAAGTAGATGCACCCTCACAAAGATTTTCGTATAAAGTTATATTTTTGTTAGCTGTGCCTTTTTTGCATTTTAGCTAACGATATGGATGTGTGTATATTGTATTAAGTGTAACTACTTAAATATTTTAAATAAATGTGTGTGTAAATTTATTTGAGTTTTAATCCGACCCAACAATTTTACACAAGCCGCCGCCGCCAACAAAAAGTGTTCGTCGCAGGTCTCTGTATAGATGTGCGTAAATACAAACTAAGTTTCTGTATGTATGCCTGTGCCTATGTTCTGTAACTTTGGTGAGAACTTCTCGCATCGAAAAGTCATGAAAAAAAATTACCAATCGTTTCTCGACATGTGAGAATAAAGTGTTTCTGTAACTATTGGTGAGAAATACCTAAAATGTTTACATCATTACGTTAGAACTGTCAGAAAAGTTAAAAAAAGTAAACAAAACCACGAAAAAACAAGTAAGAGCGCTATATTCGGCTGTGCCGAATCTTATATACCCTTTACATTGGTCTTTAAATATACCCAGCCGAGTAATTTTGTACTGCAAATAATATAATAAAAAACCTTGTGCGAGTTTTAAATACCATAGAAAAAATAACAAAATTTTAACGTTCGTATGAATAATAGAAATAGATGAAGAAGATTTGAGGTCGAGAGTTTTAAAAGTTTTCGACATTATTCATATTTCACTATGTGAAGGGTATAATAAGAAGAAAACCATATATAAATTGTGCGCCAGAAAGAAAAAAGTAAAGAAAATTAAAGAAATTTACAAATTTAAACCAAAAAATAACAAGTAAGAGCGCTTTATTCGGCTGTGCCGAATCTTGTATACCCTTCACATTGACCTTTCGCAATCCCAAACTTTTTTTATTTTTAACCATTTTTTTTTACTTATGAAATATTTCTTATTTTTAAATAGACTCTAAGGCCAACTCTAAAGAAGTTGTGGGCATTTTCATATCATTTTTGTAAATTTTGTATGGCAACCCCCTTAGGGCGTGGAGATAGGGGGTAAGTATGTTCTAGGAATATGTTTGGGAGGGCAAAATAATAGGGGTCGGTCGTACACTTTATTTCTCTAAGGCCAACTCTGAAGAAGTTGTGGGCATTTTATCATTTTTGTAAATTTTGTATGGCAACCCCATTAGGGCGTAGAGATAGGGGGTAAGTATGTTCTAGGAATATGTTTGGGAGGGCAAACTAATGGGGGTCGGTCGTACACTTTATTGCTCTAAGGCCAACTCTGAAGAAGTTGTGGGCATTTTATCAATTTTGTAAATTTTGTATGGCAACCCCATTAGGGCGTGGAGATAGGGGGTAAGTATGTTCTAGGAATATGTTTGGGAGGGCAAACTAATGGGGGTCGGTCGTACACTTTATTGCTCCAAGGCCAACTCTGGAGAAGTTGTGGGCATTTTATCATTTTTGTAAATTTTGTATGTCAACCCCATTAGGGCGTGGAGATAGGGGGTAAGTATGTTCTAGGAATATGTTTGGGAGGGCAAACTGATAGGGGTCTTTCGTACACTTTATTGCTCTAAGGCCAATTTTAAGGAAGTTGTGGGCATTTTTACATAATTTTTGTAAATTTAGTATGGCAACCCCCTTAGGGCGTGGAGATAGGGGGTAAGTATGTTCTAGGAATATGTTTGGGAGGGCAAACTAATGGGGGTCGGTCGTACACTTTATTGCTCTAAGGCCAACTCTGAAGAAGTTGTGGGCATTTTATCATGTTTGTAAATTTTGTATGGCAACCCCATTAGGGCGTGGAGATAGGGGGTAAGTATGTTCTAGGAATATGTTTGCGGGGGCAAACTAATAGGGGTCGGTCGTACACTTTATTGCTCTAAGGCCCACTCTGAAGAAGTTGTGGGAATTTTTTCATTTTTGTAAATTTTGTATGGCAACCCCATTAGGAAGTGGAGATAGAGGGTAAGTATATTTTAAGAATATGTTTGGGAGGGCAAACTAATGGGGGTCGGTCGTACACTTTATTGCTCTAAGGCCAACTCTGAAGAAGTTGTGGGCATTTTAAAATTTTTGTAAATTTTGTATGGCAACCCCATTAGGGCGTGGAGATAGGGGGTAAGTATGTTCTAGGAATATGTTTGGGCGAAGAAACGAATAGGGGTCGGTCGTACACTTTATTGCTCTAAGGCCAACTCTGAAGAAGTTGTGGGCATTTAATCATTTTTGTAAATTTTGTATGGCAACCCCATTACGGCGTGGAGATAGGGGGTAAGTATGTTCTAGGAATATGTTTGGGAGGCCAAACTAATAGGGGTCGGTCGGACACTTTATTGCTCTAAGGCCAACTCTAAAGAAGTTGTGGGCATTTTTACATAATTTTTGTAAATTTTGTATGGCAACCCCCTTAGGGCGTGGAGATAGGGGGTAAGTATGTTCTAGGAATATGTTTGGGAGGGCAAACTAATGGGGGTCGGTCCTACACTTTATTGCTCTAAGGCCAACTCTGAAGAAGTTGTGGGCACTTTATAATTTTTGTATGGCAACCCCATTAGGGCGTGGAGATAGGGGGTAAGTATGTTCTAGGAATATATTTGGGAGGGCAAACTAATAGGGGTCGGTCGTACACTTTATTGCTCTAAGGCCAACTCTGAAGAAGTTGTGGGCATTTTATCATTTTTGTAAATTTTGTATGGCAACCCCATTAGGGCGTGGAGATAGGGGGTAAGTATGTTCTAGGAATATGTTTGGGAGAAGAAACTAATAGGGGTCGGTCGTACACTTTATTGCTCTAAGGCCAACTCTGAAGAAGTTGTGGGCATTTTCATATCATTTTTGTAAATTTTGTATGGCAACCCCCTCAGGGCGTAGAGATAGGGGGTAAGTATATTCCAGGAATATGTTTGGGAGTATAAAATTAATGGGGGTCTGTTATACATTTTTTTCCTCTACGGGCAAGTCCGGGGAAGTTATAGCGGTTTTTACCTTATTTTTTAAAATTTTGTATGGCAACCATGTCAGGGGCTAGAGATAGAGGGTAAGTATGTTCCACAAAAATGTTTGGATGGAAAAAATAATGGAAAGTTGATTTCAACCATAACACGGACAGACGGTCAGACGGTCAGACGGACATCGCTAAATCGGTTTCCCTATTTATAAGGATCCAGAATATATATACTTTATGGGGTTCCAAATGGATAATAAAGGAATTACAAACGGAATGACAAACTTATATATACCCTTATCACTTTTGTGAAGGGTAATTGGGCAAGAATGCCTACGTTTAAAGAAAAATTTTTTTGAGTGGGGGCGAAAAAAGGGGTAGCTCCCATACAAATAGACAATTATTTTAAAATATTCGATATGCTATATCTCGGAAACTATAAAAGATATCGAAATGAAATGTTCTACAAAAAGTAATTGGGCAAGAATGCCTAGACTTTAAAGAAGAAATGTTTTGAGTGGGGGCAAAAAAAGGGGTAGCTCCCATACAAATCGACTATTATTATAAAATATTCGATACGCTATATCTCGAAAACTATAAAAGATATCGAAATGAAATGTTCTACAAAAAGTAATTGGGCAAGAAGGCCTACGCCTTAGAGAAAAAATGTTTTGAGTGGGGGCAAAAAAAGGTGTAGCTCCCATACAAATCGACAATTATTATAAAATATTCGATACGCTATATCTCGGAAACTATAAAAGATTTCGAAATGAAAAGTTCTACAACAAGTAATTGGGCAAGAATGCCTACGCTTTAAAGAAAAAATGTTTTGAGTAGGGGCAAAAAAAGGGGTAGCTCCCATACAAATCGACAATTATTATAAAATATTCGATACGCTATATCTCGGAAACTATAAAAGATATCGAAATGAAATGTTCTACAAAAAGTAATTGGGCAAGAATGCCTACGCTTTAAAGAAAAATTTTTTTGAGTGGTGGCAAAAAAAGGGGTAGCTCCCATACAAATCGACAATTATTATAAAATATTCGATACGCTATATCTCGGAAACTATAAAAGATAACGAAATGAAATGTTCTACAAAAAGAAATTGGACAATAAGGCCTACGCTTTAAAGACAAATATTTTTGAGTGGGGGCAAAAAAAGGGGTAGCTCCCATACAAATTAACAATTTTTATAAAATTTTCGATACGCTACTTCTGGAAAACTATTACAGCTATCGACTTCGAATATTCTACAAAAAGTAATAATCAAATAATTCATACATTTTGGAGAAAAAGTTGGAGAAGAGCAGGGGCACTAGAACATTTACCAAGTTTTATTAACCTTTAAATATGAATAATGTCGAAAACTTTTAAAACTCTCGACCTCAAATCTTCTTCATCTATTTCTATTATTCATACGAACGTTAAAATTTTGTTATTTTTTCTATGAACTTTAAAACTCGCACAAGGTTTTTTATTATATTGTTTGCAGTACAAAATTGCTCGGCTGGGTATATTTAAAGACCAATGTGAAGGGTATATAAGATTCGGCACAGCCGAATATAGCGCTCTTACTTGTTATTACTCATTTTATAAATTTTAATACTTTTGTTCTTTAAATGTTGTTATCTCGCGGTCTTTTTATTTGTGAGTATTTTTGACAGTTTAAAGTGAAAAGTTCTCGCTTTTAAACTTTACAGAAACACTATTTCTTGTGTTTAAAGAGTAATTTCCTTACGTGACAGATAGTTCTTGCATGAAAAGTTACAGAAACAGTCTGGTGAGAAAAGTCAGTTGATTGTGTCGATTTGTAGCGATTTTGTTTCATTTTGCATGTTTCAAGTGAAAAGTTTCTCGAGGCGAGAGTTACAGAATATGGGCACTGGACGTAGTTATGTATGAACATGTGTTGTTGATTTTACTCCTCTACGGGTAGGGTTGCAACGTGGCCTGGAATGAGCTTGATTGTCAAGATTTTCAAGGTCCTGTCAAGTGTCAAAATAAAATATGATTTGACATTTGCTGACGACACTGCTTTTCTTAGTGTTTATAAAGACCCTAAAGAGGCTTCGAACCAGCTGCAACAACACGTAACCCAAGTTTAGAAATGGGCAAAGTTATGGGGAATAAAAATAAATAAACAAAAATGCACACACGTAACTTTTACCTTACGCAAAGAGACGTGCCCTCCAATCACTTTTAACAACTATTTGCTGCCTTAACGATCCGAGACAAAATATCTTGGTATTCACCTGGATCGCCGCCTTACATGGAAGTCTCATATCGATGTAAAATTGACGCAAATGAAAGTTAAAGCTACTCAAATCCACTGGTTAATGGCTAGAAACTCTATGTTACGCCTTGATTGCAAACTTCTACTATACAACTGGACTTTACAACCAATTTGGTGCTACGGTATTCAATTATGTGGCACTGCTTCCGCCTCTAACATAGAAAAAATACAACGTCGTCAAAATAAAATTCTAAGAATGATTACTGGAGCTCCGTGGTATGTTAAAAAAAAGCAACATCCACAAGGATCTAGAAGTTCCACTAGTTAAATACGAAATCCTGAAATATGTGGACAAGTATTTAAATATGCTGGAAACACATCCAAACCCGCTCGCTCGAAACATCTTACAACATAGTGAACACTCTCGTCTGAAAAAGAGGGATACTATTGCGCTTAAAGAAGTTAACTAATTTTGTTATGAGAACTAAAACGTTAGTCTGGCACTGGCTGGACTACTATTAATTACTTAGTCTTAAGATTTGAATACTTATTGTTAGTTCGCATTCAATAATAAATTATAAAAAAAGAAAAAAAAACCGATAAAAGTTGCTAATTTAAAAAAATTAGCAAACTCAGTGCCGAATCTTATTTATGTAGCCTTTACAACGTGTAGGAGTTTACCATAATTTTTACATATTTTGTATGGCAACCCTCCTAGTGGGGGGATAGGGCAAGCGTAAGTATGTTCTAGGAAAATGTTTGTGAAGAAAAATGAGTTCGGGTCAGTTCCACATTTGACCTATCTACAGGAACTCTGGAAGCTGTAGGGAATGATTTATTACAATTTACCAAACTTTGTATGGGAGCCCCCTTAGGCAATACAATAGGAGGTAAGTATGATTTAGGAATATGTTTGGGAGGGGAAATAAATGGGGGTGGGTACTATACTTTATTTCTCTAAGGCCTGCTTTGGGGAATATGTGGGCGTTTAAACATCATTTTTGTAAATTTTGTATGGCAATCCCCTTCGGTGATGGAGATAAGTATTTTTCAGGAATATGTTTGGGAGGAAAAACTAATGGGGGTCTGTAATACATATTATTCCTCTAAGGGCGACACCGGGAAATTTAAAGGGGTTTTCACCCTAATTTTTTTAAATTTTATTTGGCAACCCTGTAAGAGGCTGGTGAAAAGTAAGTCTCACAAAAATGTTAAGGAGAAAAATTCAATTGGGGTCGGTCTTACATCTGACCTTTGTAGGAGCACCCTGGAAGCTTTGGGAGCAATTTAAAAAAAAATTAAACACAATTAGGCTTTGCATGGCACCCCTGTTAGAGGGCGGAGATACAGTGTAAATATGTTTCACATAAAATGTCTGTAAAAAAAAACTACTGGGAGTCGGTCTTATATTGTACCCGTGTACGGGCAACTCTGGGCCAGTTGTAGAGGTTTTTATGTACAAATTTTAAATAAAAAAACAGAAGTAGTCTTGGTTTTTCACGTATATCTTGGTCAGTTATCGGGCGGTTATTCTGGATTAGTTTAATGACACTTGCGGGTCTATACGACATCGGGTGGCTTAAAAAATTGTTTTCAACCATAACACGTACAGAGAAGCAGATGTATATTTCTAACTCAACTTCCTCTATAAGGACCAAGAAAGTATATTCTTTATGGGGTCGCAGATGAATATCAAGGAAATAACAAACGGAATGACAAACTTATATATACCCCTATCAGTTATCTGAAACATGTACCCTAGGCGACACACGGTCACATTTGGTAACGCCTTAAAGAAAATGTAAATAAATAGTACAAACAAATTTTTAATATTTTTTTTTATTTTATAGTTTATTTTGTTATCTACCAGCTGCTTTAATTTTTTTTTTTTGAATATTGATTAAAAATTATTTTTAAATGATTTAACTAACCGATGTGTCATATCTAAAAACGCTAATTTTTATAAACTTTTTTTGTCAATACAATTTTACACGCCACAACGCGTTGCAACGTTGCTAATTAAACTCAGAACAATGTTAACTTTTTTGACAAACTACAAATGTTTTGCACAATATGACTTTTTTTTTCTTGTCATTTTGGTTTTTGGTTTTGGGTCTTTTCGTATAATAAAAATACCTTGTGGAAGGTTTAAGGTCTATAGCTCTAAATGTTATTGAAATATTTTTATCAAAAGTTTTATAAAAATGTTTTATTTGTATGGAAGCTTCAGCTTCCGCTCCCTCTGTTTATATAAAAAAATTTGTTTCCAAAATGTCAATAGCTGATATAGTTTCCGAGATATAGCGTATTAAATATTTCTTAAAAATGGTTCATTTGTATGGAAACTACCACTCCCACTGCTCCTATCCAACTGTACGTATCATATTGAAACTACTTTATAGCATTAAAGTCACCGCATTGTTTTGCTTGGTGGTTGACCGATTATGCTGATATTAAATAGCGATAGTCTCAGGAAAATTTTTGAAAGTTAAGCAACGAAATGATTTCTGCGCGACTTTACTTGCCTTCTGGAGATTCAACAGACACACAGACGGCCATGGCTATATCGACTTCCCTATTTTATAAGGATCCAGAATATATATATGTACCATGGATTCGCAAATGAATTTTGTAGAAATAAGAAACGGAATGGCAAACTAATATATATACCCTTACCACTATATAGAAAATATAAAAATTAAATAACTAAATTTTTAATATTTAAGGCTTGATTTTTTTCGTTAGTTCCAAAAAATTCAACTCTGATCAAATTCAGTATATCTGTACCTTTCTGAAAAACATTGATTTACAAATCAGATTCACTATTGACATTAGTTTTTTTAATCACAGGATCGCTTATTTCTAAAACGAAAAAACTATTGTTTATTTTAATGTTAGTTTTCGTGCGACTTTTTGTTATAGCTCATCTTACTTGGGATGCATTTTACATATGACATATCGACATTGCAATCCATATGTCATTGCGTAGGTCTGTCATTTTTTAAAAAGTTAACAATTTTTGATTTCACACATATGTGTTTATGTATGTATGCTATTAGGTCTGACAAAACGTTTTAACAAAAATTAAAAGTTTCCTTTTTACACCCTTTACATAAGTGATGCTTTATATTGCTCATAAATTACACTTAGTTACAGAAATCGAAAAAAATGTTTTATTATTATGCATAATATATACACAAAAAAAATGTTCTACAAGATCCTTTGTTTAAAGCAGGGCATCGCACAATTGTGTAGTCTCGGTCAAGAGGTGTAATATAACTTTAGATTAATAAGAAAACGTTTTAAATTTTTAAACGTTTTTTTGGAATAAAAAATGCATTGTCTTATAAAAATTAAAACAAAACACAAAAAAAAATAAATGTATTGTAAAAAAAACAATTAAGATAGAATTCAGTAAAAAAATCATACAAATGGTGTTTTTAGAACAGTCATGGCATCGTCCTCTTGAACGACTTTAACAATTACTTCAGTATACTCGAGGCAGTTCATCAGATAATACAGGCCACTCATCATAACAGTCAAACCTAATTTGTTCAGGAGCATCATGTGGGCAAAATATATTTTCATTAAAATTATCAGCTGAAATATTTCTACGTTTTCAGGAGCTTTAAAATTAGCCACTAACACTGTTCCTAGTTCTATCTTAAATGCTAAAAATTATTATATCTTTGATTTTGGCAATCCGGAAAGTTTTAGATCACTTCTATATTCCATTCAAGACTTTTATATCTCCAAATCAATCAGGTGGATAAAGATTTTCACAGCCCATTTTTTAGTTTTTATTTTTATCCTGTAGTATTTTACCATTTAATCGCACAAATACACTCCACCCACTTAGGCGTTGTACTTTTCTATTACTGCTGGCACTTCGACAGGACAACGTTTTAGGTTCTTGTTCCATCTGTCAATTTTTTCGACAGGATCTTTTCCACAGTTACTCAGCGCGACTGTCACTACCATTGTGCCCTTTTTTTCAATAGCTTTATTTTCATTGTTGGTAAATTGAAAAGTATCACCCCGATTCAATTATTTTAAGATTTTAGGTGCTCTATTTGCCATAGTTGTACCTGTTGTTAAGTAACCGATCCGATATATGTGGCTACCTTTTGGAAATTTTTTAACAAGCTTTTTGACTATAGACGGTCGATGTCCAAACCCACAATCTTTAAATGTGCCAGCACTTTGAAAATTTTCTAAGTCCACTACTAGACCGCTAGAAATAGCACATCTTGTTTTAATCCAATAGGTCGGAGATTTGATCGAATTACTTGACGTGCGGGGCACCTTCCCGTAAAAGTTATCATTCGCTCATCAATTAAGTAATTCGTAATTTGCGTTGCAAATTTATTTGTAGAGGCAGGTATAAGGTTATCTTCAAAGGGTATATCTGAAGGCAGTTGAAGAAACTTGTCGTGGGACATGGAGTTTTATATGCCAGTACTCTTGGATTCATTCGCCCAGTACATTTTTGTAGCAGGGTAACTTAGGTACTCCATTACTATCGCACATCCGAAATATCTTCATCTGGTACATTACTTCCTCTCCGCGCTTACCCATCAAATACATTTTAGTATATTTTACAGCGTCTTCCTAGCGGGTTTCTGGAAAGTAGCTTTTAAAATGGTCTAATGATGTTTTAACATTTAGTTTGTTTTGAGAACCAGATGATATTGGAAGATCTGTGTTCAGAATTGACAAATCTTTCCATATAGCATACCTGTTTGGTATTTTAGATCTTACAAGTTAATGTTGGTTGTGGAGCATCTGGAGGGTCCGAAAAGGTTGATTGTTCAATCGATGTGCTTTGTTAATTTGTATAAGGGAAAAATTAAAAGTCCATGATTCACCAGCAATATTATCATTGTCACTAAAGCCAACGTCTAAACTTAAGAAATAAAATACTGCTTCAATATCACGATTGTTATTTTAATTAAAAAATTTTCCTGTAAAAATTGAGATACAAACGTTGTACCTGATCAACACAATTGTGCTATCTGTAATTTCTTGAGTACTCACTACTCTTCACTATGCACAAGATTAACACTTACGAGCTGAATTGTTGCAAAAACTTATTTTCGGTTGCCACTAATAAGATTTAAAGCAAATTTCAACACTTTTTATCAAAAACACTTACATTGTGGACGCATGTTTACACTTGTGAACACACACAATTAAATCAAAGCTGTATTCTTTTATTGTTTGATTGTTTGCCGGTTAATATGCAAAAAGTTATTTGTTCATATAAATAATCGCAGTCAAAGTCAGATCACACAATCGATTCAGCTGGGTCTAAAAGGGGTATACATAAGTTTGTCATTCCGTTTTTAATTTCTTTAATATCCATCTGCGACCCAATAAGGTATATATTTTCTTGGTCCTTATAGATAACGAAGCCGAAATAGCGATGTCCGTGCTAGGTTAAAAACTATCCGAAATATTTGCGAAAAAGTCGTTATGGACATCCACCCAAATCGTCCTATATCTGACCAAGATGTAAGCCAGAACCAAGACTACCTCTGTTTATTTCTCTAAAATTTATACATAAAAATCTCTACAGTTGCCGCGCAGCTGCCTCCACCTGGGTGCAATGTAAAACCGACTCCCATTAATTTTTGTAGAACAAACTTACACCCTGTTTTTGCCCCCCAGCAGGTTTGCCACACAAAGTCTTTTTTTAATTTTTTTTTTTTGAACAGCTCCTACGCCTTGCAGGGTGCTCTTAAAAAGGTCAAACGTATGAAATAATTTTCCCTTGCAAACATATTCCTAAAATATACTTACCTTTTATCACCAGCTTTGCCATACAAAATTTGTAAAAAAATTTGAGTAAAAACTTCTAAAACTTTCCCGGAGTTGTCATTAGAGGAATAAAATGTATTACTACAGCCCCCATTATTTTTTCTTTTCAAATATATTCCTTGAACATACTTACACCCTGTTGTCCTCACCTAAGAGGTTGCCATACAAAATTTACTAAAGTTATGTAAAAACGTTCATCACTTCTCCAAAGTCGGTCTTAGAGAAATAAAATGTACGACTGACCCACACTCGTTTCCCCTCTCAAGCGTATACCTAAAAATTACTTTTCTTTTATCTCCATTGCCTAAAGGGGCTGCCATTCAAAGTTTGGGAAGTTGTAATAAATCCCCCCCCTTGCAGCTTTTAGGGTGTCCGCGGATATGTCAAATTCAGGATAATCCCAACTCATTTTTCCTTGCAAACATTTTCTTAGGAAAAACTTGCCCCTATCTCCATCCCTTACCAGGCTTGTCCATCAAAATTTAATAAAATTTGGGTAAAAACTCCTTATACTTATCCGCACTCAAAAAATTATTTATGTAAAATCAACTGGAAATGATACTTAAAATAACTGAATATTCATTTGAAAACCCTCCAACTAGATATTTATTAAAATCATTAAAACATTTCATTTATATTCAGACATCAAAAAATTAACTTACATATTCGTTTAAAATTAACTCGATTTTTTGTCATTTACAGCAAAATACAATGAATCAGAAAAAAATTAACCAAATTAAGTATTACTTTAAAATAACTGAAAAAATTAACTGCAACTGAAAATCAGTATTTTTTTGCAGTTGGAGTTTTGAACAACTCTTCAAACCAGTTAAAAAAAAATTTATATTAAAGTTTAATTAGTTTTTCATTTACAAACAACTTTACGGAATACTTGCTAAATAACTTACAGTCAGTTACTGTAATAATTTTTTAAGTGCGGAGTCGCCCTTAGAGGAATAAGATATATCACAGACCCCCATTAGTTTTCTCTCAAAAAACTTATTGCTAGAACATATTTACCCCCTATCACCATCACCATACAAAATTTACAAAAATGATGTAAAAACGCCCATAAATTTTCCAGATTTGGCCTAAGGGACCGACCCCCATTACTTCCCCCTCCCAAGCATATGCCTAGAAAATACTTTCAACCAATTTCCATTGTATAAGATGCTCCCATACAGAGTTTGGGAAGTTGTAACAAGTCCCCCCTTACAACTTCAGCGTTGTCATTCAACATTTAAAAAAATTTGGCTAAAAATCCTACAGCTTCCCCGGAGCTGCCCTTTTAGAAATAAAACATATCTGAGGCCCTCATTAGTTTTACTTCACAAACATATTTCTAGAACATAATTACCCTTCTCGCCATACAAAATTTTAAAAAATTATGTAAAAACGTCCAAAATTTCACGTAAAGTTGACCTTAGAGAAATAAGGTGTACGACCGACCACCATTATTTTCCCCTCCCAAGCATATTACAAAAAAATACTTACCCCCTATCATAATCACCAAAAGGGTTTCCGATACAAAGTAATAATTGTAATAAATCCCCACCAACATCTGCCAGGGTGCTCATTTTTACTTGCAAATATATTTCTTGAACATACATACTTGCCCACTATCTCCAACTCCTAAGAGGTAAAAACCCTACACGTTGTGAAGGGTAATTAGGTATAACAAGTATAAGTGATAAGGGTATATATAAGTTTGTCATTCCGTTTGTAGTCCATCTGAGACCCCATAAAATTTTTATTTTCTTGGTCCTTATAGATAGATAGGTCGATTTAGCGACGTTCGTCTGTACGTATGCCCGTATGTCCGTGATATGGTTAAAATCAACGGTTTTAAGATGTTGAATAAGCCCGCTAGTAGTATCAAACTATCAGAAGTATTTGCAGTGAAATCGCTATTGAAATCCAGCGAAATTGCCAAAAACCAAGACTACCTCTGTTTGTTTTTCTAAAATTTTTACCTAACTTTAAAATGTGTATTAATGTATTATACTAGTTTGTCATTCTATTTAAAATTTCTTCAATATGAATTTGTGTCCCCATAGAGTATATTCATAAATTCTGGGTAATTTTACAAAATAGATACATAAATCAATTAAGACGCGTCCTATATACTTATTGGTAACTATGGTTACAGTCACCACAAAACTTGACATTGAGATTATTAAAATGGACAACTATTTTGGGGAAACAAAGGAGTAGCCAGCCCCCTTACAAATCAATTTTTTTTAAGTTTTAGTTTGATGGCCACTTTTACAATCAAATAATTATCATTTAAATCTATATTAACACAACATTCATGTCGTCAGTTAAGGTTAAATAACAGCTTAAGTAGCCAACGATATACGTTCAAATCAAATGTTATGTTTCATGTTGTAGTTATCGGAGAAGCAAGCCATAGCGGCGCGGCCAATTTTTTAAGTCAAACCAACCCGCCGCCGAAAAGCTTGGCTGATCAGCGGATTATTTTTAAGCCGCTTTTTCTTTTTTATTATAATATTCGCTATTTATTTTAGTTGTGTCAACGATACTCGTATAGCATATAATAGTTGGTAACTTTTTGATTGCCAACAATGATAAACAATAATAATAAAATGATAATTTGTAATACCGGGTATTTAAAGAGTTTGGTGTTTCCCCTGTTTACTTTATTCTTAAAACTTTTTGTCATTAAAAGAAGGGCCTTACGTAGCATTTTTACGAATTTTTCAAAATTAATCATAAAATTCAAAATTATTTTAAGCCTATTGTAAATAGTAGGGAAACCGAAAGTATAAATAGTGATAGTTTAGAAGATTCTGACGGATCCGATACTAAATAAAAATTATTCTGATCGTCAGATCAGCGCATATGAAAAAGTTGTCCGTAAAAATAAAAAGGCAAAACAAGTTGGTCAAATTGTTTGAAGTAACCGGAAAGAAACTGGTTCAATGGTGTGGGACTATTTTGGTACTTTATCTGTTCGTGGCAAATAAGTCTTTGAGAAGTTTCGTTTTTGCAAGTTTTGCTTTGAAATAAAACAATGTTGAGCTCAGTATGAAGCTGTTTATCATTTTTATACCCTTCACATAGTGATAAGGGTATATATCAGTTTGTCATTCCATTTGTAATTTCTCTATTATCCATTTGCGACCCCATAAAGTACATATATTCTGAATCCTGATAGATAGGGAAGTTGATATAGCCACGTCCATCTGCCCGTCTGTTGAAATCAAGTTTCCGGAGTCAAATAAAAAGATACAGAAAAGCTATTCATGTCAAACTGTTAAAACAATCGCTATTTAAAATCAGCAAACTCGGTTCACTATTGACCGAGATATAAGCGAAACCCCAAAATAACCCATTTTTTTCAGGACAAAAATTCGTGCATATATCCCTATATATCTCAGTAAGTATAGTCATTCTTGCCACAAAACTTGGCACGGATACTCCTAAAGTAGGGACCTAAATAATGGAATTTTTTCAGATAGGATCAGGGGAAGTGGTAGTTTTCCTACAATTGCACAAATTTGGTAAAATATTTTATGCGCTATATCTCGGAAACTATAACAGCTATCGATTAAAAATGTTCTACAAAAAGTAATTGTACAATAAGACCTACACTTTAAAAAAAATTTTTTTTGGGTGGGGGCAGAAAAAGGGGTAGCTCCCATACAAATTAACAATTTTGATTAAATTTTTGATACGCTATATCTCGGAAACTGTAACAGATATCGAAATCAAATGTTCTACAAAAAGTAATTGAACAACAAAACCTACGCTTTAAAGAAAATTTTTTTGGGTGGGGGGTGAATATGGGGTAGCTCCCATACATATTAACAATTTTTGTAAAATTTTCGATACGCTTTATCTCGGAAACTGTAACAGATATCGAAATTAAATGTTCTACAAAAAGTAATTGGACAACAAAACCTACGCTTTGAAGAAAAAATTTTTTTAACAATTTTTGTAAAATTTTCGATACGCTATATCTCGGAAACTATAACAACTATCGACATCAAATGTTTCGAAAACGTAATTGGACAACAAAACCTACGCTTTAAAGAAACAATTTTTTGGGTGGGGGGTGAATATGGGGTAGCTCCCATAAATATTAACAATTTTTGTAAAATTTTCAATACGCTTTATCTCGGAAACTGTAACAGATATCGAAATCAAATGGTCTACAAAAAGTAATTGAACAACAAAACCTACGCTTTAAAGAAAAATTTTTTGGGTGGGGGGTAAAGAAGGGGTAACTCCCATTAAAATTAAAGATTTTTATAAAATTTTCGATATGCTATATCTCGGAAACGATAACAGCTATCGACTACTAGTGGTCGACGAAAAGTGATTGGATGATAAGACCTAAACTTTGGAAACAAGTTTTTTGGGTAAGACAGGGGAAGGGGTAGCTTCAATACAAATTAACGATTTTTATGAAATTTTCGATACGCTATATCTCGGAAACTATTACAGAAATCGACTTTAAATGTTCTACAAAAAGTAACTGGACAAAAAGGTCTACTCTTTGAAGAACACATTTTTTTGGTGTGGCCAGGTAAAGAGGTGGCTCTCATACAAATTAACAATTTTTATGAAATTTTCAATTCGCTACATCTGGGAAACTATAACAGCTATCGACTTCGAATGTTATACACAAAGTAATAATCAAATAATTTATACATTTTGGAAAAAAACTTTGGGAGAAGCAGGGGGACTAAAACATCCAATAAAAATTAACAACTTTTATTAACCTTTAAATATGAGTAATGTCGAAAACTTTTAAAACTCTCGACCTCAAACCTTTTTCATCTTTTCTATAATTCATACGAACGTTAAAATGTTGTAAAGTTTTCTATGGACTTTAAAGCTCGCAAAAGGTATTTTTATTATATTATTTGCTGGGTATATTAAAAGACCAATGTGAAGGGTATATAAGATTCGGCACAGCCGAACATAGCGCTCTTACTTGTTATTGATTAAAATTTAGCGTTGCAACGTCCACGTCGAATCACATTACACATTTACGAAGCCTACACGAAATTGTAATAAAATCGAAAACCTCGGTTGTATTTTTAAAGAAACTAATGAGGCTCTTTAAACGTTTTTAAAAACAAAGATGAGTCTAAATTTTTTAACAGCAGAAGAATTGTTGAAATGTGCTGTATAGACCTGCAGGCATTTAATACCGTAGAAAGAAAGGGGTTTCGGAAATATGTGTCCAAACTTAGCCCAGACATTGAATTCTTCAGAAGTTGGACTGTAGCCACAACTGCACTTCAGGATGTTTAAGAACTGTACAAAAAAAATGTAAAAGACGTTTTGAAGAGCGCTCCGAAAATTTTTTTCCTAGTTCTTGATTTGTGGACAGACAATTATAGTTGCATTTTTGAAACCAGCTACGGTTTAATAGTCACCACCCCTAATTGGAATTAAATTATTTTATCTTGTGGCAGTAAAAACAGTGCATAAGCAAACAGTTTTTGGTTTTGCAAAGGAGAATAAAATAAATCCAAGAGTACCTTAAACTCAATTTTTTTTATAAAAGTCGATTCAAGCACTTACTCATTTTTTACAGAGTTAATCAATATATAAAAAAAATGTTTTTTTACCAAAATTTATAGCTTTCAAAATAAGATATTTATCCCTCAACAAAAACATTACCATTCTTCCAAATTAAGCACGTATTAATAAAACATTTTTATTTACTTAGGACTTATTAAACGCATATCATACAAAATTGGGGTTTAAACAATTTTTAAAGTTACAAACTATTTTATATGCATATTTATTAGTTTTTTTGTAAACACAAAAGGAAACCCGTATTGTCGCATAAAAATATATTTACAGCGAGTTGTGTGATCTATAGGAAGAGCAATTTTAAATCTCAGCTCAAAATTCCTTTTTTTAACAGTTTAGTAAACATATACAATAATTAAAAATTAAATCAAGTCCTTATTTTTGCAGTTTTTTCTTCTTTAACATCTCTCACAGTTGATTTTTTTGGCCTTCAGCCGCCGCCGATTTTTTTTTCTTTTTTGCTCGGCTTGCTTCTCTGGTAGACATATGATTTTGGTAATTAATTTACATTTTCAAAACAAAAAAAACTTGTTTATGCGCATTTTCCTTTGTTTGTTTATCTTTTACAGCTGTTTTGAGGGGAAATTTGCCCTGGTTTGCAGCATTGTCATATTCTTATAGATAATGAACACCTCAGTTATATAATGACTGTAAAATTAAACTGCATTTAAGTGAATTTATTTTGTGTTTAAGCCCAAAGTCAAAGAACGTCCATACGAATATAATAAAATTTGTTTGTGCTATATCTCGAAAGCTATAACAGATATCCAAGAAATTTATTTTCAAGGTTAAAAAAATTAGAGATATGTCTCGAAAACTATAAAGGCTGCTAACTTTAAAACTTACATTAATTTTTAATGAGTTCAAATGCTACCACGTAAGAATGCTATATTCGGCTGTGCCGAATCTTATATAACCACAACAACAAGTAGGGTGGAGAGAGGGGTTAAGTATGTTCTAGCAAAATGTTTGCAAGGAAACATGAGTTGAAGTCAGTCTTGCATTTGAACTATCCACGGGTACCCTGGAAGCTATTGGAGGGATTCATTGCCCCCTTCGGCAATGGAGATAGGGTGTAAGTATGTTCTAGGAATATGTTTGGGAGGGGAAACCTAATTTGATCGGTTGTACACTTTATTTCTTTAAGGCCGGCTCTAGGCAAGTTATAGGCGTTTCTACGCCACTTTTATAAATTTTTATGGCAGCCCCCTTAGGTAATGGTGATAGGGAGTAAGTATATTTTAGAAATATGTTTAGGAGGGAAAACTAATGAAGGTCGTGATACATATTATTCGTCTAAGGGCGACTCCGTTGGAGTTGTAGGGGTTTCACCCCTTTTTTTAATTGTGAATGGCAGCCCTGTAAAAAGGCTGTGTAGGGGCAACTCCGAGGCAGTTGTAGAGGTTTTTATGTACATCTTATATCTCGGTTAGTAATGGGACGATTTTGCTGGATTTCAGTAGCGATTTTCGCCGATATTTCTGATAGTTTTATACCAATAATGGGTCTATGTGACATCGAAGGGCTCTTAACCAGACACGGATCGACTTCCCTACCTATAAAGACTAAGAAAATTATTATTAGGACGCAGATATATACTACAGAAATTACAAACGGAATGACGAACTTATGTATACCCTTATCACTTACGTGAAAGGTATAAAATCCACTGAAAATATTTGGATAATCATTTAAAAGCCCTCCAACTAGATATTCATTTAAATTTGCAAAAACTTGTAAATTACTTTATTTTTTGGCACTTACTTGTATTTTACTTTGTTGTTGTTTCCCCATATTGGCCGTTTGAGTTTTTATTACAAAATAGGTGACAAAATTAAATTTGACTGAAAATATTTTCGTGCAGTTGTTGTTTTAATTAACTCTTCAAATCAGTTAAAAATTTACCTGTTTCTTTTTAAGGATGACTTTCTAGATAGCTTACAGTCAGTCAATGTAATAACTTTCTTAGTGTACATATTTATTAGCGTTTTAACCTTTTATTTTTACATAGCGATGACATTGGACGATGACATATGGAATTAAATAAGTACTTACCACGCCAGCTTACTAGACTTGAACTTGGCTTGAATAAAATATATTCATATGTACTTTCAAAAACTGTAAAAACTTATTCAATACTTTAAATTTTAATTTTATTTTTTAATTTAATGCCATGTGCCAGTTACATTTTTTTAGTTTTTTTTTCATAGATGTTTTGACAACAAAAACTGCTTTAAAAAATTAACTCAACCTAAGAGTAAAAAGATTATAAAACAAAGGGATGATATCAACTGAAATGTCAGATCATAAGTAATTAAGAAGATATGCAAAAGTCATTGAAAAAAAAGTTGTTTTGTAATGGTTAAACACTTCAAAGTTTTTGCTGAGTATGTACATAAAGCAAAAAAATAATTTTTATGAAATTTTACTTACGCCATAATTTTAATCATTATAAGAAGATTGGGTAACTGTCTACTTTTATAGGCTCCTTTCTCTTTATTTTACAATTTTCAGCGCCAAGGAGATTTGTTTGATATGCACATGCCCTAGAAAATATAATATAAAATAAAAAAATAAGAATGACAACATAATAATCAAAGCTTAAATTTAATTGATGCCTAAATCATTCAGTTGGCCTTTAATATTTTTGTTTATAATTATTTTATCGATAACAAGATAAATTATGTGGGATCCAGCTGCCTGCTGCGAAACTAATATATTCCTTCTAAATTTTCACTTAACAATTTCAATTTACCGCTTCAACCCTTTTGAAAGCACCTCCCTTAGGCGAAGTTGCAAAATAGTCCCATTCAAATGTTTTTCAATGTGATTTAACGCAGAGATCACATAAAATTTCTTATAACATAGGAGACGTAACACACATTGGCAACAAAAACCAAATAAGTACGTATTTTATGTAAATATTTTTTATAATACAAATTCTAATTACATATAAATACAAAATTATTAGTACAAAACTAGACATACATATGTATATAGTTTCTCAAAAAATAATTTTCATCAAAAAAAATAATTTTGTTTATCATTTAAAATTTTTTTTAAACAATCAGAAATTATTTATGTATTAGCTACTTTTTAAGGTACCTTCAGACTAAAAAACTAAGTATTAAAATATGTCAAAAACCAAAAAAAAAAAAATATTAAAAAGAATAATAGTGTGAAGGCAATATGTTATGAAATGTCAAAAAATACGTAAAGAAATTTGGCAGTAGAACTCATTTTTAGAAATTTTTCTAAACCATTACACACCAGCGCATTAAGAAAAGCAGGCATGAAGAACTGAAATAAAACAAAAAAATTGTGATTTACAAATGTCTAAAATAAATATATTTTGCTAAAAATGTTTACTTTAACTTTTTACTTACACACTTTGTAAGCTTAAATGAAATTATTGAATTTACACATAAGGAAAATAAAGTACGTAGTTTTTTTCGTTAATTTTTTACTGCAATATTTGTACCTACGAAATTACTAAATTTATAATAAAAACACAAGATATATTCACAAAGGGTGTGTTAATGTTAAAATGTGGCAAATTTAATTTTTATTGTGATCAAATCCATAAAATTAAAAGAGTGAAATTAACATAACTAAAACTATAAAATTATCAACCCAATAATTTACTAATTTTACTTACAAAACTAAACTTTTCAAACTGTATTTGAGTATTTAAATTAAGACGACACAGGTTAAAGAAATATTTTAATATGCTTTTGTGAAAGATTCAAATATTTTTTTTTCATTTACCGACATTTCTTAAAATTTTTTTTAATGGGCAATTTACGAAAAACAGTTTTAGGACAAACAAAAATATTTAAAAACAAGTAAGAGAGCTATATTTATCTGTGCCGAATCTTATACACAATACACATACACCCCAGCCATATGATCTAGCCAAATGATTTCGTACTTCAAAATTACAAATAAACTGCTTCGTGCATATCTACTTTCTATTTTTCCTTCCGCATCATGAAGTGATCTTGCAAACAAATTACGTCTTTTTATGACAAGCACCATTTTTTATTCTTTGGTATAATCCCTATATCTATTATATAAAAAACGGTTGTATGTATGTATGTATGTTTGTATTTTATAGCTGGCCACACCAGTGGATCGATTTTTTTGAAATTTTTACAGAGAGTTACTTCAAGTCTAGAAGGAAAAATAGGCTACTTTTTTGGAATATATTACTGCCACGCCCACTTGTGTGGGAAGTTAAGGTTATGAATTGCCTTACAAAATTACCCGTAGACAATACGCTAAATCCTCTTTGCATGTACTCAACATTAATCCTAGAAGCTCTCAAAACAAGGGAATTTAATAGCTTAGTTAGTGCTGCAAAAAGCTCGCAATTCCACGATCTATACTCCCAGTTAGATTATTGTATGAAACCCATTGCTGTTTCAAATTTTTCGTCGCGTACTAAAAGTTAATTAAAAAAGCTAGAGGTGGATTATTAGATCTCAATGCCAGATGCTTCAAAAATTCATCAGTAGGCCTATGCACGCTTTGTAACTTAGATGCAACTGAAAATACTGCTCACTTCTTTGGAGTCTGCCCAATTTATAAGGAATTTAGATTAAAAATACTTTGGTAAAACTATTCTAACTTTTGGTGAAGTTGTAAATATATTTAACAGCACTGATTATTATAATATATTACATAAATACTTAGAAGTTTGCTTAAAATATAGAAAATTTATAATTGATGAATTTGCTTAGCTGTCTTTTAAGAAATAAATTGTATTATATGTGTGTACATATTGTTAGCATTCACTAGCCTTTAAATATGTATGTATATACAACCCTGCTTAAGTAAAGAATTTAAATAAATATTAAACTGATAATAATTATTAAGGTTAAAAAAAAGCCAATATGGCCCTCAACTATTATGTTATGCCAATTATAGATAGTAACAACATTAAATCATTAAGATTATGAATTATTTTTGTTATATCTATTAAATAAATAAAATAAAAAATTAATACTAATCAAACGCGTAGAGCCAAATACATGAAATTTATAACACGTGTTAAGATTTACATGTTTGTTTAAATACAGATAAATTTTTAGAAATTCGGCCCGCGAAAGGATAAAAAGGGGGTAAATAAGATAGAAACAAAATTTAAAAAGTTTTGCGTTTCCCTTAAGAAATAAACAGACAGGTATCTGGTGTTTTTTTTTTTAATATTGGACCGAAAGGGGGAAAAAAAGGGTTTACATATATTTTGATACTTTTGGGTACTTTTTGTTACTTTTAAACCAATAAAGATAAAAACATTATTTAAATTGCGTTCGATAGGTCTTAAAAAATGTGAATACGTTTTTTTTTACTTTTTTGAATTTCTGACTCAAAGGGGAAAAAAGGGTTAAAAATATATTTTTATTTTTTTAGGCGTTTTTTGTAACTTTTAAACCAATAACTTATGGAAAATAATTCAAATTGCGTGCGACGGGTCTAGAAAATATGAGTACGGTTTTGGGTCCTTTTTTAATAATGGGACCCTAAAGGGAAAAAAGAGTTAAAATTATGTTTTAGTACTTTTATGTAACTTTAAAACCAATAAAGATAGAAAAATTATTTAAATTGCATTCGTCAGGTTACCAAAATATGTTTATATGTTAATTAAAGGCTAGAATTTTATATTTAAGTTTATAGAAGAACTTTTGACAACTAAAGCTTTCTGGATATCTCCAAAACTATAAACCTTATAAATTCCCAATTTTTATTTGTTAATTAAAGAGTAGGGCTGACATATAATTTGTTGTAACTTATGAGGGACAATCAGTAAATTACAAAATATATGAATGCTTTTATTTACATATTTTGGTAATTTTACTATGATTGGTGTAGCGAAGCACACCGGGGCTTAGCTAGTATATTCTAAAATCAAGGTGTAAGTTTGTTTGTTTGTCACGCCATCACGCCTAAACGGCTGGACCGATTTCCATGAAGTTTAGAATATAAATGCTTCTAAGCCTTGAGTGTGAGATAGGCAATACGTTTTTGGAAAAAGGGGAGGTGGTACGCCCACAGCACTTCATACATATCTGTACTTCTACTGCAAAAATTTAACTTTTAATACTCGTGCATTTGTTGCACCGATTTTTTAAGATTTTGTACACATATACAAGGCCTCTTACGAAAAAAATTTTATGGCAAAAAAAGGAGGCGGGGTCACGACCCTTAAAACAAAAATCATATTTTAGGTTCTTTTGGCAGACCGATTTTTTTGAAATTAGTTCGCATATAAACTGCTTCTAAAATTAAAATTTTGATGGTTAAAATGTGGGAGGTGCCACGCCTACAAAAATTAAACTTTTTATGATGATACTTTTACTGCGCCAATTTTTTTTTAAACTTTGCACACACATAGAAGGCCTCTTATTCTGAATTTCTAAAGGAAAAAAAATTAGGAGTTGCCGCGCCCACAAAAAATTATACTGGTTCTTCTATACAATAATGGATGGCATAAAGATGGGCAAACGTGCAAAATTATGTGAAGATAGAGCAATATTTGAGCCAGTTATAGCCTAAAACGCTTAATCCGGGAGGACATTTGTATGGGAGCTATGTCAAAAAATTAACCGATCATCACCACAAGCAACATGCTTTTTTCCTATTCCAAAAAACTTATCTGTTCAAAATTTCATCGAAATATCTGCAAAAATGCGGTCTCTACTTTGTTCACAAGAATACATTAACTCCCAGCCGGACGGACGTTTTTTTAATGGTCTCAAACCTTTACTTTTGTAAGAATATAAGAAAATTTCAACTCCTTTTAAAAAATATTTGAAATTTAATTATACTACAAATATAGAACGATTGATATATACAAGGTGTCCGCCGGCAAGGTATACTTATTGGTTTAATCGCCATTTTGGTAAACATTAGTCTTAACAGTTCGTATTTTTTAGTCGTGAAGTAGAGACATGGCAAATTTATTATGAAAATATATTCAGTAACCTTACGTGTTTTAATCGTTAAAACGTGACAACCCTTGACAACCCCGATTTTCATAAAAAAATCATAATGAGTGACAAGGTACATTTTCATTTGCGTGGATATGTTAATAAATGTTGATTCTGGTTTCTGGAAACCCCTTAAAATATTCATGAGTCACCTTTGCATCCATTAAAAGTGTCAGCATGGTGTACAATTTGGTCATTGGACCTTATTTTTTGAAACTGAAAATGACGTAACGTTAACTCAATAGGAAGCGATATCGTGATATGCTTGCAAAATTTTTAATTCATATTTTGGGCTTGGTTAACATGTGGTATTAGCACGACGGTGCCACATCCGGACTTCGTGTTGTGGGGATATCTGAAAAGCAAGGTTTATGCACACAAGCCAGAAACGCTGGAGCAACTCAATGAAAAAAAATTTTTATGAAATTTATGAAATACCGCGTAAAATGTGTGAGAATATAATGAAAAATGTGCCCAAAAGGGCTCGCATTTATGACACTAGCCGAGGCGGACATTTATCTGATATTGTATTTCGTACATAATTGTCGACATTAAATAAAATATTTATCAAAAAAGGATCAATTCTCTTTCATTCAATTAAAATTTATAAAATTACACCTTTTTGGCGGACACCCTGTATATGACAATATTATCGGAGCAACAATAGACAGCTCATACATACAAACATACATACATACATACGTACATACATACATACATGCATACATACATATGTACATACAAACATACATACATACATACGTACATACATACATACATGCATACATACATATGTACATACAAACATACATACATACATACGTACATACATACATGCATACATACATATGTACATACATATGTACATACATGCGTACATACATACATACATACATACATACATACATACATACATATATACATACATACATACATACAGACATACATACATACAAACATACATACATACATACATACATACATACATACATACATACATACATACATAAATACATACATACATACATACATACATACATACATACATACATACATACATACATACATACATACATACATACATACATACATACATACATACATACATACATACATACATACATACATACATACATACATACATACATACATACATATATACATACATACATACATACATACATACATACATACATACATACATACATACATACATACATACATACATACATATGTACATACATACCTGCCTGGTAATGCTTATCCATAATACATGTTTAACAGCGTGGCCAGTTCTGTTTGATACTTATTTTGTATGGAGTTTGTGGCTTGCCCAAAAACAAAAACTTAGGGAATCGCAGTATTTTGCCTATATGTAGGTCCGTGGTGAACCGATCTTGGTCATTTTAAATAGCGATCATTTCAGGAATATTTCTGATAGTTTGACCCCAATACCTGGTCCGTGTCCTTAAATTGACTCCGTAAACTTGATTTCAACAGACGGACAGAAGGACACGGCTTTATCGACTTCCCTATCTATAAAGATCCAGAATTTATGAATATAATTTATAGGGTCGCAAAAGGATAATAAAGAAATCACAAGCGGAATGACAAAATGATATAAGTATACCCTTATCACTTATGTATGTATGTGAAGTATATAAAATAACATTAAAATTATAATATTCTTCGCTTTATAGTCACAAGAATGCACAACTTAAATTAAATTAAAAAAATTAAAAGCGCTATATTCGACTGTGCCAAATCTTAGATACCCTTCACATTGGCCTTTCGAAACCCCAAACCTTTTTTTCATTTTTATCCGTTTATCAGGAGGTTCTACCCTAATTCTCTTCAAATTTTGTATGGACTTTTACTTTAGTTTTTTAACATTTTGTATGGCAGCCCCCTTGTGTGATGGTGACAGGCGGCAAGTATACTCTAGGATTACGTTTGGGAGGAAATATTAACGGGGGTCTGTGGTGATACATTTTATTCCTCTAGGGGCGACCCTGGAGAAGTTGTAGCGATTTTACCCTATTTCTTAAGTTTTGTATGACAACCCTCTTAGGGCGTGGAGATAGGGGGCAAGTATGTTTTAGGCATATGTTTGCGAGTAGAAACTAATGGGGGTCGAACGTATATTTTATTTCTCTAAGGCCGACTCTGTAGAAATTATGGGCGTTTTTACATCATTTTTTTTTAAATTTTGTATAACAACCTCGTCAGGTGATTGAGATAGGGGGTAAGTAAACTCTAAGAATGCGTTTGGGACGAAAAACTAATGGGGGTCTGTGATACATTTTATTCCTCTAAGGGCGACTTCAAAGAATTTGTAGGGGTTTTTATAAAGACCCTTATTTTATCAAATTTTGTATAGCAATCCTGTTAGGGGGCGGAGAAAGGGTCTAAGTATGTTCCACAAAAATTTTTGCAAGGAAAAAATATTGAGAGTCAGTCTTGCATTGCACTTTTGTAGGGGCAACTCCGGGTAAATTTTAAAGGCTTTTAGGCAAAAATTTTAGAGAAATAAACAGATGTAGCTGGCTTATATCTGCCTGTTATCAAAAATTTAATTTTTTTTATTGTTAATAAAAAAAAAATAAAAAAAAGCAAAAAAATTGTCCCGGCCAAGTTTCGAACCGTGGACCGTCGCTGCCTAATGACTATTACCCTTGCTTCTACTCGCTCAGCCATTGCCAATCCAGGACAGATGTTGTTTAAAACGCATAATAAACAATTGCTGAAAAATTGATGTTATATGAATACTAAGACGTGCAATCTCATAGAATAACTGATCTCAAGGTGAACTTATGTATCAGGTGGTATACCACCTGTGGTGAATAACATTTTCGTTTTGGTTATGGCTCAATAATATCACCATGACTGATTCATTTTTTTCTGTTTTTGTTGTTTTTATTATTACCTACATACATACAGATGGATGTTCCCTACCCTGTTTTTTTTTTTTGTTTGAAAAAAAATAAGAGGTAGTCTTGGTTTTTGGCTAACATCTCAGTCAGTTATCGAGCGATTTTGCTGAATTTCAATACTGATTTTTTCGAAGATATTTCTGACAGTTTAATAGCACTTACGGGTCTATGCGACATCAACACGGACAGACGGACATGGCTAAATCGGGATCGCAAATGGATGATAAAGAAAATACAAATGGAATGGCAAACTTATTTATACCCTTATCACTTATGTGAAGGGTATAAAAAGATGCCACAGAATCGGTTAGCAATTATGCGGTTTACCTGTAAAAGGGTTATTTTGTCTCTTTTTACAGAATATATTTAATAAATTTGACAAAAATTTAATATTTTGGAAAAATAAGGGTGTGTATGGATGTATGCATTCTGGAACTACACCACGAATGAATGTATTTTATAAAAACCGGCAACATGCATGCCGTTTCTGGGCAAATCTACTGCTGCTTCTTTTAATAAATAGGCTTTTGACGCACAAAGAAATAACTTCAGATACCATTATAAGAGCATTCTTAACTAATCAGGTGGTTTCCAATTAAATTATTTTAAAAAAATAAAATTTTTTTATAATTAACCTTTAAAATACATAAAGATATTTATGCACTGAGCGAACTTAATTTATATAAACTATTTCTGTTAAAATATTTTCTTTTCTTAGTATATTATTTACCAGGTGGTAGGCAGCAATTCGAAGAGAATTTTTGCCTCGTTTTTACTTTGTTTGTATGAAGTTTGACTATGTCCCGGTCATAAAAGAAAACATTTTAAGCGTGAGTATGTCAAACTTCTTAAAAAAGTAACAGAGGCTGAAACTGTCTTCTTCTACATCATCTTAAGTTTTTTTAAACAATGATTGAAAATGATTTTGTTGAAAATAATGCCTAACAAGGTCTTTAACAAACATAAAAATTTAAGAAAAAATTTTTTAAATAGTAAAAATTTCATAGTTTTAACTTAACAAAATAATAAAAATAAAAATGATTGTAATAAACAATCAGCTAAAGTAAACTATTTTTGTGATTTTGAAATGAATTGTAAGGTCTGGTCAACGCTAAATATTATAGTTTAATATATGTATGTATAATCAAATGTATTCAACATTAGTATTAATTTGATTTTAAATATTAAGCAATTAAAAGGCAACCATATTTCACATTTTTGGAAGATTCATAGTTTAAACTATTTAGAAGAAATAATAAAATAAGTGTGAATGCGTTACAATAATATATATTGTTGAATATTTGACTACCTACATTTCAACACACACAATTTTTTAAAGCAAACTTGTAAAATTTAAAATATTAACCTCAAATCTACTAATACTGAACCAATTTAAGAACCGCTATTATTTTTAACAACGAATTAAAAATTTAATCAGAAATAAATGATCACGCTGCATATAATGCATCAGTCTAAAAATTATACGATATATTACGCTTCCCATCCCTGATGACAATAATATTAACAGCTGTTAATGAAGCTTTCATTTAAAATGTGATAGTGTAGACACAGTATTTAATGCGTAAAATTTCCTATTTGATTTTTTGGCAGTCAAACCAAAAACCATTTTGTTTGGCTCTCTCAAAATCCAATGAATATCTAAGCACTTGTAGAATAGTGTGAAGGAAGGTTTTACTACATCCATATAGTTTTAGTTTTCATTTTATATAATAAATAAAAAATATTTAAAAAACTATATTTTTTGATGTCTAATTTCTTTGACGATTTTCTAACTGAAAAAATCCATATATGTACACATATATATGTATATGACCATATATTTTCTCATGAAGTTTAAGTGTTTGTCACAAATTCATCTGGCACCCTTCTGGTAACACGTTCGTTTATTTGTGTGTAAATATATATGTGTATACATGCATATGTATTTATTATTTGGTTTTGTAGACCGGAAGGAAGGATTTTTTAGCTATAGAATATTTTTCAAGCCTACATACACAGATATGTTGTTGTTTTTGTTTCTTTATTGTTTTAGTATATTTTTGTTTTGTTTGTTTACTTGGCACCTCGTACTAGCAAACACAAAACCGAGACAACCAGAGTAACAATAAAATAACAACAAAAATAGACAAATGCTCTAAATAGGGGGCATTTTACTTTAAAATAATATTATTGATGTTGTGCTATTTTTTTTGTACTTTTAGGGTTTGACAAAAAATTTTATAATTTTACTTTTTTTAGTGCAGTTTTAGTTTTCTTCATCAAAACAAAAATAGAAAATACTTTAAACAGCTTTAAACAAAAGTAGCATTGAAATGATGACTATTAAACGCACTTATTTGGTTCGCATATTAAAGTTAATTTTAGTCTTTAAAACAGAGGTTGTCAAAAATTCATTTTTAGTGCACAATTGTGCTACAAAAACAATAAAAACAAACTCACCAGCGTTGCCGTTTGGTTACATTTGTTACATTTTATGTAACTTTTTGACCTACTACGTAACATGTAATATTTTAACAGTTATGGTCTAATTTTCGTAACTTTTTGTACTTGCCACACAACAAGGTATAATATTTGGTGTAAGAAATATTTTTAAGTACATTTATTGCCCACTATTAATGGATCATATATAAATAGTTTTTGAAGGTTGTGACCATTTTATTCACGGTTTTGGTTATAACTCAAAAATTGTAAATTCTATATTATAAAAAGGCATTAAAATGGTAGAAAAATTATATTAAAAAATACTTAATTTAAATATATATTATTAATACCTGCATCAATTGTATGCCTTAAAATTTTATTTGCTTTAGTAGTTGACTTTTGTTTATGTCCACTTTTGACTTAACTGCACAAAATATTTGCTTTGTGTCACTATTTTTCGAAAGCCAATACAAATCCCGTTTTTAAGTGCGATTTCTATACCTGAATTTTAAAGATGAGTGCCCTCAATTTCTAGCATTCTAAATTTATTAACACAAAAAACATCAACGATTGCTGCACTTTGACTTAACTGCCAAATATTGTTATTCGGCAATTGCTCGTCAAAACAGTTTTGTACTCATACAAAGTATCAATTATAGCTGTAAATATTAAAAAGTGGTAGCCCTTTTACGACACATTTCTGCACGATGGCCAGAAGTCCCCCGCTCTTTTCTTGCACCCAATATATTAAACTTCTTTCCAAAAGCAAACACTTTAAAATAAAAAATGTTAAGTACATTAAAAATGACAGCACTTTTGAAATTGTTTAAAGTTAATTATGCACCTTATTCAGAATTTTGTAATTCAATGAATTTTATTAAAGTTTTTTGTCCAAAAACTGAGCTCTTTATGAATTAGTTTTTATTTTTCAAATGTAACTTTTTATGAAAAAATGTAACTTTTTGAATGAAAAAACGTAACTTTTTGCTAGCAACCCTGGCAACGCTGAAACTCACACCGACGCTTGTTCTCTTTTATTTCAGTTTGATTTCAGTCGTTAATTGAGTGTTAACGAGTGCACATGGGCGGATGCTTACTGTTTTTTTTTCAGCTTTGTTGTTTTTTCAGCTTTGATTTAATTTCAAAATAAACCAGCAAACAAAATAGTATAATGGAAGACAAAAATTTTTGTTTTGTCATTAAAAATGCTTTTGGTAACATGCAATGCATTTTATGTTACCAAACATTTAAAACAAAGAAAACATTATATTTCTTATATTTCTTCGAACCGAAGTCCAAGCTCCAAAAAAAATGGGAATAGAATTTTGGAAAAATCTAAATGATTTCGATTTTCCAGAGTTAAAAAGAAATGCTTTGAAGTTGTTATCCCTTTTTCCCTCTACATATTGCTGTGAACAAATTTTTTCCGACTTAAAATTTATTTGTTCCAAGCAGAGAAATAAATTAACTTCTTCAAATTTAAAACATATTTTGTTAATAAGAAATTGTTACAAAATCTTGAATTTGGAAAACTTAATTTATAATACCTAAATACACTTAATTTTTTAAGTTTTAACTGTAAATTGAACTCGCCCAATGGAATATGTGTGAAAAAAAATTGTCTAATTCTGTAATAACTGAGGCATATTTTTTTATTTAATTTTAATAACTTTTTTTAAGTTCATTTCCATTTTGCTTTAAAAAGTAAAATTCATCACATTTGCAATGCTTAGTTTTTTGTTTGCTGGGCAATTTTCTCTTATCCAATACAGACGCATTTCATTAAATGAGAATTTTGACAACCCCTGCTTTAAAACATTGATAGGCACACTAATACTATCGCATTTGTTCTAGTATATGGCACTAATACTATCGCATTTGTTCTACTATATGTGCAGTTTCAGACAATATTAATTCTATATTGTTGTTAGTGTAATTGAACAAACAAGCGGTAATCGACCGCTTTGTTTGAAAAATCATCTGAGACTGACTAAAAATTTCTAATGCTTTGTATACGTGTCGTTAAGATAAAAGAGGGACTTTGCGCGGCGTTGCAGAATGCCCAACAGTCAGTGTTGCCACCGACGAAATATTAAATTACACATGGATCAACCTAAAATTACACATGAAATTACAAATTACACATGCACTTTTTTAAAAAACGCGTTTTTTGTTCTAAATTAAATAACCCAGCAAAAACTTGCTTTAAAATTAGTAAAAATCCAAAAAACACTTACTCAGTAGCATATTAACGCATTATTTAAAATGGCGATGACATTGAAGGCAAGTACTTACCATCTCGCTTACAAAGGAAGTTAAATAAGTTCTTACCATGCTCTATTGCAAAGAGAAACTTAAATAAGCTATTCCTTTATTGGCATTATAATAATCTTTTTCTGTTGCCCCCAGTTATGTACTTATTGTTGCATTTAAAGTGCTTTTCTGTGATTGTCAAACTGAAACTAATTGCCTTATTTTTGGATAAGAGCGAACTCATTATCTAAAAACTGCTTAATTATACAGATGGTATGTAATAGTAACTTAAAAGTAAGAATTTCGTAATGACTAATTACTTCAAAATTTTTGTTGGGAACATATATGTACTTCTTTTGTTAAAAAAAACGATTTTTTTTTTAAATTTTATACCGTTCACATAGTGATAAGGGTATATATGAGTTTGTGATTCCATTTCTAGTTTTTAAAATATTTATTTTAGACCCCGTTAATAGATAGATAAGTCGATAAAGCCATGTCTGTCTATCTGTTTGTCTTTTGAAATCAAGTTTCTAGACGTAAAATAAAAAAAGTCACTCAAAAAATGATCAGAAATATACCTGATTTAATCGCTATTTAAAATCAGAATAATCAGTTTACCATTGACCAAAATGCAAGCAAAACTCTAAAATAACCCAATTTTTTAGGACCCAATCCACATTCCTTTATATCTCAGTAAATACAGCCACTTTAGCCACAAGGCTTAGCACGGATACTTTGAAGATAGGGACCTAAATTAAGGGGAAAATTATTCATGTAGAAGCCCAAATTTTGGGAAGTATTTTAATCAATCACAGCTATAAAAGTCAAATGTTCTACAACAAGTAATTTTACAATAATACCTACATTTTGGAAAACAAATTTTTTGGATTAGAGCAGGGAGAGTAGCAACCCCCATTCAAATTAACAGTTATTGTAAAATTTTTGATACGCTATATTTCGGAAACTATAACATCTATCGACTTCAAATGTTCCAGAATAAGTAATTGGACAATAATGCATACATTTTGGAAAAAAAATGGAGGGGCAGCACCAATACGAATGAAAAACTTTTATTAAACTTTTAATACGAAATAAGTTAAAAAATGTTAGCCTCAAACCTTCTACATGGTATTTCTATTATACATACAAACATTATTATTTTCTAAAGTTTTCTATTTTTAAAATTAGAATAGCTATCGACTTCAAACCCGGTACGAAGCATTTTTATTATAATATTGCTATTACGAAATAACTCGGTCAGATCAGATGGCTATAAAAAGATCAATGTAAAGGGTATATTAGATTCGACAAAGCCGAATATAGCGGTCTTACTTGTTTTTAAATACTAATATATATAAAAAAACAATAATTATCAAAAACGATAATATTTTAAATTACACATGAATTACACATGCAACCAATTACACATGGGCTACACATGAAACGAAAAATTACACATGAAATGTGTAATTACACCGAAGGTGGCAACACTGCCAACAGTGCTTTAAAACAATTTACAAAATTGAGCTCTTTAAGGAAAGCACTTGACAGTGATGCCAACAATTTAGAGGCAAAATAAGCCAACCGAGTAGTCAAAAAGAGCAAAAAAGAGCTAAATTTAAAATTATTTCACAGCAGCAATGGATACAAATGTTTATCAACATTAACAATACGATCATACCCATGTACATATCAATAAGTTAAAATAACAATCATGTTCAAAAATAGTAACGTTTTCTTCTTCCGGCCATAAATTTGTTTTTATATAATATTTTGATTAATTATATATCTCAACCGAATTTATTTTTACATACACGCTTGCTGGTAACTCGCTGTTTAAACAGCAGGTGCTACACCTTTGTAAACTATATTTTATATAAATATAAACTACTAACCGTATTTTAAGCCATGCAGTTTCTTATTTTATTCCTAAAAAATTTGTAGCACTGAATGTTTTTTTATACCCTTCACATAGTGATAAGGGTATATATCAGTTTGTCATTCCGTTTGTAATTTCTTTATTATTCATTTGCGACCCCATAAAGTATATATGTATATTCTGGATCCTTATAAATAGGGAAGTTGATATAGCCATGTCCGCCTGTCCGTCTGTCTGTCTGTCCGTCTGTTGAAATCAAGTTTCCGGAGTCAAATAAAAAGATACAGACCAGTTAATGGTGTCAAATTTTTTGGGTGGGGGCAAAAAAAGAGGTAGCTCCCATACAAATTAATGATTTTTATGAAATATTCGATACGCTATATCTCGGAAACTATAACAGATATCGAAATGAAATGTTCTACAAAAAGTAATTGGGCCATAAGGGCTACGCCTTAAATAAATAATTTTTTGATAGGGGGCAAAACAAGTGGTAGCTCCCATACAAATTTACGATTTTTATGAAATATTCGATACGCTATATATCGGAAATTATAACAGATATCGAAATGCAATGTTCTACAAAAAGTAATTGGGCAACAAGGCCTACGCTTCAAAAAAAAAATTTTTGAGTAGGGGCAAAACAGGGGGTAGCTCCCATACAAATTAACGATTTTTATGAAATATTCGATACGCTATAACTCGGAAACTATAACAGATATCGAAATCAAATGTTCTACAAAAAGTAATTGGGCCATAAGGGCTAAGCCTTAAATAAATAATTTTTTGATAGGGGGCAAAAAAAGGGGTAGCTCCGAATCAAATTAACGGTTTTTATGAAATATTCGATACGCTATATCTCGGAAACTATAACAGATATCGAAACCAAGTGTTCTACAGAAAGTGATTGGACATCAAGTGTTATGTTTTAAGGAAAAAATTTTTTGGGTGGGGGGTGAACAAGGGGGAGGTCCCATACAAATTAACAATTTTTATGAAATTTTCGATATGCAAAATTTAGGAAACTATAACAGAAATTGACTTTAAATGTTTTGCAAAAAGTAACAGGATAAGACCTACATTCAAAAAAAAGTTTTTTTGGGCAGGGGCAGGAGAAGGGGTAGCTCTAATAAAAACTAAGAATTTTTATGAAATTTGCGATACATCTGGAAAACTATAACAACTATTGACTTCGAATATTCCACAAAAAGTAATAGTCAAATAATTCATTTATTTTGGGAAAAAAGTTTGAGAGGAGCAGGGCGACTAGAACATCCCATAAAAATTAACAACTTTTATTAACCTTTTAATATAAATAATGTCAAAAACTTGCATTTCTGTCGACCTCAAACGTTCCTCATCTATTTCTATTATTCATACGAACGTTAAAATTTTGTAAAGTTTTCTATGGACTTTAAAACTCGCACAAGGATTTTTATTATATTATTGCAGTACAAAATTACTCGGCTGGGTATATTTAAAGACCAATGTGAAGGGTATACAAGATTCGGCACGGCCGAATATAACGCTCTTACTTGTTTTATTTTAGCATCGGAGTATGGATACGATATATTTAAAACAAGCAATTATGCACTTTGATCCAAAATTGGTCGGTTGTGTCTAAATTTTTCCACTGATACAGTTTAAAATTTTTTAAGCAATTTTGCAGCTCTTTAATTTCTTAAATTCTTTTATAGCACATAAAGTATTTTCTGAAACCTGCAAAAAACATTTTTTAAGCTAAATGCCAAAATTTATTCAAACATCTTAAAACTTGCTGGAACCTTTGCCCTAATTTCATAAATTAGAGTTTTTATGAACTGTATTAAATTACATTTAACGATATGTTTATCAGATTCAGTTATGTTAGAATCTTCGCATGCCTTCTCAAATTTTTATCCTAGATAACAGTCGCTATTTATTAAAGATTCAAATTCTCCAGCTATAAAATCAAAGTCATCTATCGGTATAATGATTTTATTTGTCAGGCTTCATATTAAATAAAATAAATCAGTGAATAGTTTTGTATGTTCCGGTAATGCCACAAAGAAAACAATAGGGTATAAAAACGGAAAAAATTTACTATAAAATGCAAAAAGTGCCATACGTGCCATTTCTACAGTTGAAAAGAGCTGTGTTAGCTCCTTTTTTTAAAAAAGAGCTAAAGCAACAATTTTCGAGTTAGAAGCAATTAAAAAGAGCTAAATCTAGCTCCAAAATAGCTAAGTTGGCATCGCTGGCACTTAACATATGATTGTTATACTCCAGTTTTCTGTTTTTTTTTTTAATCTTTTATCAAACTAATAAGCCTAAGTGTCTACTGTTCAGTTGGAAAATTTCGTTATAAATATATATTCATTTTATGCTTATATTGGTTTTTTAAGTTCAGGTTATAGCGTAGTGGAAAGTCACCTATAATCAAATACAGTGTTGCCCCTAAGTTTAGTTTGAACAGCTGTTTACTGTGGTATGGTTAAGTTAAGTTTAGTATATTAATATCTCCAAATTTGGTATAGGTAAATAATTTATTGGTGTGCATAGTTAAGTTGTGTATGGGCGGAAACAAATAAATGGGCGTGGCACCTCCCAAACAACAAAAATAGTTTTTTGTAAATATCTTAATAACTGTAATAGCTGAAGTCTCCAAACTTCGTACGGATGTTTATTGTGCTAATATGCATAATTAAGCTTTGTATGGGCGGGAAGAAATAAATGGGCGTGGCACCTCCTATATAACAAAAATAGTTTTTTGTGTATATATTTTAATAACTGTAACAGCTGACGTCTCCAAACTTCGTACGGATGTTTATAGTACTAAAATGCATAATTAAGCTCTGTATGGGCGGGAAGAAATAAATGGGCGTGGCACCTCCCATACAACGAAAATAGTTTTTTGTATATATCTCAATACTGTAATAGCTGAAGTCTCCAAACTTCGTACGAATGTTTATTGTGCAAATATGAATAATTGTGCTCTGTATTGGTTGGAAGAAATAAATGGGCGTGGCACCTCCCATACAACGAAAATAGTTTTTTGTATATATCTCAATAATTGTAACAGCAGAAGTCTCCAAACTTCGTACGGATGTTTATAGTGGTAATATGCATAATTGAGCTTTGTATGGGCGGGAAGAAATAAATAGGCGTGACACCTCCCATACAACGAAAATAGTTTTTTGTATATATCTCAATAACTGTAACAGCAGAAGTCTCCAAACTTCGTACGAATGTTTATAGTGGTAATATGCATAATTGAGCTTTGTATGGGCGGGAAGAAATAAATAGGCATGGCACCTCCCATGCAACGAAAATAGTTTTTTGTATATATCTTAATAACTGTAATAGCTTAGGTCTCCAAACTTCGTACGGATATTTTTAGTGCTAATATGCATAGCTGAGTTGTGTATGGGCGGAAAAAAATTAATGGGCGTGGCACCTCCTATACTACAAAAATTGTTTTTTTATGTATCTCAATAACTGCAACAGTTGAACTCTCAAAACTTTGTAAAGATGTTTATAATGGTAATATGCACAATTCAGCTGTGTATAGGTTAAAGTCTCCAAATTTTGTGTAGGTGTTTACAAAGTTGATATTTACAATTAAACTGAGTTTGGGCGTGAAGATAATAATAGGCGTGCCACCTCCTTAAAAAGAAAAAAATCTTTTACATATATGTATATGACAATAAATGTAACAGCTAAAATCTTCAAATTAATTATGGGTATTTATTATGATAATATGCATAACTAAGACGAGTATAGGCAGGAGGTGAATTATGGGTGTGGAACCTCTAATAGCACGGCAATATTTATATGTGTATCTCATTAACTGTGACAGCTAAGGTCTCCAAACTTTTTGGTGTGGCACCTCCCATACAACTGGATTTTTTTACATGTAACTACTTCAGAAATTCTTATAGCTGTAGTCTCAAAATTGTCTATGGATGTTTATGTTTGCTAATATACATAATTGAGGTGAGTATACTTAGGAGAAAAGGGAATAATGGGCATGACACCTCCCAAACAACAAAAAATACTTTCTTATATAAGTTTCAATAACTGTAAAAAAACGTGTTCATATTTTTCTTAAACCAGTTGAACGCAATTTAAATTATTAGTTTAAAAGTAACAGAAATAACCTAAAAATTACCAATAAAATATTTATCCCTTTTTACCCCTTAGGTTCAAAATTATCAAAATTTTATATTCATATTTTTTCGAGACGTGTCGAACGCAATTTCAAAATATAATTTGAGCCCCTTTTTTAATTTTTTTGGTTCCGAAGGTACAAAGTGGATATAAGCATTTTTAAAATATTGTTTTTTTTCCTGTCTCGCCTCTAATGGTCTAATATTTCAAAAAAGTACGAAAAATGCATTCATAGCTTTGAAACCTGTCGAGCGTAGATTATTTTATAGTTCTTTCTTTTTTGAGTTCAGAAGCTACAAAATTAACCAATACATATTTTAAGTCTTGCCCTAAGCATTTAGGCTATGCAGTTATGAATCTGTCTGTCAGTTAGCGAGTCATTAATGCAACTTTTTTTCTATACATTGTTTTGTAAGCACAACAAAAATTAAAAAAAATATTTACAAGTGGCGGATAGAGCTACAAAATAATGAAGCCATTATAAACTGAACTGTTTTTGAAGTTTTTCTTCGTAATAGCTTCCCATCATGAAAGATGCGATAGGCTCAGCTTTTCGCGCTTTATCAGCAATTTTCAGTAATTATTAAAGAAACAAACAAAACTTGTTTATAACGTTATTGACATGCTATTGAGGATAATATTTTGTGAATTGTGTGTGTTTAGGCAAAAAATTCGCTTGCTGATTATATATATTGTTATGCAATACGTGTTCGGAGATACTTGATGCTGGATGTATTCAATAAAATGGCAAAAATGAGGCTTGCAGCATGCACACATTATTATTTGGTTAGTCAAAAAAGTTCGACCAGACCAGATAGATGATATTATAAGTGCCGAGATCCCTGATCCAGAAACA
The DNA here is from genome assembly GCA_963583895.1 of Melanophora roralis. Taxonomy (NCBI): domain Eukaryota; kingdom Metazoa; phylum Arthropoda; class Insecta; order Diptera; family Rhinophoridae; genus Melanophora; species Melanophora roralis. The sequence continues at coordinate 6,976,747 of OY757192.1, forward strand.
GAGCAAGAACTACATGATGTTGTAATTACAAATATGATTCATGGACCGTGTGGTACCATCAACCCCCTATCTCCGTGCTCATCCAGAAAGTATTCCCCAACATAATTGCTAACGGGAAAAATTATGACTGGTTGAGTGAACGTGCAATTTTAGCAGCTAAAAATATAGATGTGAATGATTTAAACTATATAGTTGAGAATCAAATCTTTAGTACTTTGCATTCTTTTAAATCTATTAATTGTGTAACAAGCGAAGATGAAGGCACCAACTGTCCAACTAAAGTTTTAAATTCCTTGGATGTGCCTGGCTTTCCACCGCACAACTTACAACTGAAGGTTGGCTCGGTAGATATCGTGCTTCGAAATTTAAACCAACCAAAACTTTGCAATGTAACGCGCTTGGTAATAACAAAACTGATAGTCCATGTTATTTACGCAATTATATTTAGAGGAAAATTCAAAGGTGAAGAAGTTCTCATACCGAGAATTCCGATGATACCAACCGATATGCCTTTTGAGTTTAAGCGAATTCAATTTCTTATTCGTCTTGCATTCGCAATGATGATTAACAAATCACAAGGACATTCCTTGAGTATTTGTGGTCTTAATTTAGAAAATATATGTTCTTCTCATGGCCAAATATACGTTGCATGTTCACGTGTGGGCAAACCATCTACTTTATTTGTACTTGCGCCTAATAACAAAACGAAAAATGTCATATATCACAAGGTACTGCACTGAAGGGAATTAACCTAAACATAACCATGCTTCCTTAACAGCTTTTACCTGAAACGCCTAATTTTTGTAATCTTTTTGAATCTTTGTTTTCTATATAAATATATTCCAATGAACTTTTTGACTAAATAAACTTTGTACTCTTTTGAAAAAATCCATATATTCAATAACTGTTAGGTGGTACGAAGTTCACCGGGTCAGCTAGTATATAAATATATATATACATATATTATTGTTAAAACTTTTTCCTAAGTCATATAAAAACACATTTTTTTTTAAATCACAAAATTCAATTTCAATTACATATATCTCTACCTGAATTTTTGTTCAGAATTTACATAAAGTGTAAAAAATTACATTAAAATTTTATTCCTTAACTGTTGCCGAACATCCTTCTGCTTTATATTAACTGGGTAGGGTTTATCCTAAAATTTATTAATTTAAAATTTTTAAGCAAAATAAACTGTAAATAAAACGGAAAATCTGTGGAAATACTTTACATATTTTTTTTTAAATATAGTTATTTGATACAGATAATCAATTTTAATAACCACTTTCAAATAATAATTTTACAGATATAATTATCTAGTGACTCTCTTAAATTATTTTAAATCCCTTTTATATAAAAAATATTCTAACCAAAATCTTTTTTTAATCTATATATAGTTTTATATAAACAAACAATGGCTAAATAAATTTTAAAATGATTTTTTTCAACGAAAAATTTAAAATATCTATTTCTGCCTCTGATTTTCTCTTTTGAGGGCTAATATCGCCAATCGTCAATTCCTATTTTTGCCACCATAATCGTCAAAATAACGATAAATCGTCAAATCTGGCAGCTATTCTCAGAACGCGTATTGTGTTCTGTAGCCATAGCTGCCAGATAAGTTTGGTTCAATATCGTCAAATTTTAGGAAAAAATCGTCAAAAACGTCAAAACAACTTTTTGAAATCGTCAAAGAATTGTCAACCCCATAACTAAAGTTTTTTGTTACTTAATAATAAAAAAAATCTCGGCATAAAAGTGCTAACAAAAAGTAACAACTTAAAAAGCAAAAATTTATAATCCTTCAAGGATATCATCATTTTTCCTAAAGTGAAATTTTCAAAATTTTTTTTAAAAACTCCCAAATACAATTCAGGCATATAAGTTACATAATTAAGTCTTGATTTTTTATTCCATATTTGTCTATTTTAGTTGTTCATCTTGCAAAAATTTTTCATAAAAAATATCTATTTTTATATTAATTCTTTTACTGCCCAGGAATATATTAGGTATCAGATATTCTAGTTTTAATAAGGAATATTTCGAACACGTTTTCCATATGGTAAGGTCGGGAAACTAGGGTATATTTCCTGGTACTGACCTGTTTGATTAAGTGAATTGTTAACATGAGCTCTGTTAAATGCGTAACATGGCTATGTTAACTTGAAAATTGGCTTTGCTAAAAATTGTGGTTTTTGTCTCTGCTAGTTAAATACGTATATATGTAACTTCACACAGGTAAAAATCATTCATACCGTTTCCTTTTTTAAAAGCAATTTTCAGATCAAATTTTAAACAAATACAAAAACTTCATTCAAAATCAAACTTCATTCGGTTAGAAAAAATGCCCCAACGAAAGTAAACAATATTGAGTTGTGACAGATGTGACTATTTTACTCTCATTTTTGTTTATAATTCTGTTTTTATAGTTCTATTTTAACTGACATTATTGTTTTATTAATGTAAAAAACATAAAATAAACTTTACTTTTATCATTTTTTTGTTTCATTTCATTTAATACTCATTCAAAAAACAAATTATATATTTTTACTTTTGTCGCCCACTGTAGGAAGACAGCCACGAAACGAAAATCAAAATGATTTCTGTTTACAATGACCAACAGAAAACTGTGACCGGTGTTACCTTACAAGTTTGAATTTTAAAAGAATTTGTATTCTTAGATCATGTTGTATAGGTACTATATTCTTAGGCACGAGGATAATTTTTTAATTAACATGGTTGTTTAAAGTGTCTTTTATCGTTTTTTGATACTTTATTGTCCCCTTTCATAATCTGTGATTATTTTAATTTAATAGGAACATTAACAAACCGCCGATATCGTCAACCAGAACTATTTAACATACGGTTAGTGTTTTGCGTTTCACCATCTTTCGGTTAGTTAACACTAGCATTATAGAAAAAGTATGGTAATACTGGTTTTTATTATTTACGAAAAATCGTGCAATGAAAGAAAAGAATCAAAAAAAGTTATACAAAAAATATAAGCATGGTTAAATTACCTTAAAAAATAATTGTACCATGATTATTAGCAATTTTTTGATGCAAGAGAAATATATGGGGGATTTCATGTCAAGTGACCCAACTTTTTTTTTCGATTGGAAAGAAATTTGGACCAAAGTAAGTTCTTGCAGAGAGTAGTTTAGACACAATTTTTTAACACAATCGGTCAAGAACTCTCTGAGCTAGAGGGGTTCAAAATTTTACGTTTTCGGCAAATAGGTGTTTTTTCTCATACATGTAGTTTATTACCTTTTGCTTTTAACAAAATTCGTCCCAAATACTTTCGATAGCTTTTTTTTCAATCTTCCAGAAAAAAATATTTTTAAAATTAAAAAAATTTTTTTTTTATTTTTTTTTTTATAAAATAATTAGAAAAAAAAATTTTTTTTCCAAATGTGCCCATTTTTTTTTTTTTTTTTTTGCTCAAAAGAAAGCTAAGGTCTTTTGTTTGAAGAGCTTGGAAGTCGCTTAGTGGGATGCGAGTGGGATATCTATAAAAAATAATGTTTTGCAACTCAAGGTAGAGGTTTTCCAATTTTCGCGTATATTCTATTTTGATTTTTTATCCTATTTGTGTAAAATTATCTCTTAAGCAAAAAAAAAATATTTTATGCTAAGAAACAAAATAATTTAACCTTTCCGACGGTATGCATTGAAATCCCCCATATATTTAAAATAAATTTTTGACTTAAAATAGTTTACATACAGTTCCTTGATAAGTATAAATTGGTTAATGTGCATGCATATAAGTGTAGGTATTCATTGTCTAATTTCTGCCGGTTAAATGCTAACCGTACTTTGTGAAATGCAATTTTGCTTAACTTACGGTTAAACTTTCTGTTAAATTATAATCGCACTTTGTGAAAAAGATATTTTTTCCCAAGGCAAAACTTTTTAGAAAATGTGAGGAGTGTAACTTTTTTATCAAAATGTAGAAAAAAGAAGAGCCGAAGCACGTGATCATATTAAGCTCTTTTCAAATTAATAAAAATAAAATACATACATATGTATGTACCACCAATTTATTCATACTTTCACAGTTTTTAGCCTCTTTTAGACATAAACTCATCGATTTTTTTTTAAAGAAAACATTATTATTTTGAGCAGTTTTACGTGGAATTGCCTAGTTGTGACAATGTGTTTAATGTAACAAAACAAATCACAGGTGCCTAAAAAAATGTGATAATCCACTAACATACACACATAGGTAAATGTTAAATTAAAAAAAATGTTGCATAGGAAAATTAAAAATGTCAGTTTTAAAACTGCTCATTATTTTGGAAATAAAATATGTTTATATTAAATTTAAAAATTTGGCAGCCCTGGAGGTTGTGTACTTGTTTGTCTCAACCAGCGCTACCAGAAGCTATGTAAAGAAAATCATCATTTGTCAATAGAATTATCATCACGTTTTTTTCGATAAGGCGTACCAAATATGCTCTATGGAGGTGACTTTTTTGAGCGAAATAACATTTTTTTTTGGTTTATATTTCAAACGCGTCTTGTAACTTTAAACGATTTGAAACCCTTATAAAAATTAGCAATATTTCTGTACCTGTGATTTTATACCTGTGACTTGAAAATCGCTGGTAATGACAGTGACATAAACTGTGAAATAACTGTTACTGCGATGTAGTTACTTTGATATGTTATGAAAACAAATATTTTTGGGATTTCCTGTGAAGTAACTATTTACTGCGATGTTGTTAACAAACAGTTAGTTTTTACCAATAACCTCGTTTATTCAATCTTAAAACCTCATAGACATAAATTACATTGTTGTTTGTGGAAAAAATAAGAAATGTTCCTGAGTAGCAACTGTTAACTGCAGTGTTGATACTTAAAATTTAGTATGTTATTTAAAGTAACATTTTTAGGTCTTCCTGTGAAGGTACTACTAACATATTTGTTTGAAAAAATATTAAACAGCGATCACCGTCACTGTTTAAAATAACTGTTATTTAAAAATCACGTTCACTATTTACAGTATTGTTCAAAAATCACGGGATCGCTCATCTCTAATCCTTATATTTACCGACAGAAATTGTGGTTTGCTGCTACGGTAAAGTGATTTACTAAGAAGTTTTTAACGATAGTGGACAAGTTGATTTTTATAATTTATTTAAAAAACATTGGTTGTAAAATAAATTTTACCAAAGCGGAAAGCAGAACTATAGTAAAATGAATATATAATATACAAAATAAACTTTTGCCGATAAAACTAACAACACAATTGCTATTGTCGTTAATTTAACAATTACAGCTGACTTTAACGACAGCGAGTATCTTTAAAAGGCTTTACTTTTGTTAACGTATTTTAACGATGCAAATATCGTTAAAATAAGTTACTAAATCGAACTACAGGGAAACCGAAATTATGCAAAGAAATATCGTTGAGAGGGATGGCAAGTTAAGAAAACAAGAGGACGATACATTATATAATTAGTGAGAAAATGGTTGTTTTTCTAACTTAAACACAAAAGTAATTTTTTTATAAAAAAAATCAGAAAACTTTTTTATATTTACCTCATAATTTGCATGTACTAATTTTGACCGATTTCCAAGATTTTGAGAAATTTCTTAAAGTTTTAGAAACTGCTCTCGGTGCTATAAGGTAAGGAATTCAAAAAAAAATGAATTTTAGAAAAATTATTAAAACCAACACCTTTTTTTAATTATAGAGCTAAAAAGTTTTATGGTATCACTAACTAAACAAGTTTGTCAAGCGTGTCATTGGGTGAGCGTAAGCATAATGTTGAAAATATCAATTAAATCGTCCTAGACATTTGGATGTAACTAATTGGACATATACTAAGACCAATTGGGCATATACTAAGAATCCTATCAAATACAAATTGCTATTTTTGCTACCAAATTTTGATTGTGCGATAGGTATATTGAGATTTCCAAATATATTTTATGTGTTAAAATATTGTATATTCATGACAACTGTCCACTTCATTTAGTTTTAGAATAAATAATTTATTCTGCAGTAAGTAGTTACGCGGATTACTAAACAGAGCGATTTCGTTTTACCTGAGTCAATAGGCTTATCTATACATACAAAAAGTGTTTGATGGCTGCTATTCAAAGATGGGTTTTTAGGTATTTTTGTACCCAAAAACAATGGTGAATTTTGGCGTATGCAGGACCCAGGGTACATAGGTATGTAAAGTGTACAAAAGCAATAAGCAAAAAGTTGACACTAGCCTTTATTGTTTTTAAAATTAACTGTGGTTAAAATATGTAGACAAATAATGTATTTGCATATTCTTTTAAAAAACTTAATACAAAAAATGATAATTTTTAAAAATACAAAATCATTATTTGAGGAAAAAATCATCATATCATATTTGTGGCAAAAAATCATCAAAAATATAATAAAATTATCATTCTGGCAACGCTGGTCTCAGCCTCTGCTACGTCAGCTGCTAATTTTAAGCTGAATGCATTCTCTTAGATTTGGAATTGTGTATCACATATATTATTTTTAATTTGGATTTTTAGTTGTATGTGTTAAATGAGTGCTTAAAGCATTAGCTCCACCCTTTAGATGGTTTTACATAACAGTAAATTGAATTGGTATGTTTATATATACATATGCATATGTATAATATATGTATGTATTTACCTATAATAAAAGTGCATCTTTATATAAATATGCATACAGGTATATACATATGTATATAATTAGGTATATGTATGAATACTTCACATTGGCATATTTTCTATGATACGATCGTAGTATGTACTACAATTTAGGTTTTCAAATTGTCTCCTAAATCTAACTTACTTATGTATCTACCTATTTAGTTATTGTTTTTTCTGGGTACCTAAAAAAAATCAAGGAATATGTACCTACATAGTCATACAATTACGTTATGAACTACATTATAGGTACATACATATGTATATATATACCTATATATATATATGTACATATGTTCGTACTTATATATAATTATATGTATGTATATCATAGGTACGTTAAAAAACATATGAAAATGGAAACAAAAATTACATATGTACAAGCCTGTATCCATTCTGATGTACATACATACGTATTTTAAACAGTGTCGGTAAGTGCATGGAAGGATTTTTTCACTCAAGGACGTAAATTGATTATGTTTTCTATTAATGCCAACGAATTTTTTTAACAACGTCAAGTACTTACCTGCCTTCCTGGCTACAACTTGGTTGGTATACCTCATTCATACACTGGAACTACATATATGCATGTATCTGGCCATGTATGTAGGTAGTTTTGAGATTTTTTACAAAACTAGGTAGGTATACGTACATATGTAGGTACACATTTGTAGGTAAATTTAAATAAATTTTTGGATTCATTCATAAGTAGGCAAGCTATACATTTATTTTGGCTTTATTTTATTTAGATTTGGTAATATAAGATTAAAATTACTTGCCACTTTTGTAGGTCGGGGTTAAATACATACTTTGCTTTAGCAAGTTTACACTTCTATTAACAATAATTATTTTCGGAAAACAGTTTACAATTTCCATCCCTGCAATAAAAAATCTGACAGAAATTAAAGAAGAGCAATATTTAACTGCAGTAGCAGTTACAATGTCACCATTATCTCTCAGCTTTTCTGCAAATAATAGACACCAATTTGTGGGCGTACGTAAGCATGTGTATCAAAGTTGGTTTTGTTTCTATTATTTCCCTTTTCTTTGCTAAATGGGGTGTGTTTGTTCGAAATACATTGTTTGTTGTAATTTTCCAAACTTTTAATTAGTGTAAAAAGTTCATCTTTCCTTTTCTCTTGCGTGTTTTTCTAACATTTTAGTTAATGATTTTATGTTTCTCCATCCAATCAGAGAATCGCATAACCTACTTTACATACATTTACATGTACACATACATACATACATATAAAAATGTAGAGACGGCTTTACATTAGAGAAGCCCCAAAACAAAATTAATGGTTAATGTTGTTCTATATCAAACTATGTCCATTATTGTTCTCAGGGATGCTAAATTAAACATTTTATTACACATCGACAATTAGCTATCTTAGAATAATTGTACTTTTTCGGTCCCTAATTGCAACACCTTTATCACTTTTATAAACGAAGTTTTAAAAACAGCGAAGTCAGTCATAAAATACAGATGAACTACGCACAAATAATGCATACCTTGCAATCGCCAATTTTTTTGTACGTAGGGAAATTAATTCATTATATTATGCCGGGGTAAACCTACGCCAGTCTTATTATGAGGTTTTATTTTCTAAATAAAAATTCTGCGCAAAAATTGCGAGCTTTTTTAAGGCTTCTTGTGTCTTCAAAATAAGCTGAATTTTTACCGTCACTATTTGATAAGTACCCTCTCCAAGCAAACAAACAAGTCCTTTTTTTTTGCAAATTTGTTTTTTTTTTTATTTACTTATGAATGTATGCCTATCAAGTAAAAAAAAAACGGGAAAAATTTTTGTTTGGCGCTTTTCAAGGTACATATATTGAACAAGGTAGAAGTAACTAATAAGCTGACTTTTATTTCCGTCATATGTTTTCTAGCTTATCTTGGAAAATTTTTTATGTTATATAATGGTTCTGTGTACTGTCTGTATGTGTGATTGCAACATTTTTGACAACTAAGGTGGAGTTAAGCAATAACCAAGTACATGCTAAATACATGTTTCATTGCTGGTTGCATAGTGTGAATTCGTGTTTATGATTTCACCTCGAGGTTTTAAGTATATAACACTCTCCAATAAAATATATCGGATTTTAATTCCGTTTGTGATTTCTTCAATATTTATTTGCGACCCCAAAAAGTGTATATATTCTGAATATTTATAGTAAGCTAAGTCGATTTTGTCTTGTTCGTCTGTCCGTCTGTAAAAATCAAGTTTTCTTAAGCGGGCCAAGTTATAGAGAAGCTGTTTTTGTCAAGCTATCATAAATATTTCTAAGCAAATCAATGTTTAATATCGATCAACAACGGACCGCAATGTGAGCAAAAGCCTGATTGATATAAGAACAAAAGTGATGAATATATCCATAAACATCATAGCATCTGTTACTATGCCTACTGTCGCCATATAACTTGGCACAGCCACTTTAAATATGAATTTTTTTGCAAGGAAATTTTAAATATGCTATATCTTAAAACCTGTTGCAGCTGTCGATTTCAAACCTATTACAAGAAAGTTTTAGCATAACCCTAACATTAAAATAAACAGGCCCATTCAAATATTAAAATTTTTGTATAACTTTCGAATCATGTGTCAGAAACCTTACAGATATTCAGTTCGAATTGGCTACAAATTAATTCTTGCATAATGTATACATTCCGATACAAATTGCTTACAAGTATTTTCTTTAAAAATAGTAACAAATTAAAAAGCAAAATTTATTTAAAAGGAAAATAAGCTGCCAAAAAAATAAACAGAAAAACTGTAGAAGTATTTTTAGTCTCTTTCAAATATTATGCATTTGACACAAATAATTTTTTGTTAAAACAATTTATTCAAAGCAATAAGGAATAATTTATTTCACGGATGTGATTTTTTTGGGACTCTCCTTAAACTATTTCTAATTCTACTCATATAACAAATATTCCAACTTAAATGTTTTTTTTAATTTTTTTAATATAAACAAACAATGTTCAAAAATACAGCTTTCTTAAATAAAAAAATATTAATTTTTAAATATTTATTTTTGCCCCTGCTTTTGTTTAAAAAAAGCAAAACTTTTATTTTTAAAAATAGTAGAATTCAGGGCAAAAAACGTCAAAAGCCTAAACTATTTCTAATTCTACTCATATAACAAATATTCCAACTTAAATGTTTTTTTAATTTTTTTAATATAAACAAACAATGTTCAAAAATACAGCTTTCTTAAATAAAAAAATATTAATTTTTAAATATTTATTTTTGCCTCTGCTTTTGTTTAAAAAAAGCAAAACTTTTATTTTTAAAAATAGTAGAATTCAGGGCAAAAAACGTCAAAAGCCTAATTTTGTCACCAAAAACGTCAATATGACGATTTTTTGCCAAATCTGGCAGCTGTGGTACTAAGCCATGGCCAACAAGAGAAGGTGGCTTATGGGAATGTATAAATAATGAAACAGATCACGGCCGCAACTTTAAGCAAAAACGCTTTTTAGAGAAAACAGGCCTATAATTTAACACCTGCAACTTCACGAGGTCACATTTAACTTTACAAATCTATTTTAAATACAAGCCGTTGTACATTGGCAGTTGCAAACTTTCATGAATTTGTACTTCCTTATATAATTTTTCAATAATATTAGTAATTTTATTCATAAGCTTAAAAAATTTTAAATTTAATTGCATTTTTAAATGTTTTGTTGATTTTCTTCTGTTCTTAATTTTCTTCTCCGAACCATGTGGTTTTGTTTACAGATGTATGAGACTTTATAAAAGTGTGGCAATATAGTTTAGAGTATATGTAAGAAAAAGCGCTGTCAAAATAAGATAGATTATACTTCATTAACGCATTTTTGCAGCGTGATTTTTGCGTCAAATTGTATTAAAAAAACGCTATGCCGGTATTCTGTTGCATCATTAAGTATAAAAAAAGCAAAAACAAGGCAACATCAACCTGTTATGTTGTTTTTTGTGTTTCGCTCTCCATTACAAAGTCTTTTTGTTGGTACGCATGTTTTGAACGTATAAAACCTGTTTAGTGTTCGGTCCCCTAAGACCCTATTGACTGACATTTTGTAAAGCTTAAAGTTCACACAACGCGTCAATGCGTTCTTAAATTTCTGAAAGCTTTTTTATTTTAAGTAACACTAATTTCTAGGCTGGAAAAAAACTGAATACTTTGTCACTAAATTTAACTGTTTTGTTAGCTTGACGCTTATGACAAAAGTAGAGAGCATATTTAGGCTTTGGATAAGTGCTGGCAAAGTATTGAGTAGTGGGTACTTAGTATCAAGTATTTACTCTACGTAAAATATACTTGTGTGTGTTAACTGCACTACAAACAGACAATGAAAATAAGAGAAAGCAATTTTATATATGAACCCAGCAAAAAATAATTTAGTTTTTGGAAGCAGTTAGTGGAAAGCAGAGATTTTAGATAATCTTTATTTCGTCAATAAAAGAGATATGAACTATGCGCATATTTTAAGCCATGAAAAAAGATTCCCACTATGTGCTGCCAAGTGGGACATTGCAAACAAAAATCATGCATTCCGTAGGCAGGTTGGTAAGTAAGAGAAATAAATTCTCCCTTACAAACCTGCTCGTATGGAAGCAGTACTTTTTGCTGGGAAGGTAATTAATTAAATTAAAAGAAGTGTTGTTTGCCTTTTATTTAAAAAAAAAATTCGTTACTTGCGAATAAAAAAAACAAGGATTGACCGGTATCAAGGAACAACATTAAAAGAATTGAGTAAAAAAAATTGTAGAATTTGCCAGCAGTACTTTATATATAATATTAAAATGTTTACTCTTCCATCTCTGATGGAGTGTCTTAAAGAAAGCGCATGCGCAAAAAAGTGCACACACATTAATACACATCCATATCAACAAACACTTCTGCATACACATATTTTCATGTTTTACACTGGCTTCTATGTGTATTCATTAATGGTATTTCATTTATAAAGGATAAATCCATATGCATGTATATTTCACAAAAATTATTTTGAGAGATAGGTACTTATGTATGTTCGTACCTATTTCCCAAAAACAATGCCAAATTTTGTTAAATACCGCAGAGATAGTATTTTTTTTTTGTTTTCTGCTGAAATCTGGCAATGCAGTTAGTATTTTGGAATAAATTTCCAACTTTAAAGAAAAATATAATTTGTAGCTTGTACTTGTTATATAACGTTCCTATTATACCCACGCCAAATACGTTGTGGGCACGTATAAACCTGATTCACGACAGTCACCTTAACCTAAACACATTTTTTGCATACTTGGTACTTAATATAGATAAAACAAGTTGTTGTGTAGGGTAGTATATGGATGGCAAACAAGACTATAATTTTCATATTTGTTTTAACATTTGTCTTTTGAGAATATGTAGGTATGTATATTGGAAATTATTCGAATGAGATGGATCAATTTAATTTTGCATTGTACTTAAGAAATAATTTCGTTGTGCTCAACATTGTAATAAAACAAATTAATCGTTTAGTTAATATCTACTAAACGATTAATTTGTTTTATGATACAAAAACTTTTTTGATTGTTAAGTAACACAGGACATAAAACATTTTCTTAAATTTTCAAATGCAACTGTTTAAAGTTTAAAGAAAACACAAAAGTGGTGAAAATAAAGCTTTCCCGCAAAAACTCAATTTCCAATTATGTTGATCGATCAATGTATGTATGCTACCTAATGTGCATTACCAACAAGCGGTTAATAAAGTGAAGTACAATTACATAGATGAGATCGTTGCGTTATTATCAAATGTATAGGTGCAAAGTATTGTGTTAAATAAATCAAGAAATTCAAAACTAAAAGAAAACAAAACTTATCAAAATATAAAACAAAAATTGGTATTTTTTTTTTTATTTATTTGGCAGGAGTTTAAAATCTCTTTTTTAAATTTTGATTTAAATGGCATGCCCGTCACACCTTCGAAAGGCCTTTTTTGGATTTTTTTTCCAGAAATATTGCATTAAATATGTATAATTAAAAGCACTTTACACCACCAGAAAATTAAACAAAAAAACTAGGCCCATTGTCAAGAATATTTTACACAAAACGATTAAAACTTTATATGTATTTGAATAAATAAATAAAAATATTGGTAGGCATAAAACAAACGTTTCATATACATACATATTTTATTAATTAAATGTATTGCATATTCAAAGATTGCTTTGAGGAAAACATTTTTGAATATAAAAGAAAACTTTGATTTTGAGGTGGGAAATCAAATACAAATATCTGCACTTTAACAAGAAATCAAAAATTGAAATATTGTGGTCTACTATAAACACTATAATTTCTCTCGGAAGTAGGGTTTTTTTATTCCCGCGTTTTTTTACTTCCCGGAAAAATGTAATAAACAAAAATTCATTTGCTCTGAGTTGACAAAAATAGTATTTACTTGAAAGGGTAAAGCAAATTGAAAAGAAGAAAAATAAAATTATTGTGATTTTTAAGTGATTTTGATTCTTGTTATAACCAGACAGAAATTAAGAGGCTTAAGCAGTTCTGTTCAGCTATCGAAGCGAATCTCTCGCTAAGAGTAATGAGGAATACTTATAACAACTGTTTTAATTATTATTATTATCGTAAGGATTGATTCAAATTATTTAAGAATTAATAAGTATTCAAGAGTTTCATTACAATTTTAAACCATTTTTAAATAAACAAAATTAATTTTAAATATTTATAAGTAAACGAGACTGCCGTTGAAAGTACAGCCGTTTTAACAACTTATTTTGTTTGCCTGGGTGAGAAACTGTTTTAAACAGGGACTATAAATAAAAATTATTTTCAAATTTTAATAAAAAAAAACCATTTACAAGGAACCATAGGAAAACCAGGTAAAGTACACCATTTTGATGGAATTGAACTAGATTTTTTTTTTAAATCTAATGCTTTTGCATTTAAGTTTTTTTAATTTTTCTTCAAAAAATAATAATTATTTAAATTTTTTTTTGCTGAAATAATTATTATATTAAAAAAAATAAATAAATAAAAACATAAATTAGAAAAAACAATATTTTGGCAAAAAGTAAATATCAAAAAAAATAATTTTTTGACTTTTATTTTTTTAATCGAAAAATAATAATAAAATTTTTAATGTTTTTTGCTGAAATAATAATTATATTTACTAATATTTAATAAAAATAAAAAAATAACTGTTTCTGCCAAAAATAAATATCAAAAAATAATAACTTATTTGAAAAAGAGTAAAAATTAAAAAAATAATAATTATTTTTTATGCTGAATAAATTGATGAATAAATTTCGTACTTAACAAACTTGTTTCAACAGGAAACCATTTATTATTAAATTAATATGTTTTTGTGCCTTTTAGTAGTGTAATTATTTTATATAAATTACATTTTTTTGTTGAGTTTTAATTTTAAAAAACCGCTAAAAGCTGGTTTTTCAATTGTGAGCTTCATTTAATTAACTTTTTAAATCCCCCCGATGTCGCGTTGACCCGTAATTGGTATCAAACTATAAGAAATACCTGCGAGCAAAACGCTATTGAAATTCAGCAAAATCGTTCGATAACTGACCGAGATATAAGAAAAAAACCAGGACTATCTCTGTTTATTTCTTTTAAATCTGTATATAAAGCCTCTACAACTGCCCCGGAGTTGCCCCGTATAATAGCAATGTAAGAGTAAAACTCCTACATGTTCTTCAGAGTCGCCGCTTGAGGAATAAATTGTATCACATATTCCCTTATTTTCCCCTCCCAAACATATTCCTAAAACATTTTGATCCCGCATCCCAATCACTCAAGGGGGTTGCCATTCAAAATTTACAAACATGATTTAAAAACTCCCGTTACTTCCCCAGGGTCGACCTTAGAGAAATAAATTGTACGATCGACCCCAATTAGTTTCCCCTCCCAAACATATTCCTAGAATATACTTACCCCATATCTCCATCGCCTCAAGGGGCTCCCATACAAAGTTTGGTAAAATTGTAGTTAATCCACCCCTACAGCTTCCAGGGTGCTCGTGGAAAGATTAAAAATGTGGAGCGGACCCAAACTCATTTTCCCTTCTAAACAATTTTTTAGAACAATTACCCCCTATTACCATCGCCAAAGTGGTTGTCATACAAAATTTAAGAAAATTATGGTAAAAATCCCAACAATTTCTCTACTCCCCCTAAGAGAGTTAAAAATTAGAAATATTTCATAAGGAAAAAAAATATTAATAATTGAAATAAAGTTCGGGGGTTCGAAAGACCAGTGTAAAGGGTATATAAGATTCGTCACAGTCGAATATAGCGCTCTTACTTGTTTTTTTTTATTAATTGTTATAAAAACAGGATGATAGCCCTTAAATGACCATACCTACATATGTAAATATGTATGTATGCATATTGGTTGTATAAAAGAAATACACCACTTAGCTGTAAAAATTATAACTGCAAACATGAATGATATTCTGAGTTTCTGGTCCTTCTAAATGCGGTTTACTTCGCGTTTGAAAAATTTGACGGGTTTGACATTTTTAATAAATTAATAAAAATAAAATTTGTTTTATTTTTCGTAACATTTCTTTTATTTTTGACATAAAATGATTGACATTTAATAGTAAAAACAAAATTATTTTTTATGGTTTTGGCCCAATTATATGGCATCGCCTGTATATTAGAAACCCAAAACAATTCGTTAATGTACGTTAGCCATGGTATAGAGTAAATTTTGGAGCTCAAAGAAAAAGAAAAACACTCTTTTTACCTAAAATTAAAAAAAATACAAACCTAGTTATACATATATACACCCTAAGCAAATAAATTTATTTTACTGTCTCTCTTATTCTATATTACCAACACATTTAGGTATGTAGATACATAAATTTATTCTTTAATATCTTATATTTTACATATTTTGCTACAATACATAAATAATATTTGTCTTTCACAAAACCCCCACCCCACTAAACCCCATTAAAACTGAATAACACAAAAGAAAGTCGGCGATATTACTCTATGCTTCACCCTCGTTCTTTGCATTTTTGTATATGCTGTTTTAATTCAAATGTACGTACTTACATACAAATATGTATGTGTATGTATATCTATGTATTTATATACATATATATGTATACATATGTATGTGTATACTCTTTAATATATAAAATATTAAGGTTTCCCCTAAAATGAAAAAAACGTCACAAACAAATTGTGTTAGCGATTAATAGAGCCCCAGAAAATATTGAAAAAAAACGCACCGTTTTATGAAATTGGAGTAAGTTTTTTATTAGTTTATCGCTCTGTTTGTACAGACATGTGTATGTATGTATAGTTTGGATATATCGATTGCCATAATCAAAGAGGAATTTTTTTGCATCCTTACATTTGAGGAAGTCAAATTTGCTACGTCCATTAAGGCTTTTTAAAAGCAGCAGTATATGGGCATACCAGAGACTGGTTTACTCAGAAAAAAACTTTTTCATGATTAAATCATGATACGAAAACCTATTCAGTTTTGTTATTTTGTTCAAACGTATCACATGACATAAACCAATGCATGATTTAAAATCATTTCATTCGATCTGTTGTTGTTGGCTTTTTGAATTTATTCAACGTTCAAAAAAATCAACATAAATTCAATCGTATCAGCATTAGTAAATGAAACTGAACAAAAAATCCTAGCATTTAAGGGATGTTGAGCTTAATGAGAATAACAGACAAAAAAATGACGCCATGCTCATGGTTTAACGTTGGTTAACGTAGTCGCTTCTCTTAAACTTTGCCAGCAGTGTATAACTAAGGCTTGCCATAGTTCTTGTCATATTTTTTGTTTGGCACTTAAGGTCTCAAAAACAGTGCTAAGTGTTAGTAAAAACTTCTCTTTTGGCCAAAAATGCTTAAATAATTGTGTTAAAATTGTCAAAAATTAAATTTTAATACTTTTTAACATTAAATTGATTCGGCATTATGCATAATTAATGTCAAGTTAATATTATTTTAAACGTTTATGCATATAAAAACACAAATTTTTTTGAGTAAAATTCTAATTAGTAACGTGATTTAATTGTTTTTCAAATATCCAGCGCTTTGTTTTTAAGCAATTAGAAATTTTGTAATATCAGCTTATGACAACACTGCTATAGCTTTGGTAAAAGTGCAAAAAATACCATGGGGCAAATTACGGCATTCGATTCGAATCTAAATTTTACTCAATCGATCGAGCTGTCAATGCTTTTAATAAAGGAATTCTAATAAAAATGTTTAAATTTCGATTCGAATCAATTGCCGTAATTCGCCTCAAGATACACAATTTTAACAGAAAATATACATTATTGTGCAGTGGACAAATGCAAGAGAAGTACATAAAATAATTGGTCATTATATACGATTTTTAAAACATCTAATCATCCGATTTAAAGAAACGTAGTTTTTAGCTATTTAAGATATGTTATAACAGCCAGAAATTCAAAATTTTAACTAATTTTTGGTAACCGCTAGCACCCGCATCCGTAAAAAACGCCTAGTACTCAAAAACCTATGAAAGACCCTGAAAACAATACACTTTTGACGGTCAAAATAGCCAGCACTGGTCTGTTTTTTTTTAGTTCATTTTATACAAAGTAAAAAAAAATTTAGTTAATTTTTCTGTCAGCTTGTTATATCATTAGACTTGTGAAATTTTGCCAATGTTGTTACAAAAGATCAGTTTTCTTTAATAAATATTTCTTTGCAAACCTTTTACAATAGCTTTCACAAAAAATTTAAGGCTTGTATTAACAAAATTTCTAGAAGGTAATTTTTTATTTTATAAAGCTTTGGTTTGTTAAAAAAGTAGAAAGCGTGCACGTCGATTGCTTTAAAAGTTTTTAAGTAAAAATTCACCTAAAATACGTAGAAACTTAAAAAGAGTATAAATAATAGTTTAATTATGTAAATCTGGAAATAGTAAAAAAAAATCTATAATTTCCCCTTTCTGAACTTAGTTTTTAATTCAAAATGAGTAAAAAATTATTACTACTTATTTTAGCTGTTATTTGTATAAAAAAGTATCCTAAAAAATTTACTAAATATATGTGTCGTTCAAAACTTATACGGCGGCAACTCTGGTTCTGGCACAGTTTTATTTACTCTGATTTATTTATTCAATTCAATCATGTGAGTAAAACTCACACAATGAATAAATTCATGCGTTGACCAAACGAAGCTGATTTTATTCAAGGCAGATTTTTATTCAACTCATTCAAATCACTTAAAATTTTAGCATCAGATTAAATCAAGAGAAAATGTGATTTTGCTATTCTCTGGTGCATACCTAAGTTTTTTAATTGTTTATATACATATGTATATACATATGTATATAAATTATAAACATATATATACATACATACATATGTATATAAAACATTCATATAAGCAAAAGTTTGCCCTTTATCATTTTGTTTAAAACAAATTTTATGCACATATGTATGTATGTACATATGTACATTTTTTAATATTGTTTTTATACCCTTAACATAGTGTTAGGGTATATATCGGTTTGTCATTTCTACAACATTCACTTTAGACCCCATAAAGTATATATATTCTGAATCTTTAGATATAGGGAGTTCGATATAGCCATGTCCGTCTGTATGTCTGTTGAAATCTAACTTTCGGACTAAAATAAAGTCGCACAAAAAAGGTTTTGGGTTTCAAACAATCAGAAATATCCCTGAGACAATCGCTATTTAAAATCAGCAAAATAACTCATTTTTTTCTTACATTTTAGAAAAAAATAGTTGCAGGTGGAGGGAGCCCCCATACAAATAAACAACTTTTATTAAACGTTTTATACGAACAACGTCAAAAACTGTTTAATTTCTCGACCTCAAACCTTTTACATGTTATTTCTATTGTACATATGTATGTATAAGCGGTAAAATTTCGAAAGGTTTTTTATTTCAAAAACTAGGATTGCCTTCGACTTTAAACCCGTCACAAAGTAGTTTTATTACAATATTTGCAGTACGAAATAACTTGGCTAGAACAGATTGCTGGGTACATATAAAAAACCAATGTGAAGGGTGTATAAGATTCGGCACAGTCGAATATAGCGCTCTTACTTGTTTTAGGTAAGGAATTTTGCCTTAATGCTGCCCTACACCCTTTTTTCTGCTCCTTTTTAGAAAACATTGTTATTGGGCCAAAAGTTCTTTTCTTATAATGTTGTCCTGAGCGAATGAAAAAATTGTACACGTTGCCTCTTAAAACAGGGTTACATTTTCTCTTGTTAAAAAAGAAGAGAATATATTTTTTTTAATAAGATTTCATGCCATTCTTAAATAAAAAAATTTATTTTTTGTAAAAATTGTTTTTTTTCCCGTGAAAAAATTCGGTTTGTCGAATTGAATTGCTTCAAAAAAGATATATTTGCTTGCCTTCATCTAAAAATTTAAAGCCTATAACAATTGTTATACTCTGGATAGGCAAATATGTCAATAAAGTTTATTTTCCTTGTATGGGAGATGACACACCTCCTACTCAGAGCCAATAAACTATTCCATACGCTAAAACTACATCCTCACAAAATATATTTAAAATTAGTTAATATCTGTTGGTATTAAGGGCAGTATTTAGAAAAGGCCTAAGCCTCTTTTAAGGACCACCATAATGAAATGTATGTACATGTATCTTAACATTTATATAAACATAATTACCAAAGGATTAGATGTAAGGAATAGGAAAAGTAAATTATAATTTGGGTGTGTTCTGCATGTATTTATGGATATATACAAATGTATGTATAAGTATATGCATGTATATTAATATATGTAAATATGTAAGTATTTATGAACACACAACTTTTAATTGTATGTATGCTTATATATATGTAAGCACACATACACATAAAATGGCATCTTAAGCAATACAACAGTAACAAAAGAAAAACTTCACACAGATTAAGCAAACTTAGTAAATTTTTTTGTTCAATGTGTAGACCAGTGATGGAAATTTTTGTACAATAGTACTTTTTCAGTCATTTTTCATTTAAAAAGTACCCTAGCACCACCACGTCAGTTTTAGTACTATTTTCTTGTTGTGCTTCTTTGTCCAGAAATTTAGCGATGCTGTTTTTTATACCCTTCACATAGTGATAAGGGTATATAATGTCATTCCGTTTGTAATTTCTTTATTATTCATTTGCGACCCCATAAAGTATATATATTCTAGATCCTTATAGATAGGGAAGTTGATATAGCCATGTCCGTCTGTTGAAATCAAGTTTCCGGAGTCAAATAATAAGATACAGACCAGTTAACCCTACGATTCATAACATAACTTTGAGTGCTGCTGTGCCTATAATTTTTGAGATATGGACATAAAACTCCGAATCATGAGAGATTTTGGCTAAACTAAGATTTAAATACGAAAAAATTCAAAATATTTTCTTTAAAAAATGATTTTAAATGTTTTACCCCCATAAACACACAACCGGGTCCCCGGGTACCCTAATGCAATTCCTATGTAAATGCCTGACATGTAAATTAAAAAACGTTTTTTTTGTGTTGTTTTTATTGGAAATAAATGTAGCACACGCCCGTATGTACTTTTCTGTCCCTTTGTCGTGCTGACGGACCTGCATCACAAAGCACACTCTCCAACGGCCTTCCGATGATGCTTTCAATTGCATTTTTTGTTGAAAATTGGCGCACGCTTTGCACATTTGAAATTCTATTTTCTATAACAGGAATGCACAGGTTTTTTGCCAGTTGACGCAGGAAATTCTTCCTGCGCGTCGTGGTGTATCGTGCAGTTGGATTATTTCCATAATATATGATGTGTGATGCAAATGCGCTCACATCAATGATGTTATAGAAAAATGCCATCGGCCATCTTCTTGTTTGTCGCTGGGTCGTGTATTCTTGGAGCGTTTGGTCCATTACGTCCACCAAACTTTTTGTTTGATTATAAAAATTTATAATTTCAGGTTTCCCATTCTCGTCAATTTGTGCATTATCATGCATGAGAGCAGTGTTACGTTGTCGTAGAAGCCAAATAAACTTGAACCAACGTCTGTTTTTTTGTCTTCTTTCATCTCCGCAGGGATGTAAGCTTTGTTGCGGCGGAGTGTACCCACAATGCTGAGATTTTCTACTTTTAGTTGCCTAGCCAACGGCAGCGTCGTAAAAAAATTATCCATTGTTATATTTCATCCGCTACCGTAGTATGGCCCAACTAAATCTCTCACCACTCTTTCGCCAACACCAACTTCACGACCAGTTTCTTGTTTGCCAGTATATATTTGGCCATGAAGTGGATATGAGTTTTTGGCATCGAAAATCCACCATACTTTTATGCCATATTTTGCTGGCTTCGAGGGTATATATTGGGTGAATTTGGTTCTACCACGGTATGGCTATAATTGTTCATCAATGGTCAAATATTCTGATGGCACATAATATCTGGCAAGATTTGCATTGAGCATTATCCAAATATCGCGAATTGGCGCCGCTTTGTCTTGACGCTGCCGCTCTACCCGTGTTCTGGGGTGGTCAAACCGCATAAAACGCAGCAAATCGAAAAACCTGTTTATTCCCATTGTGGCGCGGAATATTGGGTGAGCCTGTGACGTCCACAAATCTCTTGCGTTTTCGTCATTAGAATGATTTGTGCCAGCCATCAAAATCATTCCAATGAACGCATAAATTTCGTTGATTGTCGTGTCTTTCCACTTCAACTGACGTCTATTGGGATTCGCTTCATTGTACGCATTATATGTGGCATGCGCTTTTCTATTTGTGTGGCGCACTATTATATCCACCATTTCCACTGTGAGGTATGATTTGGAACACTGCAAAGGCGTCATCTTTTCAGTAATCCGCGCTGGACCACAGCGGTCTCTGAATATATTGTGGCTTCTCACTTGTTGGCAACTACGTGGTGTTCGCTGCCATTGTGTGCCGTCACGTGCAGTCATGTAGTCTGCTGGGTTTGTCGTTGGTGCATCTTCTTGCATATCATAATCTTCACTTTCATCATCAAAGAAAATTTCCTCTGGTGCGTCAATTGCAGCTGCAATTTCGTTTGCGTTGTCAACATTCAAATCTTCATTCTCTGATTCCGAAACTTCGCCAGTATAGGCCACATTTTCTTCATTTTGGTCTTCCACAGGGTCCACTTCAAGGTCCTTATCTTGAGTCGCTTCCTCAAATAAACGTTGAATATATGTGCTTCTTGCTTCATCACTCAAATTCCAGTATTCCCTTGTAGACAAATATCGGTCGTTGCGGCTCATTTTTCACCAACTTCACTGTTCAAATATTCAACACAGACTGGCGAAGCAAATGAAATATTTCAATTTTACGACACAAATGAACATCTGCTACCTAATTCAAAAGCAATTAAGCAAGTAGGTACCGAAAATAAGCCAAATAAGCAAATAAACAACCCTTACATAAAACAGTTTCTGCCTACTTGTGTCGCTTTAGGTACTTATATACGAACAGAAACCAGTTTTTTTCCAAACATTAAATTTGTACAGTTGAGAACGCAAAATATAATCAACAACAAAAATATTTACAGGAAAATATTATTTTATTTCAATAAACGCAAACGCGGGTACCCGGGTACCTGGTTATGAAATTAAAGGAGTTTTGCTGGTTATGAATCGTACGGTTAATGGCGTCAAACTATTGGAAATATCCGGCTAACAATCGCTATTTAAAATCAGCAAAATCGGTTCACTATTGACCGAGATATAAGCGAAAACCCAAAGTAACCCATTTTTTTAGGACAAAATCCGTGCATATATTCCTATATATCTCAGTAAGTATAGTCACTCTTGCCACAAAACTTGGCACGGATACTCCTAAAGAAGGGACCTAAATAACGGAAAATTTTTTTTCAGATAGGACAGGGGAAAGGGGTATTTTTCCTACAATTGCACAAATTTGGTGAAATATTTTATACGCTATATCTTGTAAACTATAACAGCTATCGACTTAAAATGTTTTACGAAAAGTAATTGTACGCTAAGGGCTACAGTTTAAAGAAAAAATTTTTTGAGTGGAAGCAAAAAAAGGGGTAGCTCCCATACAAATGAACGATTTTTATGAAATATTCGATACGCTATATCTCGGAAACTATAACAGATATCGAAATCAAACGTTTTACAAAAAGTAATTAGGCAATAAGGGCTACGCTGTAAAGAAAAAAATTTTTGGGTGGGGGCAAAAACATGGGTAGCTCCCATACAAATTAATGATTTGTATGAAATTTTCGATACGCTATATCTCGGAAACTATAACAGAAATCGAAATAAAATGTTCTATATAAAGTAATTGGGCCATAAGGGCTACGCCTTAAATAAATAATTTTTTGAGTGGGGGCAAAACAAGGGGTAGCTCCCACACAAATTAACGATTTTTATGAAATATTCGATACGCTATATCTCAGAAACTATAACAGATATCGAGACCAAAGGTTCTACAGAAAGTGATTGGACATCAAGGGCTACGCTCTTGAGAAATAATTTTTTGATAGGGGGCAAAACAAGGGGTAGCTCCCATACAAATTAACGATTTTTATGAAATATTCGATACGCTATATCTCGGAAACTATAACAGATATCGAAATCAAATGTTCTACAAAAAGTAATTGGAAAATAAGGGCTACGCTTTAAAGAAAAATTTTTTTGGGTGGGGGGCCAAAAACAGGGGTAGCTCCGATACAAGTTAACGATTTTTATGAAATATTCGATATGCGCTATCTCGGAAACTATAACAGATATCGAAACCAAGTGTTCTACAGAAAGTGATTGGACATCAAGGGCTACGCTCTTGAGAAAAATTTTCTTGATAGGGGGCAAAACAAGGGGTAGCTCCCATACAAATGAACGAGTTTTATGAAATATTCGATATGCTATATATCGGAAACTATAACAGATATCGAAATGAAATGTTCTACAAAAAGTGATTGGGCAACAAGGCCTACGCTTCAAAGAAAAAATTTTTTGAGTGGGGGCAAAACTGGGGGTAGCTCCCATACAAATTAACTATTTTTATGAAATATTCGATACGCTATATCTTAGAAACTATAACAGCTATCGACATCAAATGTTCTACTAAAAGTAAGTACATCAAGGGTTATGTTTTAAGGAAAAAATTTGTTGGGTGGGGGGTGAACAAGGGGTAGGTCTCATACAAATTAACAATTTTGATGCAGTTATCGATAAGCTATATCTCGGAGACTATAACAGATATCGGAATCAAATGTTTTACAAAAAGTAATTGTACATCAAGAGTTATGTTTTTAACTCCCAAGCAAATTAACAATTTTTACGAAAGTTTCAATACGCTATATTTAGGAAACTATAACAGATATCGAAATCAAATGTTTTACAAAAAGTAATTCGACAACAAAGCCTACGATTTGAAGAAAAAATTTTTTGGTTGGAGGATGGACAAAGGGGATCTCCCATACAAATTAACAATTTTTATGAAATTTTTTTTGTTGTTCTCTTTTCGTTCATACTTTTTAATGCAAAAAGGTTGGTCGGCTTTAAGCGCCAATGAAATTTTTAACATGTTTAAGCTACATGTTTCGGTAACAGTATAATCTAGTAGATACATATATATTGTTTTCACTAACCACTAATTAAAAAACATATTTTTTACACCACTCGAAAATATTAAATATTTTGCTCGGGAATAAAGCATAAATAAGTATGTGTTTTACCTATATGCAAATAAATAATTTAAAAACTAAAAAAAATTGATTCAAACTTTAAGAAAAGGGGTCTGCTTCCAATGGGCAAATATATTAAATTTTGTGTTGATACTTTTAATAGCTATAGTTATACAATTTTAGAAAGACAAATGTGTATGTTGGTGGTTTCCGGGACGAATAGCGGGGAAAGTTTCCATAGTTTATTAAGGAGAATTTAAATGGCAAAGAGTGCAATATGTAATGTTGGTGTAGTTGGTGGATTGAACCATAATAAACGACATTCTAGCCGATAATAAAACTTTTACTATGATTAACGATTTAACGCCTGAAAATGTAATTGCCGTTAAGACCAAAAGCATAGTTACATTATTATTGATTTTGTTTTCAAATGAGCAACAGAAATTTAAAGCGATCAATTCCCAATTTCGTGCGTTGGTAAATTTCCCAGAAATGTCGGATTCGTTTTTAGACATCGCAAACAAATATAAGTACTTTTTACAGAATTGTAGGTAGTGCTTGACGATAATTCTACTTTTTTTCTACTTATTTTCTAAGTAAATTTTTTGCTGGGTTGTTAAAATTACAATATTACTATGATCTTTTTAAATAAATTTTACAAAGTTCCTAACAGTCTTAGACCATGGCGAAATAAGAAGGTGAACTCGTCCCTAAGACAACAACTTCTTGTAAAAATTTAGCATATATTATGTTGTTGCTAAGTTCCAGCTTAGTTTTTAAAAATATTGCGATCACACAGTATACACATCTATTGTATAACATGAAAAATTGTTCAAGCTAAGTTAGAAAACATATGCCGAAAATAGTAGTCAGCTGATCACTTACTCCTACCTTGTTAAATATGCCTTGGTTTTAGACATTGAAATGTGGGTACCATGGTACAATTACCTTACAAGGTATTATCGCTACGGCAACAACTACAACAAACTCGATACCAAATTTATGAAGTTGTTGTAATAGTATCCCCTTTTATGTCAAAAGACGTACTGTTTGACAGATTTAAAGAGTGAAAAAACTCGAGCAAAAAATAGTCAGCTGTTGAATCGATACTACCTTGTTAGGTAATTGCACTATGGTGGGTACCTTATATTAAATTATAAGCAAATGCGTATGTACATACATACATAGATGTGCATTAACATAAATGTTTATATCAAAAATGAAATAATTTTAATATTCTTACCCAAAATATTTTATACTTTTGAACTATTTTTTAGTTTTATGTATTTTAGTTTTTTATTTTTAATAAAAAATATATTTTTGAAAAAAGTACCAAAATGTGGAAAAAAGTACTATTTTGCTTCTCAATTTTTAAATTTTCCTTCACTGGTGTAGACGTTGACTTTTTTTACTATAAAAAACATAAATGTACATTTTTTGCTCTCAACGTTAAATTGTTACCCTACCTTAACACATACAAGCACTTTCATGAAACTGTTGTACACATATTATCATGTATTCTAAAGCTAAATATATTCTTTCTGTAATGTGACCATAAAATTTTTTGTTGTATCAATAACAAAAAAAAAGCTGTTTGGGGCAAAGAAATTTTATCTTCTTGTTACTATGCAAAAGGATGGGATCCTTCGAATCATAAAAAGTATAACCACTTTCTTTATAAGTGCTTCTAGATGTAATATCGAGTCTCGGAAATCATCATTAGTTTGGTTAACTAAAAAAATGTACGTGTTTTAAAAAAAAAAAGGAAAATGGCCCCAAATGCTAAAAAGTTAAAATGATCCCAAAATAATTTAAAAGTTTGGCCTAAATAAAAAATGGCCTAAATGAAGTATGGCTCCAAAGTGGAAATAAAAACTGGCCCTAAAACTTTCTATTAAAGCTGGGAAGGCGGAGGACATTTGTTAAACGCGTAAAACACGTTTTAAATTACAAGAACCCGCAAAAATGAAAAGCAAACGCTTTGCTATTTCCATAAATTTTACAACTCGATTTCGAAAGACAACAAGGTACCAATAATACAACAAAACGTATAGTTTTTTAAAAAAACTGGCAAATTTTTTTAAAAACGTCATCCTAAGCTTATTGCAGTTTTTTTAAAATATGCAGGTACAAAGTTGTTTTCATTATGTGAAACAAGATGCATGAATCGCTATGATTCAATTTTGCAATTTGCAGTAAAAATAAAATTTAGTTGAAAGAAAAAAAAATTCATTTTGAAGATATCGAATTATACTACCGCATTGAGGTCTTAATTTAATATGTTTTAAAGGACGTCCTTTATTTGTTTAACATCCCCCAACTTCTGCTTCAAAATATTACCACATTTACGGATTTAGAAATTTTATTTTCACAACTTGCAGATAATTTATTAAAATTAAAAATAATTGATCGAAAAAAATGTTTGTATCGAAATTAAAGGCTGAAATTTTGCATTGAAAACAAAAATGGAAAATTTATAAAGATCGCCCTGAAAATATGATAGATGTTTTCGCAAGATGTGACCCTGATATTTACCCAAACTTGCGAAACATATTCATAATTTACGGCTGAAACGTAGTTTTTCACCCTTTGTCGTATTAAAACATGGCTAAGATTAACCATGACAGAGGACAGTTTTAACGTCTCAGCAATCTTGTATATACATATGTATATACATATGTACATGATAAAATTGAAATTGACTCAAATGTCGTGCTCAACAAATTTTCTTTAACTCGAAACCATAAATTATTAATTAAATAAATATCTTTTTTTGCCTTTTACATACATAATTATAATTACTTTAAATTGATTAAACTTTTTTGTTTTAATAAACCGCTAAAAGCTAGTTTTCAAATTGTTTGCTTCATTTAGAATTAAACAACTTGAGCTTGATCCGCCCCTGATATTGATTAGATCTAGGATTTAACACCATTTGGTGGGTGCCGTATCGAAGACATTTTTCAAAACCTTGCGATTTCGTCCGTTTATTGTCCGCTTAGATTTTTAACAAGAAAAGATCAGTACAAAAATTTAGGTCCCCGCTTTATAGCTGCTGGCGACTACAATGCTAAGCATTCGTATTGAGGCTCCCGCCTAATTAGCCCTTGTATGATTCCATGTCTAAAATTAGCCAGCAGACCAAAATATAGTTCCAGACGTCATTGGCTTCAGCGTATCAAAAAGTTTACCCACGGAGCTTTTTTGGCTAAAAGCCTAGCTTGATCTATCTTCAGACCACTCGCCGACAATAGTCACACTTTGCATTCCTCAACAAATCGTAGGCGGTGATTTTTTTTCAAAGGGTTAATTGGCTCAAATATAAGAAAATATCAGCACTCACTGCTCGCAAAACCTAGCGTTGAAGACTCCGGAAAATATTGCCTAAGAAAATAAGAGCCCGTAGAAAATGGCAAAAACATTGTTCGCCCCAACTTAGAGCGAAATTGAAGGAATGCACAAACCATCTCAGCAATTCGTTGGAGTTATATAGAACATCATCCCTCAGGGCACCCTAAGAAAGTCTAGTTACCATCTTTCGCTTTAATACTCAATTTTGAAACCAATTTGGTGCTACGGGATCAACTATGGGGCTGTTTAAAGACGATATCTTTATTATACTCTTCACATAACTTCTCAGCCTATATATAAGTTTGTCATTCCATTTCCAATTTCTTTAATATCTATCTCCGACCCCATAAAGTATACATGTAATTTCTTGGTCCTCATACAGGGTGTCCGCCGGCCAGGTATACCACTATGTTTGTTTATTATTTTTACTTTAATTAAATTGAATGGATCTTACATTGACAAAACGTTTTATTCAATGTTGGAAGTTATGCATGAAATACAATATCAGATAAATGTCCGCCTCTGTAAGCCGCACAAACGCGAGCCATTTTGAGCATATTTTTCATTACAATCTCACACATACCACGCGATATTTCATATATCACGAATATTTTGTTTGAGTTGCTTTAACGTTTCTGGTTTGTTTGCATAAACCTTGCTTTACAGTTATCTCCACGAAAAGAAGTCTGAAGCAGTCAAATCGGGCGACTGTGGAGGCCAATTAACATCGCCATCTCTTGAAATAACTTCTTGTGGAAAGTGGTCACGTAGTAATTCCATTGTAATACTGGCTGTATGCGATGTGGCCCCGTCTTGTTGATACCACATGCTGACCAAGCCTAAAGCATGCAGCTGTGTCATTAGGCCGTTTTTAATTTCAAAAAAGTAGGGTTCACTGATTCCTCCTGACCAAATTGCACACCAGACTGTCACTTTTATTGGATGCAAAGGTGACTGATGAATAACTTGTTTGTTAACATATCCATTTAAATAAAAATGTGCCTCGTCACCCATTATGATTTTTTTCATGAAAATCGGGGTTGTCATGTTTTAACGATTAAAACACGTTGGTTTATTAAATGTTTTTCTATAATAAATTTGCCACGTCTCTACTTTACGACTGCCAAGTATGAACTGTCAAGACTAATGTTTACCAAAATGGCGGCAAAACAAAGTAGTTAACATTGCCGGCGGACGCCCTGTAAATTGGGAAGTCGATATAGCGATGGCCGTCCGTCCGTGTTATAGTTGTAACCAAATTATTTAGGTCCCCATTGTCGCATAGACCCGTAAACCGTATCAAACTATCAGAAATATCTGCAAGAAAATTGCTATTTAAGTCCAGCAAAATCGCTCCCTAACTGACCGAGATATAAGCCAGCAACTACGACTACCTCTGTTTTTTTTTCTCTAAAATTTTTACATAAGAACGTCTACATCTGCCTCGGAATCGCCCCTACACGGATGCAATGTAAGACTGACCCTCATTAGTTTTCCCTCACGAACATTTTTGTGGATCATACTTACCACCTATTTTCGCGTCCTAACACGGTTGCAATACAAATTTTAATTTTTTATAAATATCTCCCAAAGCTTCCAGGGTGCTCCTACGAAGGTCAAATGTACGACCGACCCCAATTAATTTTTTCTCTAAAACATGTTTGTAAACAATTTTCTAAAGCATAATTGTGAAAAACGGTTTCCATACAAAATTTTAAAAAATTAGGGTAAAACCCCCTAAAACTGACCCAGAGTCGGCCTTAGAGAAATAAAGTGTACGACCCATTAATTTCCCCTTCCAAACATACTCCTAGAATATACTTACCCCCTATCTCCATCGCTTAAAGGGGTTCCAATTAAAAGTTTAGGAAACTGCAATAAATCCCCCCTACAGCTTCCAGGCTGCTCGTGGATAGGTCAAATGTAGGACTGAACCCAAGTCATTTTTATTTTCAAAGGTTTCCCTGGAACACACTTATCCCCTATCTCCACCCCCTAAGGAGGTTGCCATATAAAATTTAAGAAAAAATAAGGGGAAAACCCAAACACGTCTTAAAGGAGATAAAAGATTCGGCACATCCGAATATAGAGCTCTTACTTGTTACAACTATTTTTGTCACCCACCCTCTTACAAGTGCAAATCTAGAAGACACATTAGAATTGCTTTAGCAAATGAATGCAGTCTTTTCGGCCCGCAGTACACAACATGTATAAAGCTACATGCATATGTAGCTGTGACGTAATTTTGACGTTATCATAAAACAACTGCGACTCATTTAAAGCGAAATTGCTTTTTAATGGCGCACATAGGGGTATTTTGCCAATCTAGCCGGACATTAAGCCAAAATGGAAATTTAAGAAATGTTAAAATTTAAGTACATTGATTTTTTTTGTGCGAAAGATTATATAAGCAGCTGCCTTATTTAATTATTCTTTTATTTTTTATTTAAAGTTATATTTAAAAAAAATTCCTTCGAAATTTAAAAAAGAGGTTTTTTTGTTCACTTTTTGATATAAAAAAATCAAAAGGTTTTTAAAAGTGATGGCAGTCATTATCCTAAAAATCTTTTCCATCACAATAAAACCTGAAATCTCTTCTCTTAGACGAAAAAATAAAACGTTGCGCGTTTTTGTGCCATTTTTTTTTTGCGAATTTTTGAAAATTTCACTTTTTTCTGTTTTTTCCCATCTTGTGTGTTTACATATGAGTAAGAAACTTTTTTGTGGGTCAAAATAGTGTTGTTAGTTAATTTTTTTTTTAATTTTTTTCTTATTTTAATTGTTACAGGCAAATTAAAATTGATTTTTAACTGGTTAAATTGGGTTTTACACTGACATTGCATGTATGAAAAGGAATGTGCGAGGCAGTTGTTTTTACCCGCCCCTAAACTGGTATGTATACTTGTGCGACAGCTTTCTTAATGACGATATTTTATGTAACAAAATATACATATGTACCTTTAAAAATTGTAAAAATAAAACTATTCTAATTTTTATTTATTGTTGAACTAATTGTTTTTTAATACAAATTTTTGGTTTTTACTTTGACTTAAGTTCATGTAATTTCTTTTTATTAGAATAAATTATTATTTTCCGTTAATGTTGAAAGAAACTTTTTAATTTTGAAAAAAGCTGATTTTTCTACCGATACTAGCCGAGTAGAATGCATTTTCGAAAGCAGCTACGCAATTTCATTTTTAGTACTCTTTAAACGGTAGTAGTGTCTTTTGGTTGTAAACATCACCTAATTAACTTACATGTAACAGAGAATGGGATACGGTATGAGTGTTTTCCTTCTGTTTTATTTTGTAAGTTAAGACGAAGTTTACTTTTCATATACACTATGCTTTTTTCCATTAAAAGTCTCTTTGGCAACACTTGACTAACGGACAAGCATAAATCCATCTCTCAGATGGAATAAAACGCTTTTTATTATTGTATATCATACAATAGAGGGGTTAAATCTTTTTTATTTCTTTTTTTGTCAACGAGAAATGAACTAAAATTTAAAGATATAATAACTTCTTCTAATAAAAAGAAATTATATGAACTTAAGCCAAACTAAAAATCAAAAATTTGTATGAAAAAAAATAAAATTATACTTTAAAAAGAAACAAATCTGTGCTTCAAGTACTTATTTTTTTGATGTATCTATATTGTGGTCATTGCACGAAATTGTTTTCAGAACCCTTTTGAAACTATAAGAGTAAAATGAAAAAAGTTTATACAGGATTAGAGTTATTACAAATAGTAATGGAATGGAAATTGCGATTTTTTGATAGAAAATTATATGAATTTTCAAAATGTCAAGGAGATGGCGACATGTCAGCGGTGAAACAGTGTTTATACAGTTGCAGAAAAATTTTTAATACACAATGCACAAGGCTTTAATATATGGATTAATTGCCTATTGGGCTGTTATCAGAAAACATTTTCGGATTTACAGGCAGAATTTTGCAAGAAAGTTTTCAAGAGTTCAGTATAACGTAGATACAGTGGACGTCCAATAATACAAATTATATAATGTCAGGTCCTTTCGTAATACTGAAAAATTCGTAGTATTGGACTATAGTTTTTCCCCCGTTTTTGGAATTCCAGAGCCTTACATTTTAATTGCGTACTCCCTACTGGAACATAAGAATTTCTTTGGCACAAAAACCATTTGTATAGCTCGTCTTTCATTTTTTTTGAATTCTCCAGGTACTATTCGGCAACGGGATTTAGTTGAGCCTGCTTCAGATAAAAGCTTCGCCTTCTGCTTTTTATAGTGCAAATGGTTAATTTAGATAATCCATATTTGTAAGAGATTTCATAATGAGATTTTCCACTCTCACAATCTTCTATAATTTTTATTTTATTTTGTAAAGAAATTTGTTTCTTTTTAGATTCTTTCATTTTAAACATTTTTTATGTTTCAAACGAAAAGCACCAAATGATTACTACATACATACATATTTGTTTGTAGGCCGCAAAAAATAAAAAAAAACAAACTAAAAAAATAATAAAAAATGTTACATATATGGAAAAACAAACATATTCGTATTATCGAATAGTAAAAATTTTTTTTATTCGTACTATAGAAACGTCAATGCAAAATATTTGCCTTTCGTACTATTGGACATCCGTCGTAGCGGCAGTACGTACTATTGGACGTCCACTGTATTATTAATAGACTTTTGCGCAGTTCTGACCCACTGATAACTGCATAAGACCAACTCCAAAAAAAGAGTCATTGCTCTTTACGAAAGAAGCAGTTTTTTTAATGGTCGCCCCTGTAATTGATTTTGAAGAGGATTTAGATTCAGAAGAGGTCTTTGAAGAAACAGACGAAGAAGAACAGTAGCACTCCTGTGCTTAGTGCAAAAGGATATTTTTTCAACTTAATTAGTTTTTATTTTCATACTTTAAATTACTTGTTACTTCTGTAAATAAGTTATTGTAATATATAAATTACTTATTTTGAGATAAATTTAATACATTAAATTACAAAGAAAGCGGAAAACAAGCTAAAAAATAAATTTTTTTTGTAAAAAATTAGCAAAATAAAAAAATTTTTTTTGCAAATTTTACTTTATGCCGCCGCTCACGAAAGGGGAGAGGACGACACTGTCCAAATGTAGATTTTTTAGCTTTCACTTACGTTTAAAGTTGCATTTGCCTAACAACAGTATTGAAAACTTAAAAAAAATTTTAATTTTTCAAAAGTAGTATTTGTTCTTCTAAGGGGAACTTTTTTCCCTTGGTTAGATTTTCATTATTTTTTATCCTTAAATGCCTATGACTAAAATACATGTTTCTGCCAAGTTTCATCAGTCTAGAAGCACTCAGTAATTTTTAAGAAGCTTTATTGTAAAAAATAAAAAGTAATGTCCGGCTAAAATGGCGAAATGCCCCTATGTGTGGCGTCAAAATAACTTCACTACTGCATGCGCATGTAGCTTTTTACATTTCCTGTACTACAGGCTTTACATTATTAATTTTAAGATTAATTGGCAAACACAGAAAATGTTAACTTTGCACAAAATATATCCGATATTCGTGCAATCCTTAAGATGTATGTATACCCCAATATAGCTTTTAAAATTTTTATGAGTATTCCTGCCACAAACTGTTCAGCAGAAAAATATTTTTCCGCTAACTTGCTCATATCTACATATATGTGAGCATGTATGTACATATGTGCTTCTATATAAAACTATTTAAGTTAATTTATTCGTGATCTTTATCTCGTAAAGTGCGGACGTGTACGCGAGTGTTAAAAAAAGCGAATATACATATTAGGTGGCAAAATTTTTTATCAATATAAGTACATCAAAGTATACATAAGTGAAAAAGTAAAAAAACAAAAACAAACTAAATAAAAAAAGCAAACGGTACATAAAATACAGCAATCGTCGTGACAGTGGGCCTAATAGCAGAAATGCTTACATTGTGTTGAGCTCCACAAGCGTGAGCAATGAAAACATTAGAGACCCTAAATACAATAAAAACTATTTAAGTGAGAAGCCAAAAACAAATGCAAACAATTTAAGTGCAAGTGCACCCAATTTAAATAAGTGCTTTGAACAAGCCCAATCTCTTTTTAAAAATTATAAAAAAATACCGAGGTACCATCCTCACCTCGGTCATTTTTATCAAATTCTGGAATTGAAGCTACAGTTGCTAAAGGCGGCCCCAGCCCAATTTCTTCACAAGTTCCAAAGGTCCAGGTAGGGATGGACCGCTATATAACAGTTCTTCAAATGGGCAGAAGCCCCAAATCGGCAGAGGTTACCAGCCCAGAAAAAATGTCGAAAGATGATGAAAAGCCAACTTCATCGCAAAATCGGTTTGCAATACTGCAAGAGGAAAATGATGCCCCGCTGCTTAAAAAAATGTTACAAATGACGACCACTGATAATGTTACCTAAGTAATAAATAGTGAAAACCTATTTTATAAATTCAAAAATATTTGGAGAAATTATGTTTGAAAACCCATTGACTAATGTAAAAACACCTTTTGTCGTGGAAGAAATTCTCAAAGCTATATTTTCTGTACACGCCACTTTTTTAATTTAATTTTTTATTTTATTTTAAAATAGGCTTTTAAACGAAATTTTTATAAAAAATCAGTATTTCAAATCTATTTTAAATTTAAAAATTGTTTATGCATATACCCCTTAACCTTTTGCATAGGTAAAAATATTGTACGTAGTTTACCATTAAAGGCTTTAAACCAATTTTGGAACGTTCTTATTTCTTAGTAAAAAATAAATGATTGTACTTTATGTTAACTGTACTTACTATTTAAAAAAAATTTTTTGAAAAAAAGAATTGTTTTTTTAAAGTTAATCTAAAAGTCACGTTTTTTAAACCTGTTTATCATTTACTATTCAAAACCTTTGATTGTAAAATAATATAACAAAAAATATTATTCACAGGCTCTCGTAAAAGGGAGTATACTTACGTTCTCAAGTTTTCAAGAAAATCACATGGAAAGAAAAAAATAGTTGGAAAGAAGCAAAATTAAACCATTAAAAATAATAACTACAAAAAGCAAAAGAGCCAGAGGAGTAACACGGTATTTTCCACCATTCAATACCATCAAAAAAGTACGATCGTGTCAACTTTTGCAACACTGATTTGTATTAAATTTGTTCATCATTAGTTAGTTGAAAAACTTTGCCGTTTCTTAAAATAATCGCTAACAATATCGCCATGGCATCAAAACTAAATTTTAAAACCCAAGAGCACTAAAAAATCGCCACATTTGGCGTAAAATCGCCATAACTGACAGCCCTGTCCCCAACCATTATTCCGAGTATAGCTTGAGCCCGGTGATGTTAAACTGAAGAAAAACGAAACTCACCCTATCTATGACCTTAAATATATTTTGCATCGTAGAGTTGTTGTTGAAGTGCCACCTAAGCGATCTGGGCCCGTACAGTGCTTGAATTGCCAACAATATGGTCACACTAAAGCTTATTGCAAGTTGCCTTCTGTTTGCGTTGTGTGTGAAGACCTGCATGCTACGACCAAATGCAGCAAACCGAAAGATGATCCTCGGGTGAAGAAATGCAGCAATTGTGGTGGAAATCACACTGCTAACTATAGAGGCTGTCTTGTTTTTGATTTAGCAAGGCGCTCATTAAAGCCAAAAGTAGTTCCTGCCCCTCCTCAGCAGTTACATATAACCACTTTTACAATGCCCCCTCAAACACAGCCAACAACAAGTCAAGTTTTTTATGCCAACGTCTTAAAGTCTAACCAGCCCAACGCAAGTAAGCCTAACCCGCCAACAACACAACAAAACGTGCCAACAAATGAAACTACGGGCCCCAATTTTAGCCGCCTGAAAGCCGTATTGACAATATGATTAAGCAATTTACTCAGATCATGGCACAAATAACTAGCATGATGCAGGAAATGCAAAAAATGCAGTCTGCACTTTTGCAGGCTATGCTTAAAAGGCCATGAACTGTCCAGGGTTTGTTTCTTAAACGCAAACGGCATCCGCCAACAAAAAAGCGAACTCGAATACTTTTTAATAAACAAAAAAATTGATGTCATGTTTATTTTTGAGACGCATATGACATATAGAAGTAATTTCAAAATTAGAGGCTATTCTGTTTTCGATTCAAAGGATCCCATAGAAAGATCATGTGGTGAATCTGCTATATTAATTAAATCAAGAATTAAACACCAATGGTTAGGTGGCCTATCCGAATCTTATATTCAAGCAACAAACGTCTGTATTGATGAACTTTTCCATAATCTCGTTACTTCGTCAGTTTATTGTCCACCCAGATTCTTCATAACGAAGGAAGATTCATCAGATTTTACAAATCTTTCGGTCCCCGCTTCTTAGCTGCTGGAGGCTATAACGCCAAGCACTCTTACTGGGGCTCCCGCCTAATTAGTCCCAGAGGACACGTCTTGTATTATGGCGTGTCTGAAATTGGACTTCACCTTACTTCAGCTGGACAACCAACCAACTGGCTAACGGGCCACTATAAAATACCAGACATAATAGACTTTGGCAAGCAAAAGGTATACCCCCGGAGCTTATTGAGGCTCAAGCCTCCTTGGATTTATCTTCTGACCACTTACCAACAATAATCACTATTTGCAGTCCTCATCAAATAGCAACTAGTGATTCTTTCTTAACTAAGAAAGTAGATTGGTTAAAATATAAAAAATATATCAGCACCCATCGCTCTGAAAACCAACCGCTAAAAACACCCGGAGACATCGATGATTGTGTAAACGGCTTAAATGGAAACATTATAAAAGCCATTGAACATGCTTTTTCTACTTACCGTCAGGCCAAGTACATTAAAATTTATTCTGCCGACGTGGAAAAGCTTTTATATGAAAACAGGAGAGCCCGGAGAGAATGGCAAAAGCACAGATCGCCCCAACTTAAAACTAAGCTGAAAAAATGTACAAACCGATTACAAAACTTGCTGGAGGTACGCAGAATGACATCACTTAAGGATCACTTAAAGGTCTGGATTCTACTCCTCAGACAAAATATTCCCTATGGCGATCAGCCAAATATCTTAAAAGACCTGTTATCGAAAAATCACCACTGCGTAATATGAGAAGATCCTGGGCTAGAAATGATGAAGAAAAATGCGATCTTCTCGCAGGTCCTTTAGGGATCGTGTTTACACCCAATCTATGCACTGACGTGAGGGGTAGTCCCCGGTTGTTGCTAGGTGTCCTAAATAAATTCGTTTGCATTTCGTTTCATTGCAAAAAAAAGCTCCTGGTTTTGATGGAATAAGCAATAAAATGCTTTTAGAACTACCTTGTACAGCAAAACGAATAGTTCTTTTTATTTTTAACGCCATATTACGGCTCGATCATGATGATTGATAAGACTGGAAAAGATCTTTCAAAGGTGGAGTCATACAGGCCTATAAGTCCTACGTCCAAATTGTTTGAGAAATTGCTTAAAAACCAGCTGACCCCGATCTTGAATGTAAATAACTGTATTCCAAATCACTAATTTGGCTTTCGGAGTCAACATAGCACCATCGCAAAAACCCACAGACTAGTAAAGGTTATAAGAAAAGCTTTTGAAGATAAGAAGTACTGCTCAGCGCTTTTTATTGATGTCTCTCAAGCCTTTGATAAAGTTTGGCATGAAGGCCTGTTGAACAAGCTAAAGCTGAACTTACCAGTGAATATATTTAACCTTTTGACATAACTGGCCGACAATTTATGGAAAAAGAAGGAAACTGCTTGAGCTGTCCACAACCTATAGGGGCGGGGGTACTTCAAGAGAGTATATTAGGTCCAATTCTGTATTTGCTTCACACAGCAGACATGCCCACCAACAATTTTACTCATACATCGACATTTGCTGATGAAGACGCCTTTATGAGTATTCATAAAGACCCTAAAGAGGCCTCAAAACAACTGCAGCATCACGTATCCTAAGTAGAAAAATTGTCAAATTTACGGGGT
The DNA here is from genome assembly GCA_963583895.1 of Melanophora roralis. Lineage (NCBI taxonomy): Eukaryota > Metazoa > Arthropoda > Insecta > Diptera > Rhinophoridae > Melanophora > Melanophora roralis. Next base: position 7,014,369 of record OY757192.1, read on the forward strand.
ATAAAAATAAACGAACAAAAATGCACCCACGTTACTTTTACGTTACGCAAGGAAACGTGTCCCCCAATTCTTATTAACAACCATACGGTGCCTCAACGAAATGACACGAAATATCTTGGTATTCACCTGGTTGGCCGCCTCACATGGAAGTCATATATAGATGCGAAGTTGACACAGATGAAACTTAAAACGGCCAAAATCCACTGGCTAATCGGTAGAAACTCTATGCTACGTCTTGATTGTAAACTTTTACTTTACAACTCAATTTTGAAACCAATTTGGTGCTACGGGATACAATTATGGGGCACTGCTTCCGCCTCCAACATAGAAAAGATTCAACGCCGTCAAAACAAAATTCTAATAATGATAACTGGCGCTACTTGGTATTTTAAAAACAGCAACATCCACAAGGGTCTAGAAGTTCCATTAGTAAAATTCGAAATCTGAAACTATGTGGACCAGTATTTAAATAAGCTTGAAACTCATCCAAATCCGCTAGCTCGAAAGGAGGGATACTATTGCGCTTAGATGAAATTATTTATTTCCTTGTGAAAACTTAAATTTTAGTCTGGCACTGGCTGGACTAATATTAAATATGTAGCCTTAAGATTTGAAAACTTATTATTAGTTCGCCAAAGGCAAAGATTCAATAAAAAAAAATTTGAAAACAAAAGTTAATTTAAAACAAGTAAGAGCGCTATATTCGGCTGTGCCGAATCTTATATACCCTTCACATTGACCTTTCGCAATCCCAAACTTTTTTTCTTTGTAACCATTTTTTTACTTATGAAATATTTCTAATTTTTAAATTGGGGTCGGTGTCATTTTTAAACGCTCCACGGGTGACGGGGAAGTTGTAGGGGTTTTCATCCTAATTTTTACAAATTTTTTATGGCAACCCACTTAGAGGGTGGAAATACGGGGTAAGTATATTCTAGAAATATGTTTTGGAGGGGAAACTAATGGGGGTCGGTCGTACACTTTATTGGTCTAAGGCCAACTCTGAAGGAGTTGTGGGCATTTTTACATCATTTTTGTAAATTCTGTATGGCAACCCCCTTAGGGCGTGGAGATAGAGGGTAAGTATATTCTAGGAATATGTTTGGGAGGGTAAACTAATGGGGGTCGGTCGTACACTTTATTGCTCTAAGGCTAACTTTGAAGAAGTTGTGGGCATTTTCATATCATTTTTGTAAATTTTGTATGGCAACCCCCTTAGGGCGCGGAGATAGGGGGTAAGTATATTCTAGGAATATGTTTGGGAGAAGAAATTAATGGGGGTCGGTCGTACACTTTATTGCTCTAAGGCCAACTCTAAAGAAGTTGTGAGCATTTTCATATCATTTTTGTAAATTTTGTATGGCAACCCCCTCAGGGCGCGGAGATAGGGGGTAAGTATATTCTAGGAATATGTTTGGGAGAAGAAATTATTGGGGGTCGGTTGTACACTTTATTGCTCTAAGGCCAACTCTAAAGAAGTTGTGGGCATTTTCATATCATTTTTGTATGACAACCCCCTCAGGGCGCGGAGATAGGTGGTATGTTCTAGGAATATGTTTGGGAGAAGAAATTAATGGGGGTCGGTCGTACACTTTATTGATCTAAGGCCAACTCTAAAGAAGTTGTGGGCATTTTCATATCATTTTTGTAAATTTTGTATGGCAACCCCCTTAGGGCGCGGAGATAGGGGGTAAGTATGTTCTAGGAATATGTTTGGGAGAAGAAATTAATGGGGGTCGGTCGTACACTTTATTGCCCTAAGGCCAACTCTTAAGAAGTTGTGGGCATTTTCATATCATTTTTGTTAATTTTTTATGGCAACCCCCTTAGGGCGCGGAGATAGGGGGTAAGTATATTTTTTGAATATGCTTGGGAGGGAAAACTAATGGGGGTCGGTCGCACACTTTATTGCTCTAAGGCCAACTTTGAAAAAGTTGTGGGCATTTTTACATCATTTTTGTAAGTTTTGTATGGCAACCCCCTTAGGGCGTAGAGATAGGAGTTAAGTATGCTCTAGGAATACGTTTGGGAGGAAAAACTAATGGGGGTCTGTGATACATTTTTTTTCTCTACGGGCGACTCAGGGGAAGTTGTAGCGGTTTTTACCTTATTTTTTAAAATTTTGTATGGCAACCATGTCAGGGGCTGGAGATAGAGAGTAAGTATGTTCCACAAAAATGTTTGGATGGAAAAAATAATTTGGGTCGGTCTTACATTTTACCTTTGTAGGAGAACCCTGGAAGCCGTAGGAGCGATTTTAAAAATGTTTAAATTAAGCTTTGTATGGCAACGCTGTTATATGTATGAACACTTATACTAATAAAATTTTTGTTTTGGGTGTGTTTCAATAATATCAACATGACTGACAGGGATGCCAACTTAGCTATTTTGGAGCTAGATTTAGCTCTTTTTAATTGCTTCTAACTCGAAAATTTTCTCTTTAGCTCTTTTTAAAAAAAAGGAGCTAACACAGCTCTTTTCAACTGTGGAAACGGCACGTTTGGCACTTTTTGCATTTTATAGTAAATTTTTCCGATTTTACCCTATTGTTTTGTCTTTGTGGCATTTACGGAACATACAAACCTATTCACTGATTTATTTCATTTATTACAAAGCCTGGCAAATAAAATCATTATACCGACAGAAGACTTCGATTATATAGCTGCAGAATTTGAATTTTATATAAATAACAAGTGTTTTATAGAATATAACTTTGAGAAAGCATGCGAAGATTCTAATTAAACTGAATCAGATAAACATATCGTTAAACGCAATTTAATACAGTTCATAAAAACTCTAATTTTTTTAATTACAACACATTTTAAGATGTTGGAATAAGTTTCGGCATTTAGCGTAACAAATGTTTTTTTTTTGCAGGATTCAGAAAATACTTTATGTGTTATAAAAGAATTTGAAGATGATTTTAATGAAATTGAAAGGCTGTAAAAGTGCTTAAAAAATTTAAAATTGTACCAGTGATTTAGATACAACCGACTTATTCTGAATCGAAGTGCATCATTGTTTTTGTTTAATGCTAAAGTGGAAAAAATATGCAGTGCTAAGATTTTTTAAGAATGAAATAAGAAACCGCATGGCTTTGGATACGGTTAAAAGTTTAATTTATTTAAATTATGGTTTACAAAGGTGTAGCACCTGCTGTTTAAACTACGAGTTACCAACAAGCGTATTTGTTAAAATAAATTCAATTGAAACATAAATATAACAAATCAAAATATTATATAAAAACAAATCTATGGGCGGAAAAAGAAAATGTTACTCTTTTGGAAAATTATTGCTCTTTTTAACTTAACTTATTTATATGTAAATGTGTATGGTCATATTGTTAATGTTGATAAACATTTGCATCAATTACTGCTCTAAAATAATTTTATTTAATATTATTATTTTTAATTTTTTTTTTTTCTATTATTTTTATTTTGTAAAAAAATCTTGAAGTACAAATTGAATAGTAAATACAATTATGGATTTAACACGGAAAAATCTTCTATTTTTAAATTTAGCTCCTTTTAGCTCTTTTTGACTACTCGGTTGGCTCTTATTGCCTTTGAATTGTTGGCATCACTGATGACTGATTCTGTTTTTTTCTTTTTTTGTTGTTTTTATATTATTACATGTAAAAGTATGTTCTTTGTTGTTGTTGTAGACTCAAAAAAACGAGGTAGTCTTGGTTTTTTGCTTATATCTCGGTCATTTATCAAGCGATTTTGCTGAATTTCAATACCGATTTTCTCGCGACTATCTGTGACAGTTTGATACCACAATCGGGGGGATTCAGAAAGTTGATTTCAACCATAACACGGACAGACGGTCAGACGTACAGACGGACATCGCTAAATCGGCTTTCCTATCTATAAGGATCCTGAATATATATACTTTATGGGGTCCCAAATGGATAATAAAGGAATTTCAAACGGAATGATAAACTTATATATACCCTTATCCCTTATGTGAAGGGTATAATTAAACACTTTAATTTTCTTATTGTATTCATTTTAGATTTGGGATTTTCAAAAGCGGGAATTAGCTTACACGTATGTAGATTACAATCTAAAGGGCTAACTATATTATGCTTAAACAAACTTATGCTAATGTCAAATATCAACGAAAAGCCTGTCAAATGCTTAAGCAATTTTTTGGAGACTTTTGAGTGGCTATATTGTACTTTTCGAACTTAAATAATTACAGAACTCAGTTGTAAATATTTGTACTTTTGCAAAAACCGTTTTACTTTTATAATCCAAATATATGTTTTTTTTTCGCAAAATGTTATTTAACTAACATCTAAAACTTACAAATATTATACCATTAGCAAATAAAAAATAAAATTATATTATAAAAGTTAATAAATACAAAAAATTTTCACATAAATAAAAAAGTACTTAAAAGTGCAACAGTGCGCGCAACTCAAGTATACACAGCTGATACATACATTAAGTAAAGTACGATCAAGTTCGCTTTTTGCTTAAACAAATGTAACTTGACGAAACTTAACGAAAAGTTGCTTAAGAACATTATAGTTATACACATTTAAACATTTGTATTCGAATTTTTGCTTAAGTAAGCAAAAGCACATTATAGTTAGCCCTTAAGTGTTTAGACTGATTGCTTTACAACGCTATCGATTGTTATCTACTTAGGTATGAACCAAGGCGCATCGATACAAGGTGGCCGCAATTCGGACAGACATTTTTGACTCTCTTACAGCAAACAAATTTTTTTCATTTGCTTATGAATAATAAGAATATACATACATATTAAAAAAAAAGAGAGTTCAGTTTTGAATTATGACACTTTTGCTTTTGAAGGGTACAATTCTAAATATGTATTGTTGTTAATGGTGCTACTAGTGGCCAAGTAACTTGTGGCAATGTCACAATTCAAACCTTTCATACTCTGGTCATTTTAACAAATGGTATATGTATGTAGGTATGAAGCAGGAATATAAACAAACAAACAAAAACAAACCAAAAATTTAAAAAGCATGTGTACACAGGAATCGAGGGTTGCTTTTCTCACACAAACTCCCCTTTTGCTCTTTCTCTTTATTTATATGTATATCGATTAATAGCCAGGGTTGAATGTTATGTTTGACCATTTGACTCGTTTAGTATTAGATGCGTTACTAGGACACAAGTATGAACATAAATAGTTTAAGTAGTGTATATGATGATAGAGACAAACTTGAAGTACATAATTAAAAGATGCTTAGAATGCATTGAACCCAGGAATAAATAAAAAATATAAATAAATAAAATCAAAAATGTTACCGTTTTTTTTTTTTTTTTTGTTTAAAAAAATAAAATAAAAAACTAACAAATATGTCTGCAAAAAAAAAACAAATAAAAATCAGCAAATAATTATTTCTTCAAAGAAATATATGCATACCTACATATACATAGATAGGTATAATAAAACAAAACAGTTTAATATTTAAAAGGCACTAGATTTTCAAAATAACCAGTTAAACAATTCTTTTTTGAAATCATTTCCGAGCCTAGCAAATGCATACATACATACAAAAAGTTTCAACCATAACACGGACATCGCTCAGTCGAGCTTTATGGGGTCGCAGATAAATATTTAAGAAACTACAAACGGACTGAACAACTGTTATATACCCTTATCACTTATGTAAGGGGTATAGTCTGTCCTACATTTGACCTGGAAGATGAAGGGGGGATTTCTTAGAATATGTTTAAGAGGGGAAAACAATAAGGGCTATGGTACATTTTGTTCCTCAATGGACGACTCCGGAAAGTTGTAGTGGTTTTACCCTAATTTTTCAAATTTTGTATGGCATCCATTTTAGGGGCTAAGTTGGTTTTACAAAATTGTTTGAGAGGAAAAATTATTTGGGGTCGGTTTTACATTTAACCTTTGTAGAAGCACCCTGGAAGCTGTGGGAGAGATTGAAATAATATTAAAAAAAAAATTTAAATTTTTTCTTGCAACCCTGTTAGGGGCGATGATAGGATGTAAGTTTGTTCCATAAAAATCTTCGTGAGGAAAAATTAAGGGAAATCGGTCTGTGTAGGGCCAACTCCAGGGCAGTCGTAGAGGTTTTTATGTGCAGATTTTAGAGAAACAGAGGTAGCCTTGGTTTTTACTTTGTATCTCAGTCAGTTATCGGGCGAGCATGCGGGTTTTTTTTTGGGGGGGCTTCTAAAAATTGATTGCAACCATTACACGGACAGACGGACATCGCTAAATCGTCTTTTCTTTCTATAAGGATCAACGAATGAAAAACTTATATATACCCTTATCACTTATGTCAAGGGTATAACAAGTAGAAAAGTAAGAGTCGGTCAAGCCCGGCCACCGTAGGCACAAACAGCAAGCAGGTTAGTCACCTCAGTGGGATTAGCTTGTTTTTCAGATTAAAGCCTATTACAGGCGCCGTATAGAAATATGTGGAATATTTTGCGAGGGTAGAGTAATATTATAGCTAGTTATAGCTTAAAATGCTTATTCCGGAAGAACATTTGTATGGTAGCTGTATCCAAATATGAACCGATCATCACTACAAACAATAGATTAAGCCAAGGCCAAAAAACATATCTGTACCAAGCTCATTAAAATATCTCTTAAAAAGGCGACCTGTAATTTTTTTCAAAAGAACACATGGGCACCCAGTCGGGCAGACATGCTTTAGTAGACTTTGCCGAATTTTATATTTCCTTCACATTGGTCATATGATCTAGCCGAGTTATTTCGTACTGCAAATATTGTAATAAAAATACTTTGTGCCGAGTTTGAAGGCGATAGCTATTCTGGTTTTTGAAAGAGAAAACTTTACAAAATTTGAACGTGTGTATGTATAATAGAAATACCATGTTGGAGGTTTGAGGTCGAGAGTTTTAACAGTGTTCGACATTATTAGTATTAAGAGTTTAATAATATTTGTTTATTTGTATAGGAAGTTCCCCTACCCCTGCTCCAATCCAACTAATTTTTTCCCCAAAATGTAGGCATTGTTACTTCTTGCAGAATATATGTATGAAGTCGCTTTTGTAGTTTTCGAGATATAGTGTAATTAATTTTTGTAGAATATTTGAAGTCCAAGTTCATTAGGAATGATCGGCACTGTCCCAATTGTTTTTTATACATAAACTGTTGTTACGTAAGATATTTTTGCGCTATTGCTTTAAGTGTTATGTAATATAAGTTCAAGAACTACAAACATGTATTTAAGAAATTCGACTAAGCAGATAATTTTATAGGTATTCTAACCTAGTTAAGGTATCTACCCGATACTCTTTGAATCTATAACTAAGAGTTTATGTGTAGTTTGCGATAAAAAATTTCGTTATTGGCTTACCTTTTGCACTAATGTGCTAAGAGCAAAACAGTTTTTTTTTTTGTAAAAATTTAGGTACATATGTATTTACATACCCTACAAAAAATTGATAACCGGAACTAACATTCAGACATTTGCAACAATTTCGGTAATTTGCGGCCATCGTTGATGTAAATAATTAATATCAGATACATAGTTTTATTATTTTCAGTAAAAAAATTTTAAACGTTTTATTACATACATGTGTAGGTATACTTATGTATTTGTGAGCCAAATCCAATTTAATAACGTTTTTATTTGATTAATAATTTCAATCTTGAATTTGTATGATAGGTATTTAAAAGAAGAACTAAAAGGTACGTGAAAGAAGCAGCGATAGGAAGATGTGTGTGTGCTTTAATATTTTTTCTTTGTAGGATAAAATATTGACGAAAGGATTGAGATATGAAAGCCACAACATCCTTGGAGTTGAGAAAACGTAAAGGTGTAGAAGCTGTAAATGTTAAAAAAATATTAAAAAAAGGTAACTGAAAAATCAGCAGCACGCATATGCATATCGTCACAGAAAATGCAAAACGCTCTATCTAACATTTAAAAATTTTTTAGAAGGGGCAAGCATTTTTGTGTAAATAAAAGATATATTTACAATTAACACAAATTATTGCCTTATATGTTAGTAAAAAGGATCAAAAAATTTATTTCTACTACAAAAAAAAAGAGTTTTGCAAGATGACGTACATATTTGAAGGCTATAATTTATAAAAAGCCAATTTTAAATTGTTTGTTAGATAGGGCGTTTTGCATTTTCTCTGACGATATGTAAATATAGTATTTTTTCCTCTAAGCATACAAGCATAGTTGCGAGATAATTTTGGTCCAATATCGTCAAAATTTTGGAAAAAAATCGTCAAAATAAGTTTTGGAAATCGTCGGAGAATCCTCAACACTAAAATTTATGTTTTTGATTACTTATTTACTTAGTAATAATAAAAAATGGGTAAACAAAGTGCTTACAGGTAGTTTCGTCAAAAGTAGTAACAAAATAGACAAAATTTTATTCAAAGGAAAACAAACTAAAAATGGAGAAAAGCCAGAAATTTTTTTACAGATTTCCAAGTTTAGTCCTAAAAAAATAATTTTTATGTTAAAAACAATTTTTTTGAAAAAAAAAATAATTTTTTAACAGAAATCATTTTTCAGGGACCCTTTTTATAGTCCTTGTTATAATAGATAGTTTTCTAACTAAACACATTTTTAAATAAACACGCAATGGCTAATATTGAATGGCTAAAAATAGGGGTTTTAAAGCGGAACAACCTTATTCTTGTTTTTATTTCTTTTCAAGCCTTTATAAAAATCGTCAAATTCAGGGCAAAAATCGTCCAATCGTCAGAAGCCATTTTTTGGGGTCAAAAATTGTCAAAATGACGATTAATCGTCAAATCTGGCATCTATGCATACAAGTCGGTTTATAAAGTGGAATGCATTCAACTGCAATTCTCGCTCAAAGTAATAAATAGTGAAAGTTAAAGAAATTCATCTAAATTAAGAAAATAAATTTCTCCGTTTTGGGCTACTTTACGTAGAATTGCGTAATTATAAGTAAATAGGTACCCAAATAAAATATTTATTCTTTGTGATTTGCGTAATAAGGCTCTTATGATTTTTATTCATATTTTATTACAATTTTATCCACATTTATTTTATTTTTTTTCTTTTTTTTTTTTTTTTTTTTTGTTAATTAAACTTTTAAGAAAATATATATATTTTTTAATTCGTAAATGTAATTTTTTATGAAAAAATTTAACCTTTTGAGAGAAAATATGTAACTTTTCGTATTTTATTCTGGCAACGCTGCATCAAAGATGCAAGTACTTATTACAGCAATTATTGGCTAAATTTTATGTTTAAGTTTTGTTTTCATTATTTTTTTTTGTTTCTGCTAAGTTGCTACTGGCTCATGAGCTTGAATGTCATTGGTTAATTATTTGTTTTTTCTTGCTGTCGATATACATAAACAAAAAAAACACTAACTCAAAATACGAACAAAGATGTGTAATTAACGCAGCACTGAGAAACAAATAAAAGCACAAAGTTGAAGAGATGATATACATAGGTACAAGTGTATATGGTATATGTATATAAAATAATTTTAACTCGTTTATTTTCGGATGTGTTGGTGTTTAATCAACTAAACAACAACACATATGCACTCATCTACTGACTATTTCTAATTGGTGAGTAAAAAGCTTTTTTACATTAACCTGCTGTTTGCAGAATACATTTACTGCTGTTGAGTACATACCTATGTATGTAAGTATGTATGTTGTATTTCAATGTTTTTAAACATGAAAATTAATGCTGGGCTTTAACGCACACCACTTGTGTTTTGTAAACAGTGAATACACAAATATTAAACGAATATCGTGTTGCCAAGGCACAATCCCTGCCGACTTGTCTGACGTTAGGATTTTTTAAGTTATTTTAAACCTTAAGTAAAATGCTTTGAATAAATAGGAACCCTTTAGTATTTTTTTCATTTCCTTTTAAGGCATTCCAAAATTTTTATACCTATTTTTTTAAAATCAAAACAGCAATTTTGGCACATTTAACGTACCTACCTAAGCCGCTTACTACGCACGACAATTTCGGTCCTGCCTATAAGGATGTTTATAGGAATGTATTTACATATAAGTATAAAAATACTTAGAAAAATATATTTAAAACAAAGTTTTAAGTGAAAATGTATTACCGAAGACTTTTCTTCATTTCTTTTAAGATACTTTTGTAGTAAGGTAGTACATACATACATTTATACAGGTAGTATTGATATCCATCCCAGCTGAATATGATTGGTCCTTATATGTATTTTGTAAAAGTTAATTTCAAGTTTCGTTTAATTTAAACTTTTTAACTCTTTGAACATCTTGTACATACTTATTTATTTATACCTACATACATACATATGTATGTATATAGGTATGTACTGATTTGTTGTAAAAATATCACAAAATATAGGTATATAGACATGGGCTGGTGCTAATTGGGTAATAGCATTTTAAAAACTTTAATACGAGTGTGCTAAAATGGTAAGACTGTTGTGCTAAATAAGTGATACGTACTGTTTTTAGAAGCCAATTAGGTGATTGTCTCAAACGATTTATGTTTATTTTGTTTTTTTTACAATAACAAAATACACATTAATCGTCCAACATAATCACTAAATTGGCAGCACAATAAAGTGTTTGGTTTGCTTAAAATTAATTGTGGTTAGTAATGAGACAGCTAAACAAGTGAATGTTTCACATTGGTCGTTAAGTGGGGTGGATTTCTTAATTACTTTGTCTTATAGGTATTTTATTATGTCTGCTAATGACACGCCTGCTAACAGATTAATATTGTTTGATGGTTGCCCCATTTGGTTAAATGAGGGTAAATTGTTTTTAATTTTATGCACGTAGGCAGGTAGGTAAACTTCTACTTCTATTCTCTGAAATCAACTTTTTAAAAAAATTAAAATTAGGGGCATAAATGTTAAGTACCTTTGAGCACTGCAACTTGTGAAACAAAAAAACTGAACTTAGATCAGTGATCCCCACACGCGTAGTTATTGTTCTCTTGTGGCACTAGGACCTAGTTGGGCATTTTGCTTTGCCGCGCAAATTCCCTCTTTTATCTTAACTACACGTATACAAAGCATTAGAAATTTTTAGTCAGTCAGAGTTTTCAAACAAAGCGGTCGATTACCGCTTGTTTGTTCAATTACACTAACAACAATATAGAATTAATATTATTTGAAACTGCACATATTCAAGAACAAATGCATTAGTAATAGTGTGCCTATGACTGCATTAGGATGACCATAGTTAAAATATTAAATTATTAAAAAATGATAGAATTGTATTAAAAATGTTTCAGAATGTAATACATATTTAAAATCAGGCCAGTAATGTTGAAAAAGTTTCATAAATGCGAAATAATTTTGCTTTCTACGTAGTTTTGCATAACGTAATAAAAATTTATTTCATATTGACAATTTATGCGGATAAGATCTTCGACATGTTTATCACTTAGCTAATTTCTGATTTTGCTTCTTATAATTTTTTATAACAAAAATGAAGACTCGCAGATGTTAATTAAGCCAAACATTGAAAGTAATTTAAAAGTTTTTTCATTAAGCAGTTATAAATCTAAGGTGGTCGTCTTGTACAAAAGGCCAGGGTTGGCAGTTATGGTAATTTTACACTAAAAGTAGCAATTTTTTGGTGGTGTTAGTGATATAAATTAAGTTTTGGCGATATGGCGATGTTTTTTACATTGTGAAGTTTTTGGTTTTTTTTTAATTATAGGTGGGGTTTTGGATCATACCAAATCATTAGTAGACCTCAACCAATTTCTTGAAAAAACCTCAGCAATATCCGCTGCCTTTAACGATAACCTTAGTAACCTTTTTTAGAATTATTATTATTAACAAACCAAAACATTAAAAAGGTTTTCAAAAACCCAAAAAATCTTTTTTCGTTATTAGCAATTATGACTTTCTTCTTCCCTTCACATATTACATACATATAACAATGGTATTTACAATAATTATGTTATATTTAGTAGATTCCACATAAACCACCAAACATCAAAAATACTTTCTTAACTAAACAAAATTATTTTAAACTTAGCTAAACGAAATGTTGATTTCTTCTAATAAAAAGAAGTTTTATAATGAACTTAAGCCAGAATAAAAAGCAAAAATATAAAAAAACATAAAACAGAAATAATTTTACAGTTTTTCTGTCAAAACTTGAAAGTTTCATTTTTACCGATTTATTTTCGGATACCTTTTTAAAGCTACAACTAAAAAAAATATTTGTTGGCGATTTTTGATAAAACATTGGCGATTAAGCCTGACAACCCTGCAAGATACAATTACTTTTTTTATTCTTACTCTCTCCAATGCTTAGAGAACATTCGCACGCATGCGAGCTTTTGATGGAAACTGACCATGATATTCAAACCAATTAAGCAATAATCGCTCTATTAATCGAACAATTATCAATCGATTAATTGCTCGAGTAAGTAGTATGAAAATTTTTTAAGCAACAATTTCAAAAAGGTTGCTAGCAGCAAAATTTATCTTAAATCAGGGAAATTAGGTACCATACAAATAGAATCACAGAGACTTTGATAGAACATTTTGCTGCTTCAACCCTTAAAAACAAAATCATTTTTGAGTCGGATAATTACTTGCAAAAAAGGTGGATCAAAAAAGTTAACCCAAGGTTTGAGTGATCGTTTGTAAAGCACGGAAAACTAGCTGAATCGACATCAAATTCAAATATCCATGGCGCTGCAGTAACACTCTGTATTAGGTGGGACTTGAAAGGGTCCTACTCATTAAAGGCTTCTAAGAACTTGCCAGACCATCACAGGGAATCTTTGAATTTAGCATTGGCTTTAAAACTTCCGAGACGCGCCAGTTATAAAAGTGTAACACTGTATCATGGCAAGACTTAGCCACAAATTAAAATACCTGTTAAAAGCCTAAATAAAGAAGTTGTTGGGAAGTTTTACCACGCCCTACTTGTTGTTTTAAATTGTCTTAAATCGTTGTTGGCCTCAAAAGATAAGAAACGATGCATTGCTTAATAGATGGTCTATATCTTGAATATATGTATATATTGTTCAAATGATTAAAATTTAAAAATTTCGCATTTTTAAACAATACACCTATTGAAATTGAAAAATTGTAGGAGTCGCACAAATAATCGAGTTAGTTAGTAAGTAACCTCAATCGAATATTGGACCCAAATTAAAGTTCAAAAATAGATTATTTGATCGGACAAAACTAAAACCGGATCAAATGGATACTCTAATACATAGTCTAGGTACATATACATACTTACATATAAAGGTATGTCCATAGGTACCTAAATATTTACTTTTTTTAAATTTTTAAAAACTTTTAATCGGGTTTAAAAAGTGATGAAAAATTAGCACATTATATTTAACATAACACACACAAACAACAAATATGTAACCCCTACTTAAATTAAGCCCTAGTCGTCTCAATAGCACGGTTGTAGGCGAAATAAGGAATTTGTACTGCAACGCTAGGGTGCTATCACTCAGACCATCGATGATGCGCTTTAACTTGTAAAGGGTAATAATTAGGTATCAATGATATTTGTTAGTATGAAAGAGACAAAACAAAAGTTTCATAAAGGGAAAGAAAAACTGAAACAAGACACCACGGAAGTAAAACAGCAACGACCAAAAAAAGGAATAATTTATTTTCTACATTAAGTAGGTATCTGGCCCTTATTTTCATCACCGGCGTGGCTGCGTATTTTACCTAGGGTGGCCAATATTTCCTCAGAAAACAGAACTTTGGTTTAAAAATCTATTTTGAATCCAAAAGTATAATCAAATCACAAAAAAAAAAGCAAATAATTTTACAAAAAAGCAAATATGCACGTAAATTTATGTCCATTAATCTTTTCAATAATTATTACTTAAAGTTAATTAATTCCACCTAGAATTTTGTTTCTTTAGTTTTTTTATTTATTTTGTAACATTTTTAAAGATTCTAAACGGTTTACCCTAAAATGCATAACCGGTTACCCGCACTAGTGATTTTGAACTTTAACCCAGTGATGTATACCTAGAGAAACCTCCTATTGGTAGGTATTTTCGTCCAATAGTTATACGGAGGGAAATACATATGTATATTAATATCCCATTTTTTTTCAATTCCTTACAACATACGCATGCAATTTTTAATACGGTAGCATTGCAAATCTTTAATTTTATTTCATTGTTTTCTTGCCGCTATTGCAGCTTTGCATTTTGTATGAACTCCTCGTCTTGTTTAGACTCTTTAGCTTGCTTCCAAAAAACGAAAAAAATCGGAAAAATATTTCAGCAACAACCACAAAGATTTATCTAAAACTGTATATGGAAGGTAACAAACATAATGCATTTAGACATCCATTGAACTTGTCTGTAAATAAGGTTCATACCAATTTAATTTCAACAGCATTCTTTTGCGTCTCAATGAAGTTAATATACATATATTAGAGATTTTTATAGTAAAGAAGTGAATTTAGTCATTTGCCCTTGATGATATCAAGTTTTCGAAATCCAACAAACTAACTATTTGGTATCAACTAATTTATTGATGCAATTATCCCTGAGACACAGGAATACCGGTAAACTACTTCCTATACCCATATATGTATATGTCTAAGGAACTGTGGTCTCTGCAATCACTTGCCGTGTTGCACCGTATCCATTTTATGAAAGTCAAAGTAATGTTCGAAGAAATTTGCATGCCTAATATCAAAGAGCGTAGAACGAAAAAAGCGATATATACCAAACACAACAAAGTATTTGCGACAGCTGTCTATTAGCATATTCTGCCACAAGATTATATAATGTTTTACTAATTTTGTATTCAAATCCCTGAATGTTTCTAAAAATTTTTAAGTAAAACTTAACGACTAAATCTATGGACAGTCTTACTTCTTATATTAAAGCTTTAAAAGAAACGGGTACCCCGATTATGTGTTTGCGTCAGTGATGTCAGATGTAGGGAAAATTGCCTTCTTGTAGAATTTCAATGATAATTTAGTATTCCCTTGCCTGTTAAAAATATGCAAAATTCTATTAAGTTTACCACATGCCAATGCAGATGCTGAGAGAATATTTTCAATTGTTACTGACGTCCATACAATAACAGAAATAAACAGATTCGCGATGTTTAAAATTTCATGTGGTATTCTTCGGTTTCACAATCAAAAATTTTAAACCGTAAAAACTTCCATTGTTCAGAAAGTAATTTTAGGGAAATGAGTTCACTAGTGCTTTGCAACTGATTTTTTATATGTTACGTATTCAAACTAATCAACTACCTGAAATTTATTTAAAATGTATGTAATTGTGTTTTGTTTTAAGAAAATAATATTTACCATATTGAATTATTAAAAAAACTTTAAGTTTTATTTTTAACTTAAACTTCAAAGCTTTTTTTCTTTAGGCGATATTGAAAAAAAAAATAGGAGACTGGGTTAAACGGCTGATGTTTACAACCAATTATAAAAACTAACAAACAAAGAGTACTGAGGATGAAAATCGTACATAGCTGTTTTTCGAAAATGCATTTTACTCGGTAAAAACTTGTTTTTTCAATAAAAATTTTCCTTTCTTAACTAACGCTAATAGAGTAAAAACTAAAATATTAATTTCTTCATTTGCAAAATAATGAGAATTAAGTACATAAGTATTGAACTTAGCCAAAGTAAACAAAATGAAAATTGTCTTGAAAAAAATTTAAACTAGGAACAGTGAAGTCACCACGAAGAATTATTTTCCACTTTTGGCATATAAAACCCTACTGTACGATGACTAGAGTTAATTTTATTTGCTTGTGCTATGTGTCTTCTATTTAATTCAAAATTATTTGAAAAAAGAACTCTGTAATTTTTTTTCTGTATCATATTAGATTTTGAATTTTGTAAGCATACTTTCATCGTTGGCTAATTCGTCACTTAGGTTAGGTTAGGTAGAACAGGCAGCCGTTGAAGGAAAGATTACAGCTCACTTGGGTCCGCTTAATTCGGTCCCTTTGTGTTACCTGGAGAGGCAGATAGAATAGCTTGAGATAGAAGAAAAGAAGAAATAAAGAAAGAATTGAAGAATGAAGCACTTACCAGGGTCTCTGGTGGGAATCGAACCCACAACCCCCAGACTGGTAGGCTTGTGCACTTACCACTGACCTACCGGGGCACCCTTAATTCGTCACTTAAATTGTTATTACAGTTACAAGCAGGGCATGATATATTAGCTTACGCGTTGCGAGATGTTTTAACTGAATTTATATGTATAAGTTTGTACAAAGAAGTTTCTTATTTTTATTTATGTATAGAAGGGACATTCCACCGTCACGTACAGACAAATTCAACTATTTTTTAGCACTTATTTTACATACAACTTCTAATTGGTAATTCAGAATTCAATTTTTTGTCTTCTATTAATTAAACTGCGTGGTAGTCTCCAATCCTACATCGAATTTGTTTTTAATAATTCATTAAATATTAAAGAAAAAATTAAACAAACTTCGTCACGTGTGGGACAGCCTGAGTCAACCAACATTCAAAATTGTAGTGTTTAAATTCAAATTTCAGCGAATCAGTTGCACATAGAGAAAAGATGTCTAAGAAAGAAATTACAACTAACAACCACGCTTATTTATGATGGTAATAAATTTTTAATAAAAAAAAATATTTATAGGTAAAAATTAACTTTTTTATTTTGTCAAGTAAGGGACAAATGACATCACGGAAGGGACACAGTTAAAATTATTTTTATAAAATACACAAAAATCAAAAGTTGATTGCAGTTTTGTCTACAGATAAGCTATGTTTTTTCACTCAACGATATTTTGATTGGCTTTGATGAAATAAAAGTTTGAAATTCCTCTAATGGCATGGTGAATTAGATTCAATTTTTGCTCAGATTTTTGACGATGGCACATAAATTACCCGGGTTTTTAAAACTAAATAGGAAGCCAAATAAGCAAAAACTTTAGCTGACTAAATGACAATATGTTTGCTTTGGCTTATAGTTTTCTCTCATGCCAATCTCCTAATATTTTCGCCGATTCCAACTATTGCACCTTTTCCATTAGTTGTAGCAAAATATTTTCAAAAAAGGGCTTCGCGTACTTTTCGCTCAGCATTGATATTAATTTTGCCATATAGCGGGTTTTTAATTCTGATGTCGAGTCATTGCTCCAAACTATTTCCACTAAAGGTGAATCTTCATTTTTCGTATTTACTAAATCGAACAGCTTATTTAAAAAATAAAAAACTGCATCTTTGTCTTTAAAATTCGCATACGAGCGTAAGTGCGGGTAACGTGTTATAGACTGGTAATGTGGTATTGTAAGTTTTTTCTTAAGCTAATAATATAAAAATAACAAAAACAGGCTAAATATATTGCGGCTCTCAGAAAATTAATAAAGCAATACTTTAATTAATATTTGCAAGTAATTTTGGGAGTCAGTCGCAAGAAATTGTTTTGGTGTGTGATCGACTTTTTTTGCTGGTGTAAAAACACCATGGGGCTTTCATGTGAGGCGGCGATCTAAGTGAACGCCAAGATATTTTGTTTGAATACGTCGAGGCACCGTATGGTTGTTAATCAGGTATCACAAAGGGACCGAGGAAACGGACCCAAGTGGGCTGCACAACTATTACTTCAACATTTCCGCAGCCGCCTGTTCAACCTAACCTATGGTTGTTAATAAAAATTGGGCGGCACGTTTCCTTGCGTAAAGTAAAATTAACGTGGGTGCATTTTTGCTCATTTATTTTAATACCCTATAAATTTTACTATTTTTCTACTTGGGATACGTGATGCTGCAGTTGTTTCGAGGCCTTTTTAGGGTCTTTATGAATACTGGGAAAGGCGGTATGATCAGCAGAAATCGATGTATGTATGAATAAAATTGTCTGAGGGCATAACTGCTGTGTAAAGCAAATAGAAGTTAAATCATACCAAAACCGTCACAAAATTAAAAGTGTGGCGATCTAAAAACATATAGGTACACCACATTACCGGCGCTTACTCTATGCTTGACAATTTTCTTTTTAAAAAGTTGCAGCTTAAACAACAAGACACTCGTTCGCGACCAACGTGCGCTTTGAACTTCATTCTGGTATTCACAAGCGTATGGCATTGCAAAATCAATTTTAAGGATACGTACATCTTCATTCTTTTTAAATTAACATGTTTCAACATAATATAAACTGAATTAATCAGTCTATCTTTCAGTTCAACTGAACTTGTTTAATGGGTGGTTAAACGTGGTTTATTATCTGAATTTTTTTCCCCTTCTTTCCATATGCAGACTTATGCTTAAGTCTATGGACAGTAATAGTTTTTTTTCAGAAAAAAGTCTCATTCATTTTTCCAGCACTTATAATCTATATAAGGATCACATAAAATTTTCAACAACCAGTCGTTACAGTAGTTTTGTTTGTTTTCATGTGTTATAAAGTTGCACTGATCTGAAGGAATATTTTTATGAGTAGCACGTCTTAAGGTCTAAGACTACAAAATTTTGAAAATTTTATTTCTATATTAGGATTAATATCCGTTAAAATGAAAAAAGCTTCTCGTAAATACATATGTAGTTAAATAATGCTTCTAACGCCTTTCTATAATTCCATTTCCTCAAACCACAACCACATTATTTGCGCCTGGACAGGTTATACTATATATAGACGGTAATAAAACGCTTTCACATCCTCGTAATACGAGTCGACATTTGATATGTCCAAGCTTGAACTTTCGGCTAGAGCAGTATTCAATTTAAGCGCTAATTCGATTGGCATCGCTCTTTTTTTGCTTGGCGATTGAGGAAGGGCTTTTAGAGCCTTTTAAACAGCTTTCGATAAAGTTTGTTTGGACTTGTAAGAGAATTTTGGTACTTACAGAAGGTTCGTCAATATTTTGACCTTGATTTATTAATTTGGCCCTTTGCAGACTTTTTTTATCCCTTTTCTTAACTTACAAAGCCTTTTAAATCTATTTTTGAAAGACTTACTTTTTGTCGCTTATAAAGCGCACATATTCTTCTCGATTTGCTAGGGCTAAAGGTTGGATCGTCTTTCTTACGCTTTTCGCGAAGTTTCCGCATATGTTCAGTACTGGTGGAAGGTTGTGTTTCAGTCATATTTAGATGAGCCACAAATGTAGCGCAGTAAATTATAAATACAGTTTGTAGATGGCAGAAAGATTGAAAGATTTCAGATATCTTAATTCTTGGCGTCACGTACAGACACTTTTTATCACGGAAGAAAAACTATTTGCTAAGCGTTTAAGTGGAAATTTTTTTTGTCAGCTTTTAGACCACCAAAAGTTAGCTGTAAACAACAAAAATCAATTCGTTTAGTTGACTTGTCTTACAGTAATTAATAAAAAAACGAAAACGGCGTCACGTGTGGGACATAGCAATTAACCTTTGCATTGTAATTACTTACTCGGGAACAAAGCACTTTACAGCGATAAATACTATACAGTTTAATACCGCTCGCCACTCCCTTGAACGCAGAAATGAATATTAGTTCTTATGTGAAAAACAGTATTAGCAGCGACCTCTCAAAAAATGGTGTAAAATAAAAAAAAAAAGCTAGATTCTTTGTACTCTCAAAAATATAACGGTATTTATCTATGTATCTACTCGTCACAATGAGTGTCAATTTTTTGAGATGAGAACTTAATCTCTCTATGTAGATGCAAAAATATAAAAAAGCCAATGTTTGTAATATTGTTCAGATTTCAATTTTTTCATGGAATGCTCCAGAAGTACATATTGCAGACTAAATAACATCTAAATTTTTTTTAAATCTCTACTTGTTTTTACCAAACTTATTTTGCATCAAAATAAACTTAATTTTTAGACCAATTCGTTACAGTCAGGGTTGGGCAGTATTTCAAATACTTGTATTTGAAATACGCATTTGAAATACAAAAACGTATTTTGTATTTGTATTTGCAATACAACCTTCTAATGTATTTTGTATTTCAAATACCTAACACTGAAGTATTTTGTATTTCAAATACTTATGATGTTAAAATACATTCTTGCAAAATACTTTTTTTTTTAAAATTTCCTTTTTGTTTATTAGGCTAATTGGTTCAATTTTATTGTGATAAGATTTAATTGAAGAATTATTTTTGAAAAAGTTTAGTTTCCCGTTAATTCTTCAATTAAATCTTATCACAATAAAATTGAACCAATTAGCCTAATAAACAAAAAGGAGACTTTTTTTTTGTTATACAAAAAGTTGTCATTAGCAAAATTTAAAAATGTGACAAATCCCAAAAGAAAAACAGAATGGAAACTTTGTCTTCGTATTCGTTCATGACTTAACCTTAGTAAGGCACGTTATTTTCCAGGGCTCACTCATCCAGGTAGTATCAAAAAAATTAAATTTATTATACATAAATATTAAAATTTTTTGTCAAAAAAATTAAATTTTGTATAAAAATTAAATTTTTTTGACATTCACACTTAAACACACAACAAGTAAGATCGCTATATTTGGCTGTGCCGAATCTTTTATGCCCCTTACATTGGTCTTTTTATATTCACAAATTTGTGCAATTGTAGAGGAAATACCACTTTCCCTGATCCTATCTAAAAAAAAATATTTACTTATTTAGGTCCCTATTTTTACGGTAGCCGTGTCAAGTTTTGTGGCAAGAATGACTATATTTACTGGCGTATGTAGGGATATATGCACGGACTTTGTCCTAAAAAAAAAATGCTATTTTGATATTTTGTTTATATCTTTCGTCAATAGTCAACCGATATTGATAGTTTTAAATAGCGATTGTCTCCAGGATATTTCCAATAGTTTGACACCAATAACTGGTCCGTACCACTTAATTTGACTCCGGAAACTTGATTTCAACAGACGGACAGACGGACATGGCTATATAAACTTTCCTATCTATAAGGATCCAGAATATATACACTTTATGGGGTCGCAAATGGTTAATAAAGAAATTACAAACGGAATGACAAACTGATATATGTATGTATATCCTTACCACTACTTTACTTTACTTCACTTTACTTTACTTTACTTTACTTTACTTTACTTTACTTTACTTTACTTTACTTTACTTTACTTTACTTTACTTTACTTTACTTTACTTTACTTTACTTTACTTTACTTTACTTTACTTTACTTTACTTTACTTTACTTTACTTTACTTTACTTTACTTTACTTTACTTTACTTTACTTTACTTTACTTTACTTTACTTTACTTTACTTTACTTTACTTTACTTTACTTTACTTTACTTTACTTTACTTTACTTTACTTTACTTTACTTTACTTTACTTTACTTTACTTTACTTTACTTTACTTTACTTTACTTTACTTTACTTTACTTTACTTTACTTTACTTTACTTTACTTTACTTTACTTTACTTTACTTTACTTTACTTTACTTTACTTTACTTTACTTTACTTTACTTTACTTTACTTTACTTTACTTTACTTTACTTTACTTTACTTTACTTTACTTTACTTTACTTTACTTTACTTTACTTTACTTTACTTTACTTTACTTTACTTTACTTTACTTTACTTTACTTTACTTTACTTTACTTTACTTTACTTTACTTTACTTTACTTTACTTTACTTTACTTTACTTTACTTTACTTTACTTTACTTTACTTTACTTTACTTTACTTTACTTTACTTTACTTTACTTTACTTTACTTTACTTTACTTTACTTTACTATACTTTACTTTACTTTACTTTACTTTACTTTACTTTACTTTACTTTACTTTACTTTACTTTACTTTACTTTACTTTACTTTACTTTACTTTACTTTACTTTACTTTACTTTACTTTACTTTACTTTACTTTACTTTACTTTACTTTACTTTACTTTACTTTACTTTACTTTACTTTACTTTACTTTACTTTACTTTACTTTACTTTACTTTACTTTACTTTACTTTACTTTACTTTACTTTACTTTACTTTACTTTACTTTACTTTACTTTACTTTACTTTACTTTACTTTACTTTACTTTACTTTACTTTACTTTACTTTACTTTACTTTACTTTACTTTACTTTACTTTACTTTACTTTACTTTACTTTACTTTACTTTACTTTACTTTACTTTACTTTACTTTACTTTACTTTACTTTACTTTACTTTACTTTACTTTACTTTACTTTACTTTACTTTACTTTACTTTACTTTACTTTACTTTACTTTACTTTACTTTACTTTACTTTACTTTACTTTACTTTACTTTACTTTTAATTTAATTGTTTTTCACATACAGAGAACTGTTTTCATAAAGTTTTACTCCATTTTGTGTTCATCAGGACCTGTAGAAAGATTGTTTTCTTAAGCAAGATTTATATATTCTCCAACAAGAGGCTGCTTATCTGATTAAACTTTTAAAAATCTATTCATGAAAGGAAACTCATATTTTACCGATTGATTAATGGTTATAAATGTATTTTGTATTTTGTATTTGAAATACTCGACTTGAAAGTATTTGGTAATTTGTATTTAAAATACAAGCGGAACAAGTGTTTTGTATTTCAAATACAGCAAAGTATGTATTTTGTCCAACTTTGGTTACAGTTGAATTCATTTTGGTTAAAATTGTTTTTAAAACCCCTCTCATGAAGGGTGAGTTAGGCTGAATTCCAAAACGCAGTTTGCTTTGCATTACAAATTTTCAACTTCTTCCCTACAATTTTGACAACGTTTTTTGCTTCCAGGACATTAATATAGCTGCAAACACTCATTTGGAAGTAAAAGATATTATCAAAACCTCATTTTTGCTTTCAAGAAAAACTTGAAATTTTGGGTTGCAAAGCAAACTGCGGTTTGGAATTTAGCGTTTCAAAACGTCATTTGCAATGCAATTAACAAAGTCATGCATTCCTATACGCAACCACGTAAACATTGACAATGTTACACATCCCTAAATGTATAAAAAAAAACCGATACGGAAACAAAAGCAAACTATGTATCACTAACTTTTGATACTGCTTTGTTGATATTTTGTGCAAAATAAATCAAAAATACATCATCAATCATGGCGGAAGGAAAGTAAGAAAATTTTCTTTAAAAAGTAATTATGATTTAAACAGAATTTATTTATATATTCTAAATGTAAAAAAAATTCAAAGTTTTTTTTTACAAAGTAAACAGCATAGTTGCTTTCTTTGTATTAAAACAGTAGCAAAACCGCATTACTGCAATGTGTTTTGAAGTTTAGGTACCCACCCGAAATTTAATGATTTTGGGTTTTTGATCAAGTGTGCAATATGTAGCCAGAGAAAATAATTTGTAAAAATTGTAATAGGAAGTGCTAAAAAATGAGCAATATAAGTAAAAATTATACACCAAACACTCAGCATTAAAGATTTTTAAAAAAGTTATACATCCAGAACTAGAATATAATATCTGCTCCATGTCTTCTTGAAACGGGGACGCCTTTCAATCAGAATCAAAATTAGTCGTCTATGACACGTTGGAAAAATATTTTTACAAATATGTATATACAAAACATATACCTACCTACATATAAAAATTTTTTAAATACTAAGTACATAAAATGTCACTTATGATCTCAAATTGTATACTCCAGTAAACAGTAAATATTTCATGTAAAAGATTAAGAACTTTCAAAAAAAATTTATGTGAGCGAATGAACTTACTTACATACCTAAATATATGTATTTCAAAACTATATCAAATATATATGAGGTACCTATCATTTGCTTAAGATATTTTAATATTTGTTGATAATTTGTTTAATCAAATGGTTACACATATGTGGGTTCTTAAGGCGATCAGTAAACATACATACCCATTTTGTTTAAAAAGATGTTATACATATGTACATAGGTAGGTACATAGGTACCTATAAATACATATGTATAATTAGTACTCAACTTTAAAATACCTACTTAAGTTGTTTACGTTCAGTTCGTGCCAAAATAATATTATTGTTACGAACTGTTTCAATTTTTTTAAAACCTTAATTCATTGGTGTAACATGCATATGTACATATGTAGGTACTACATATACATTTATGTACGGACTTACCTTTTGTACAAAGTATTTGCATGATTTTTGAGCAAACTCAGTGTTTTCTTCAGTGTATCTTCTTTATTATTAAACAAATGTTTAACAAATATATTTTTTGTTTCATGAGCTTTAATTTTTTGCTTTGAACTGCTTTGCTTTCTTAAACAATTTTTATAGCATTTAATATTTTAATTTCAACCAAAGTGGTAAAAAATATAATTAAGATTTTTTTTGTTTTTTTTATTTTCATTATTAAAATTTACTATTTTTAAGTTTGGCTCGTTTTTTATAAGTAGGTAAGTAGATATTTTTTTAAAAAAAAATTTTAGGAACTTTAGACAATACTTTTCTGTTTTTTTTTTTTTTTTTTTACATTTACATACCTACATACATATGTATATCCTAAAATTTTAACTTTGTAAAATACAAAAACATACTTGCATAAGTGCCTATGTATGTTTGTGTGTATTTCAAATTTTGTTGACAGTATTGCCTGAAATCACACAACAGGAATCCAACAATTTTTTTTTTGTTGACGGTAATTGACGCACTATTTTAACATACATTAGTTAATAAAATTTTTTTATATTTTACGTGTGGTTTTCACTATATTTACCTTACTAGGTGTATCACATATTTATCTTAAAACAAAATAAAAAAAAAAGTAATCCATATTATTTAAGTATGAATTTTGCCTAATTATTTTAAATTTGTCTTTTTGTAAGAAGTTTTATTATTTTCTTTTTAATTTTAAAATACCTATAATGATAAAAAGAGTACACGCATTGCGCGGTTTGAATTAATGACAATATTACAGAGTTGATACATACATGCATACATATTCACATGAACAGAAAAACAAATACGTTGTCACACACACTTTATTCACACTCACTCATCTTACACGCCAATCATAAAAAACATCACAAGATAAATAACAAAAAGAAAAATAAATGAGTAGGAAAATCCCGACTGCAAACACCTTTTATAAACAGGAATTAGTTTTTTGTTGATGTTTTACACACACTTGCACAAAAATATAATTCAACTCTTTTTCACAGAAAGTTAATTGAGTGAATTAAAAATATTCACAGCTGCAGCTCAGTAGACAATCCAGCTGCGTCAGCCGCAGCTTCGTTAGCTGGGTATCCATCAGTGTTGCCACCAACGAAATGTAAAATTACACATGGATCATGCCAAAATTACACATGAAATTACGATATACACATGCTTTCTTTTTTTTTTAATAATAATAAGTTTTTTTGTTTAAAAGATTGACGATTTAATTTTTTTTTTAAATTAACGATTCATCGTTTTTTTATTTCATAAAAAGAACTGTTAAAAACAAAACAAAAAATTCATACTACATATTTTTTATAATAAGTAGTATAGTAGTAATTAAAAACAAAAGTAAAACACATCACGCTTATATTGAGATTATAAAAAAAGGTCAAAAACGATAAAGTTTTAAATTACACATGCAACCAGTTACACATGCAACCAGTTACACATGGGCTACACATGAAACGAAAAATTACACATGAAATGTGTAATTACACATTAGATGGCAACACTGGTATCCATAAACACTCGCTCGCTAAAACAAAATTGTTTTATTAATATTGAGAATGAGTGGCAATTATTCTTGAGAGTACCAATCAGTTTACCAACTGTTTTTTTTTACAAAAACGCGTTTTTGAGGTAAAAGCAGTCAAAATATTAAAAAAAATTTTCCTTTTAGAAATGTTT
Organism: Melanophora roralis; assembly: GCA_963583895.1. Lineage (NCBI taxonomy): Eukaryota > Metazoa > Arthropoda > Insecta > Diptera > Rhinophoridae > Melanophora > Melanophora roralis. The sequence goes on from OY757192.1 coordinate 7,040,081, forward strand.
TTCGCCATTAACCCTTGTGGATACAATATAAATTTTTTTTAAACATATTGCGAACAACAAATATTTACTTCCTGCTTTTGTAAAAAATAAACGAAAAACAAAATTGCGTTTTTTTTTTTGTTTAAAAAAATTACCACAAGCGCGTTTATTTTTTTTTATAAAAACAGGCAGTAAATGAAAATAACAACCTTACATATTTAACAAAAAACTTGAAAATTTTTTTATGCTCCCACTAAGAAAAAAAATTGTGTAAATAACGTTTAAATTTAGCTACCTTTGGGTTTATCTAATAATACATATGCATGTAAAAAACAGTGTCTTTTTGCTAAATCACTATATTTAAAGAAGCCTTTAAACTATAGTTGACCTAATTAAGGAGCGCACATTCATTCTTTATACCTAGGACACTATTTACAAGAAGATTAAACTATGCCTAAACAGCTCTTGCTTTCTGACCTGATTTGTGATAAAACCCCATAATTTAGAGTGTTAGATCTTTATTTAAATCGATAAAACGATCTTCCTATTAAATGTTTAAAGATGATTTCATATAAATGTTAACTTTTGGCATACCCTTGCCTGCCCCACAAAAAATATTCTTAATGATTTAAGTCGAACTATCCAGGCGGCCAGTTGACCGGCCCCTACGTGAAATAAATTGTTTACCAAACTCGCCTCTCAATTTGATCATGTTTCGCGTGCTGTGTGGAATGGGGCGCCCTTTTTGGTAAAACCACATTACAGCCAAGTCCATGCTCTTCCATTTTGAGCAAACAAATTGTTATCCTCGCAGAGAAGCGCTTCTGAATTTTAGATTTTTTCCGTTTTTACAGTATAAAAATGTCTAATTTGACACCACTTTCAAGATGTATGCAGCAAATCAGTACTAAATAATTTTGTCCTGAAGTCAGGGAACAGCGTCGCCACTGAATATTTAAGCGGACCGAAATCTTAAAAATACTAATGCATTTATGAAACTTTGAAAAAAAAAAGATTTCGCCGTGTGGTCTTTTATTTACTTCATTGCACATTTAAAAAATATGTAGTTAAAAATTTATATATATATATATATATATATATATATATATATATATATATATATATGTATATATATTTTTAGGCATCCTTTTTCCAAATCAGCAGTCAATTGTCCATTTTTGGTATATCCGTTATATTGCAAGATATCAAGCTCCCAACTTTTTTCATATCCACAACTTCACAGTTTTACTTTTTGCAATATATACAATCAAACACCGTGAAACAACACAAATATACAATAAAACTAAGTTATATAGCCCAAAGATTTTATTTGCTTATTTCCGCACTTTTAAGAGAAAAAATTTATTATGGTTTAAAATCATTAGAAGCAGCACAATCACTTTTTGTCTTTCTTTGGCTAATTTTTAATAATTTTTAAAATATTGTTCAAATTAAGTATTAAATAATTTATGCGTGTATGTTTTTTTAAAAACTTAAACCAAATATTCATTAACGATTTTCTCGAAATCGTTTGGATGTGCAATGTAGCAAATAAGAAACCACAAGACAAGATATATCTATGTTTATTAAAAAAAACTGTTTTTTTTTGCTTAAATACCTATTAATAAAGTAATAAAACTATATGGTCAATTTAATGGTGGCAAAAAATCTAACCTATCTAAGCAAATACAATAATATTTTATTATACCCTTAAGCAAGATGTACACGAGACCTTAAAAGCTACATGCGCATGTATCAAAAGTATGAAGTGTAAACACAAGACATATATAAATTAAAAATTTAGCGATAATGGTTCGTTTCTATTTTAATCAAATGATACATTTAAAAACCGTATTTAAGTGGTGTATTTACTACTAATCACGCGATGGTAATTCAATACATCCCTATTTAAATTTACATATGTAAGTATATTGACGTTTTGAGCCATCTAGAAATGCAGATGACTACCTACTATTCTTTTTAATGTTTTACCGCCCGTTACGTCAATACTATTTATGTATAAGTATAAATTTGTTTTAAGACAATATAATATATGTTTATTACAAGGTGGTGGTAAATCATCGACTGATTTTTGATTATTTAGCTTTCGTTGTTACAAAAAATGTCAAAAACGCCAAATTTTACGGTTACTTGCTCATGTGATTTAATTCTTCAAGTCTCTCTTATTTCCTTCGTTCGTATTTTGACATTTCAATTATTGTTTTTGGGATTGTGGTTGTAGTACTAATCCCATTACGTAGATTTGCCACCACCTTTTAATAAATTCGCTTTTAAACACCACCCTCTACATATATAAGTTTACCTTTCTTTTTTTCGAGAGTATTTGTTTATTTTTATTAATTATTATTTTTATTTGTTTCTTTCCTCTTATTTTTGCCTGACGAAAATATATATCTCTTCTTTTCACTTGCATTTTACCACTCATAGAATAATTTGTGCTAAAAAATAGACTCACTAACTAAAACACACCATTATTAAGTTTAAACTTTCTACTCATTTTAAGAGAGTGTATGGGGATGTCTGATTTTCTTTTTGTTATTACCATTCAGTACTGAGAAATTGTTGTTGTAAGTATTTATTTATGCAGTAATTACATTGTTCCCACTCAAAAAAAATTACACATGCTCATTGTACATGATACAAAGTATCTTAAAGCATACGTACCTATATTTTTTGTTGTAAAATACGTTTTTTTGCAGCTTTGATTAATTTAAGCTTTTTTTTTTATTTATATATTAACTCGCCGACGCTAAACTTGGAAAAAACTTTTGTAAGAAAAAAATTAATATATGTATATTTTTTTGAACTACGGATTAAGATAAAATATACTTTATTTTAATTTATTATACATATGTATGTTGCTACATCCAAACTATAAAGGGGTTATTATATACAAATTTTATTTTGTTGGACACATAGAGGTTGATTTTTAACTTTAAGCAGTTATGAATTTGTCTTAAAATGGTTTTCTATCAATACGTTATTTTTAAAGGTTCTTTTGTCTTATTCATGAACGTGAAATAATTTTGATGAAAAAGCCCACTAATCTGTATCTTTTAAAAAAGTCGTGGTAGAGACGCAGCAAAATTGGATTCCCCTTAAGTTAGTTTTAAGTTGCTCATCATAACATAGCAAATACTTATCGTAAAAACTGCACATAAATTTTTTTCGTAAAAATTATATACATACATATATAATAGATATTAAACACCGCTTAGGTGTTATGTACTTAGTTTTGCTGCGTTTTGATTGTCAAGACAATAATTATTGGAACAACAAAAAAACATTTATCTTAAACATTCGCCAAAGTTTCTTGACGTTCTGTATCGCTTAATCGTTTCTACGAATACAGTTACAAACTTTTTATTTGATTAAAAGAGATTGCTGCTGAATTCATAAACTAATGTGCTGTTTTTGGAAGCCGAGTAGTGATCGATGATGTATTTTGTTATTGTAAACAAACACAAAATACTCATAATTCATCCCAAGACGATCACTACTCTGCTTCCAAAAACAGCACATAAGTATATAATAGTATTTGCCTCTACTGGCATTGTGCAGTTCGGAACTGCCAGTTCCATTTTATATCGAATCTAAATCGGGATCATGTGATTGATATTCACAAAAATTTACAATAACATTTAACATAAAATGTATTGAATTAATGTTTGAAGTTGTTTCAGAGGACTTCTTTAAACTGTTATGATATTTTAGTTCAACAGGCCTTTATTTGCAATTTCTTTTATTCATGGTAGGTAGGTAGGTAAAGCGTTGAAACTGTTTAAATTTAAGCGCTGTTTATTTTGATGCCTAATGATATACATACATACCTATATGCAACTTAATTACAGCAAAAAAAAACCGAAGTAAACTCATAGAGACCCCAAATTAAGTTGGTGTTTATTTTCTGAAAGACGACCAATTATACACATTTGCTTTTGAACTATTGTAAAGCGATTTACTAATCCCCAAATTTTAATGATTCACCTAATAAGTGTGCACAATTCTGATGCACTTGTCTTGCTTATGCGATAATTTTGGATGTGCATAAATGATAAAACATTTAAATATTTTGCAGGTAGGTACATATTTGTTTAGTTGCTATTGTTTAATGTTATTTTATTGATATAGGTACATAAGTATGTGTACAAGGGTACCTATTTGCTTTTTTTTTGTTATAAGTTAATTTTTTTTATTGTTAATATTTATTGATACACATCAGTATGTATGTATGCATGTATGTATATTGATATTTATTGATACACTTTGTACGATTGATACACTTTGTATGTATATTGCTTATAAACCCATATTTATTAATAACACTCCTTTATTTAATGTGATTTATTTAAGATATAGGTACATGGTATAATTTAATAACAATCCGATGGTATGTAACCATCTACATATGTATATACATAGGAATTTATCAGCTTATTTAATAATAAAAATTTTTTTATGATTGACTTTTATAACTTTAATGTATTGCTTTTTTGAAAGTTTATATATTTATGTAAGAATATTCATTACTTACTGCCAAAAGGCAATACTAACAAACAAAAACCGTTTAAGATTCGGTGCCAATTAAAAATTGCGACGTTTTTTTTTAACACCAAACAATCAGGTTGCGGCACGACGACGAACGGCAATTATTCTGTTGTGGACAGACGTTTATACTTTTTTATAGCAATGTACATAGTATACGTTACTCGTACATTGATGCAAATGATATAAGTAATGCAATTAAAAAAAAATGATGGCAAAAACGTAACGAAACATACGTATTGACGAACGTATGAACTAAACGTACGAGCGCGCAACGACGTTTCACCGTTCACCGTCGTTTTAATACTATTGTATAAAATTAAAAGAAACAATTTTTTTCTCATTCCTACAAAAATGTAATCACATACATGCACATAAATGCGGCTGGGTGATAATGACTGTGTTGCACTCATTTACTTAATTTACACATTGACGCTCACGTGTACGTTAAAAAAATACTCATTAACAATAAGAATTAAACTCTCTTTTTTTAATAAACGTACAGAAAATAATATCAAAACAAAGAAACGTGTATATATATCTATGTATGTATGTTAGCTCATTGCGCGCAGCGTTGCCAGAAATGTTTAAGAATTAGTTATTTTAAATAAAATGGATTGTAAATCAGTGATGAAAAATGTGAATTTCATTTGGGTATCAAAAAATTGTTTCAAGGGTACTTTTTTTAACGGCAATAGTACCAAAAAATTTTTTCTCTGTTTTACCTTAATCCACAAAAAATAAGTACAAAAAAGTCATATAGACATTTTAAGTCTTTTTAGTTTGTTCAACAGTGAACCGAAACTAGACTATATATTTTTTTAAAAATTTGAATATTGGATTAAGTCCATTAATATCATCCAATGCTTTTGTAAAAATTTATTTAAAAAATCTGACCTTTAATTTGGGAAAATTGACGTTAGCCGCTTGAAAAAAATCTGATTTAAATTTTTTTCTTCGTTGACTTGCCGAATTTATCTTACCACATCTTTATAAAATTTGTTTTTGCCCGCCTTAAGTAACCAAACATCAAGTTAAAAAGTTTATTTACAACTTTTTTAAAAGCTTTGCCAAAGAAATGTGTATATTAAAAACATTTAACAAGGCAACTACCAATAGGTTAATATTTTATGCTTTAAAAAAATGTTACAGAGGATGGCCACTGATTACTTTGTTACCTAGGTATGGTATGATATATTTGTGGACCCCATTGACTAATGCAAATCTATCTGTTGTTATGGGGAAATTTCTTAAAGCTATATTTTCTGTATACGCCACCTTTTTGCACTTTTTAATTAAATTTTTTTCATTTACAATAGGTTTTTTAAACGAAATTTTCATACAAAATCAGTATTTCAAATTTATTTTAAACTTAAAAATTGTTTACGAATATACCCCTTAGCCTTTTGCAATAATATTGTACGTAATTAACCATTGGAACAATTTCGGGTCCTTCTAATTTCTTTTTTTTTTTTTTTTTGTTTCATATATTTATTATTGAATCTTCGCCTGTGGCGAACTAACAATAAGTGTTCAAATCTTAAAACTAGGTAGTTCATATAAGTCCAGCCAGTGCCAGACTAAAATTTAAGTTCTCATATTAATTATCAAGCTTCATATAAGCGCAATAGTATCCCTCCTTTTCAGGCGGGTGTGCCCACTATGTTGCAGGATGTTTCGGGCGAGCGGATTTGGGTGAGCTTCCAGCTTATTTAAATACTTGTCCACATAGTTCAGGTTTTCGCATTTAACTAGTGGAACTAGTAGATCCTTGTGGATGTTGATGTTTTTAACATACCAAGGAGCACCAGTTATCATTCTTAGGATTTTGTTTTGCCTGCGTTGAATTTTTTCTATGTTGGATGCGGAAGCAGTGCCCCATAATTGTATACCGTAGCACCAAATTGGTTTCAAAATCGATTTGTAGAGTAGAAGTTTACAATCAAGACGAAGCACAGAGTTTCTGCCGATTAGCCAATGAATTTGTGTAGCTTTAAGTTTCATTTGCGTCAACTTCGCATCTATATGAGGCTTCCATGTGAGGCGGCGGTCTAGGTGAATACCAAGATATTTTGTCTCGGTTCGTTGAGGCACCATATGGTTGTTAATAAGAATTGGAGAGCACGTTTCTTTGCGTAAAGTAAAAGTTACGTGGGTACATTTTTGTTCATTTATTTTTATTCCCCATAACTTTGCCCATTTTTCAACTTGGGTTACGTGTTGCTGCAATTGGTTTGAAGCCTCTTTAGGGTCTTTATGAATACTAAGAAAAGCAGTATCATCAGCAAATGTCGACGTGTGTGTAAAACTATTGGTTGGCATATCTGCTGTGTAAAGCAAGTACAGAACTGGACCTAGTATACTCCCTTGAGGTACACCAGCCCCTATTGTTTGAGAAGAACTTATTTGGTTTCCCTCTTTGATTTTAAACTGTCGACCGGTTATGTACTTTTCTAGTAGGTTGAAAATATTAGCTGGAAGGTTTAGCTTTAGTTTGTTTAACAGGCCTTCGTGCCATACTTTATCGAAAGCTTGAGAGACATCTATAAAAAGCGCGGAGCAGTACTTTTTTTCCTCGAAAGTTTTTCTTATAACCTGCACCAGTCTGTGAGTTTGTTCTATTGTGCTATGTTGACTTCTAAAGCCAAATTGGTGATCTGGAATGCAGTTGTTTTCATTCAGGATCGGAGTAAGCTTGTTTTTAAGCAGCTTTTCAAACAGTTTTGACAAAGTTGGTAACAAACTTATAGGCCTATAAGACTCCACCTTAGAAGGATCTTTACCAGGCTTAGGAATCATCTTAACTAAGGCAACTTTCCATATTGGTGGAAAATGTTCAAGCCGTATTATGGCATTAAAAATAAAAAGAATTATTCTTTTTGCTGTAAAAGGTAGCTCAATGAGCATTTTGTTGCTTATTTTATCAACGCCAGGAGCTTTTTTATCATTAAGGTTAGAAATAGCTTCTACCACATCTGAATATCGGAAACGTATTTCTATAGGACGTCTAGAAACAACAGGCGGTAATTCCCTCACGTCAGTGCATGTATTAGGAGTGAACACGTTTCTTAAATGGCTTGCGAGCAGATCGCATTTTTCTTCATCATTTCTAGCCCAGGATCCTCTTAGATTGCGCAGTGGTGGTTTTGCGATTACGGGTCTTTTGAGATGACTGGCTGATCGCCATAGAGAATAATTTGTTTGAGGGGTTGCGTCTAGACCTTCCAAATACTTCTTAATTGATGCAATTCTGTGTACCTCCAGCAAGTTTTTTAAGCGATTTGTACACTCTTTTAGCTTCGTTTTAAGTTGGGGCGATCTATGCTGTTGCCATTCTCTTCGCGCTCTCCTTTTTTCAGATAAAAGCTCCTCAACATCGACAGAAAAAATTTTGTTGTATTTGACCTGACGGTATGTTGAAGAAGCATGTTCAACGGCTTTTTTAATGTTTTCATTTAGGATATTTAGGCAATCATCGATTTCTTGGGGAGTTTTTAGTGGTATGTGTTCCGAGCAGTGAGAGCTGATATATTTTTTATATTTTAACCAATTTACTCTTTTTGATAAGAAAAATTAAATCTAATCTTTTTTTTTTGAATTTGTAAAAAATAGCAAGATATCTCGTGCATATATGGGACTTCTGATTGCACTTCTATGTTAACCGTACTTACAACTTTTAATACAAAAAAGCATTGTGTATATGAAAAGTAAACTTCGTCCTAACTTACAAAATAAACAAGAAAGTAAGAAGATATTCCGTTTTCCTTTCTAATTTAGCATGTAGGTTAAATAGGTGATGTTTACAGCCAAAAGACACTACTACCGTTCAAAGAGTACTGTAATGGAATTGCGTAATTGCTTTCGAAAATGCATTCTACTCGGCTAGTATCAGTTGAAAAAAACCTGGGGGCAAATTACGGCATTCGTTTCAAATTGAAATTCTACTTGATCGTTCGAATTGTCAATAGTATCGGTAGAAAAAACCTGCTTTTTTCAAATAAAAGTTGCTTTCAACATTATCAACAAAAAATAATTTCTTTTAATAAAAAGAAATTATATAATGAATGAACTTGAGTTAAAATAAAAATCACAAATTTTAGTGGTTTCTTTCTATTTTACTACTTCTATAAGTATACTAAATACCTTTAAATTGTTCTTACGGACCACAGCTTTTTAATTTCAAAGGTTAAAAGCTTTAAACTTCTTCATAAGTCCAAACCATAGTTGCGTTAAAAAGGACTAAATATAATTTTTGGTAAACTAATGAAATTATTGTATTAAAGTACCAAGGCAGGTATTACATATTAGGATATTTATTGATATTTAATAAAAATAAGTAAGAGTGCTATATTCGGCTGTGCCGAATCCTATATACAGATTGGCCTTTCAGAATCCCAATTTTTTTTTATTTTTACCCATTTCTTTTTGGGTTCTTACCACAATTTTTTTTATTTTTTATGGCAGCCCTGTTAGGGGCTAGTGATATGGGGCAAGTGCATTCCACAAAAATTTTTTTGGGGGAAAACTAACTAGGATCGGTCTTACATTTGACATTTTAAGGAGCACCCTGGAAGCTGCGGGAGTGATTTTTAAAGATTAAAAAATAAATAAAATTTGTGTGGCAAATTTGTATGTAAGTATGTTTCAGAAAAACGTTTGTTAGGAAAAATTAATTGGAGACGGTATTACATTGCACCCGTGTAGGGGCAACTCCGGAGCAGTTGTAGCGGGTTGTATGTAAAAATTTGAAAGAACTAAACAGAGGTAGTCTAAAGTTTTGGCGGGCAGTTATTGGGAAATTATGCTGGATTTCAATATGGATTTCAATGTGCTCGCAGATATTTTTGAAAGCTTGATATCTCTTACTGGCCTATGCGACATCGGGGTGCATCAAAAAGTTGATTTTAACCATAACACGGACAGACGGGCACACGGACATCGCTAAATCGACATCTTCACTACTTAAGAATCAAAAAATAAATACTTTATGGGGTCGCTGATGGATAAAAAAGACATTACAAACGGAATGACAAAAAATATGTACATCGGTTAGTTTTGAGAATATGTAGTATATTGTCAGCTAAAATACAAAACCAAATAACAAATTTCTTAAAGTTTTACAGAAGAAGCAAAAACATTTTTTATATTACAAAGGTTGTGTTTGCAAATTGTTGCCTTTTATCCGGCATTCAGTTTCAAGTTTTGTTAGTAACACTAAAAAAATATTTATTGTAATGTGCCTTGTAATAAAATGCAATTAAATATGACATGTTAATATGTTTGAAAGAATTTTTTATCTCCGTAAATGTTTTTTGCATTTTATGTACATTTTTTTTAAATTTTTTATTTAAATTAATATATGTATCTACTTTAAACAAGAACGTAGGCAAAACTCAACAATTATGATTGTTGTAAACTTCTTAGTTTATTTTTAATAAAAAAAACAAAAAGCTAAAAAGTCTCCGATTTTTTTGGCGAATTTTAAAAACCTAAAGAGAGGATGTTTTAATAAATTTTTCGGAACTGACTTTTTTTGCACAAATTATCTGGCAGCCCTGCGTATCATAGATGATCAGCGTTTTTGCCTTAAGTATTTTTATACCCTTCACATAGTGCTAAGGGTATATATCAGTTTGTCATTCCGTTTGTAAATTCTTTTCTATCCATTTGCGACCCCATAAAGTATATATATTCTGGATCCTTATAGATAGGGAAGTTGATATTGCCATGTCCGTCTGTTGAAATCAAGTTTCCGGAGTCAAATAAAAAGACACAGACCAGGTATTGGTGCATATATCCCTATATATCTCAGTAAATATAGTCATTCTTGCCACAAAACTTGGCACGGATTCTCTTAAAGTAGGCACCTAAATAATGGAAAATTTTTGAGATAAGATCAGGAGAAGTGGTAGTTTTCCTACAGTTGCAGAAATTTGGTGAAATATTTTATGCGCTATATCTCGGAAACTATAACAGATATCGACTTAAAATGTTCTACAAAAAGAAATTGTACAATAGGGCCCACACTTTAAAAAAAATTTTTTTTGGGTGGAGGCAGTAAATGGGGTAGCTCCCATACAGTTTGTATTAAATTTTCGATACGCTATATCTCGGAAACTGTAACAGATAGCGAAATCAAATGTTCTACAAAAAGTAATTGGACAACAAAACCTACACTTTGGAGAAAAAATTTTTTTGGATGGGGAGTGAAGAAGGGGTAGCTCCCATACAAATTAACAATTTTGATGAAATTTTCGCCAAACTACACTCGGAATATATACCAGCTATCAACATCAAATGTTCTACAAAAAGTAATTGAACAACAAAACCTTCGCTTTGAAGAAAAAACTTTTTGGGCGGGGGGTGAAGAAGGGATTAACGATTTTTATGAAATTTTCGATAAGCTATATATCGGAAACTATAACAGCTATCGACATCAAATATTCTGCAAAAAAATTGGACACTAAAACCTACGCTTTGAAGAAAGAAATTTTTTGGTGCGGGGTGAATATGGGGTAGCTACAATACAAATTCACAATTTTTGCAAAATTTTCGATACGCTATATCTCGGAAAGTGTAACCGATATCGAAATCAAATGTTCTGCAAAAAAAATTGGACACTAAAACCTACGCTTTAAAGAAAAAAATTTTTGGGTGCGGGGTGAATATGGGGTAGCTGCCATAAAAATTAACAATTTTTGTAAAATTTTCGATACGCTATATCTCGGAAACTATAACAGCTATCGACATCAAATGTTCTGCACAAAGTAATTGGACAACAAAACCTACGCTTTGGAGAAAAAATTTTTTGGGTGGGGGGTGAATATGGGGTAGCTCCCATACAAATTCACAATTTTTGTAAAATCTTCGATACGCTATAACTCGAAAACTGTAACCGATATCGAAATCAAATGTTCTGCAAAAAAATTGGACACTAAAACCTACGCTTTGAAGAAAGAAATTTTTTGGTGCGGGGTGAATATGGGGTAGCTGCCATAAAAATTCACAATTTTTGTAAAATTTTCGATACGCTATATCTCGGAAAGTGTAACCGATATCGAAATCAAATGCTCTGCAAAAAGTAATTGGACACTAAAACCTACGCTTTGAAGAGAAAATTTTTTGGTGCAGGGTGAATATGGGGTAGCTGACATAAAAATTCACAATTTTTGTAAAATTTTCGATACGCTATATCTCGGAAACTATAACAGCTATCGACATTAAATGTTCTGCACAAAGTAATTGGACAACAAAACCTACGCTTTGGAGAAAAAATTTTTTGGGTGGGGGGTGAATATGGGGTAGCTCCCATACAAATTCACAATTTTTGTAAAATTTTCGATACGCTATATCTCAGAAAGTGTAACCGATATCGAAATCAAATGTTCTGCAAAAAGTAACTGGACACTAAAACCTACGCTTTGAAGAAAAAAATTTTTTGGTGCGGGGTGAATATGGGGTAGCTGCCATACAAATTGACATATTTTGTAAAATTTTCGATACGTTATATCTCGGAAACTGTAACAGATATCGAAATCAAATGTTCTGCACAAAGTAATTGGGCAACAAAACCTAAAAAAATTTTTTTGGGGGGGGGTGTGGGGGGGAGAATAAGGGGTAGTTGGAGAGGAGCAGGGGGACTAACACATCCCATAAAAATTAACAACTTTTATTAACCTTTTAATATGAATAATGTCGAAAACTTTTAAAACTCTCGACCTCAAACCTTCTTCATATATTTCTGTTATTCATACGAACGTTTAAATTTTGTAAAGTTTTCTATGGACTTTAAAACTCACACAAGGTATTTTTATTATATTATTTGCTATACAAAATAGCTCGGCTGGGTATATTAAAAGACCAATGTGAAGGGTATATAAGGTTCGGCACAGCCAAATATAGCGCTCTTACTTGTTTAATAATAAAACAGATCACGTCCGAAACTTCAAGCTAAAACGACTCTCAGAGAAAACAGACCCATAATAGAAACGTTCAAGAACTCGCTGCATTTTTCAGCGTAATTTTATGTAAAATTGCATGGAAAGAAACTTATGCCGGTGTTCTGTTTCATCATTTAAGCAGAAAAAAGGAAACTGTTTTTAAACAGATTCAAGATTTTTAAGGGTTTATTTGTATAAATATATCATTGCAAATTAAAGTAGGATAATAAATAAAGAATAAGTGCATTTAAAAAATAAGCTTTAACTATTTTTATTATTAAATAACACCTACACTCCTTTTCAGTTTATTTAATTTACGTAAATTTTAAAATTTGGTAGATGCATTTCAAAGGTTCTCTTCAAAACCTCAATCCAAACTTAAAGAAGAATAATTGCTTACTGATATTACTTTCGGAAAATATGTATATATGTACATAGTTACCCTTAGCTGCACCTTTTGAATCTATAAAAATATATTACCATATCCAGCGTTGCCATTTTAGTTCATACCCGAATTTTTTTTTGGTGTTTTTTGCTACGCATTAATCGAAATTTCTGAAAAGCGTTTGAACAATTTCCTGCACTGTTTTTAAGTGCCTTTTTTTGTTATGTACGTATAGCCAAAAATTAATTTTTCGCCTTTTGGGAATAACAAATTTACAAAAAGAGGAAAAATTTTTTTTCCTTTTATACAAAAATATTTATTGAATGGAGTCCTAGGAAAAATATTGCTGAACAAAGTTTGACGTTATGATCAAGTCTGAATTAGCTGTTAAACAAAAGCTAATGACACTATTTTTTGAAGGGGTAAATTAACTTTCCAAAAGCTTAAAGGTCTATAAAACGAAATTGGTCACAAATCTCACCAAACTGAGATAGTTAAATCGAACCTATGCTTTTGGATCAAAAAAAATTTCCAAAAGTCTTAACTTGGCATGCAGTAAGGTATAGTCTATAGTTTCCGAGACTTCATGGCTTTTTGGAGTACCAAGAAATATTAAGATTGTACTAATGTGTAAATAAAAGCTGTTTAACTTTACCACAAATATTTTTAGTGAAAATTTTGGATTTATAGCCAGTTGTTCTGAAAAATGCGAAAAAAATATACTTTTGCCTATATTTTAATATAAAAACTCCAGAAAATATGTTTTTTTTTTCATTGAGCCTTACGTGCATATTGCTAGATAAAGTTAGGCCTTTTAACCAAATCTGAATTAGCTTTTGAACAACAACTGATGACACCATTTTTGGAGGGTTCACTCAATTTTCAAAACTTTTGAGTCCTATAAAAGGAACATAGGCACCAATCTCGCCAAACTGAGGGTTAAATTTACCTTTTTCAATTGAATTGAACCTATGCTATCCGATCTCTGTATTTTGTTTCACTGTTGAACGGTGCTATTGTTTGTTTCTGTTTATTTTGTTTTAACAATAAAAGTTAACCGATCTCAATATAAAAATCAAGCATTTTTTATTATTAAACATTAAAAATATAAACTATTAACGTTGGTGCTTTTTCTTTCCTATTTCTATGTGCGCACATTGCTTTTGATTATAAAGAGTTGGTATCACTGGCCATATACATAGAAATTCATTTAAATTATTTGATAAATACAGCTAATAGTTTTACATAAACTTCAATTTAATTATACCCTTCACATTAGTGATACGGGTGTATATAGGTGTGCCATTCCGTTTGTGATTTCTTTTCTTCGACCCCATAAACTACATATATATTTTTTTTGTCCTTATAGATGGGGAAGCCGATTTAGCAATGTGTTATGGTTGATATCAAACTATCAGAAATATCTTCTAAAAATTCACTATTGAATTTCAGCAAAAGCGACCGATACCTGACCAAGATATGAGCCAAAAACCAATACAACCTTTGTTTATATCTCTAAAAATTGTACATAAAAACCTCTACAACTGCCCCGGAGTTGCCGCTATACAGGGGCAATGTAAGACCGACTCCCATTAATTTTTCGTCACAAAGTTTTTGTGGAACATTCTTTTAACCGTATCTTCGCCCACTAACAGGGTTTTTTTAATCGCTCCCACAGCTTCCAGGTCAAACATAAGACCGACCTTATTTAATTTTTGCACACTTACCCCCTATCTCTTCAGACCCCAAAAGGGTTGTCAAACAAAACTTGGAAAAATTAGGGTAAAAACCCCTACAAATTCATCGGAGTCGCCAAACATTTTCATAACACACATTTACCCCCAATCTTTATCGCCTGAAGGTTTCCATACGAAATGATGTAAAAACTCCCATAGCTTCCCCAGAGGTGGCCTTAGAAAATAAAGAGTACGACTAACCCCTAAGCCTTAGCCTTCTATTTTACTTGCCCCCCAAAACTTTGTCAACTTTATACTTTATTTAATAAATAAAAATATTGGTAGCCATAAAACAAACGTTTCATATATTTTATTAAACAAATGTGTTGCATATTCAAAGATGCTGTTGCATTTCGAAAACTATTTTTCAAGATACATGAAAGTTTTCGTCTTAAGCTGGCACATCAAATACAAATATCTGTTGTTTGTTGTCTATTATTAAAACTATTATTTCCCCTGGAAAAAATAATATATGTACCTCTATGTACTGCAAATAATATAATAAAAACCCTTGTGTGAGTTTTAAAGTCCATAGAAAACTTTACAAAATTTTAACGTTCGTATGAATAATAGAAATAGATGAGGAACGTTTGAGGTCGACAGTAATGCAAGTTTTTGACATTATTTATATTAAAAGGTTAATAAAAGTTGTTAATTTTTATGGAATGTTCCCTGCTCCTCTCCAACTTTTTTTTTCCAAAATGTATGAATTATTTGATTATTACTTTTTGTAGAATATTCAAAGTCGATAGCTGTTATAGTTTCACAGATGTAGCGTATCGAAAATTTCATAAAAATTGTTAATTTGTATGGGAGATCCCCTTTGTCCATCCTCCACCCAAAAAATTTTTTCTTCAAATCGAATTACTTTTTGTAGAACATTTGACTTCGATATCTGTTATAGTTTCCTAAATATAGCGTATTGAAAATTTCATAAAAACATAACTCTTAATGTACAATTACTTTTTGTAGAACATTTGATTCCGATATCTGTTAAAGTTTCCGAGATATAGCTTATCGAAAATTGCATAAAAATTGTTAATTTGTATGGGACCTACCCCTTGTTCACCCCCCACCCAAAAAATTTTTTCCTTAAAACATAGCCCTTGATGTACTTACTTTTAGTAGAACATTTGATGTCGATAGCTGTTATAGTTTCCCAGATATAGCGTATAGAATATTTCTTAAAAATCGTTAATTTGTATGGGAGCTGTTTTTCCCTGTAGCGTATCGAATATTTCATAAAAATCGTTAATTTGTATGGGACCTACCCCTTGTTCTGCCCCCACTCAAAAACTTTTTTCTTTGAAGCGTAGGCCTTGTTGCCCAATTACTTTTTTTAGAACATTTCATTTCGATATCTGTTATAGTTTCTAAGATATAGGTATCGAATATTTCATAAAAGTCGTTAATTTGTATGGGAGCTACCCCTTGTTTTGCCCCCTATCAAAAAAATTTTTCTCAAGAGCGTAGCCCTTGATGTCCAATCACTTTCTGTAGAACACTTGGTTTCGATATCTGTTATAGTTTCCGAGATATAGCGTATCGAATATTTCATAAAAATCGTTAATTTGTATCGGAGCTACCCCTTTTTTTGCCCCCACTCCAAAAATTATTTCTTAAGAGCGTAGCCCTTGATGTCCAATCACTTTCTGTAGAACACTTGGTTTCGATATCTGTTATAGTTTCCCAGATATAGCGTATAGAATATTTCTTAAAAATCGTTAATTTGTATGGGAGCTGTTTTTCCCTGTAGCGTATCGAATATTTCATAAAAATCGTTAATTTGTATGGGAGCTACCCCTTGTTTTGCCCCCACCCAAAAAATTATTTATTTAGGGCGTAGCACTTATGGCCCAATTACTTTTTGTAGAACATTTCATTTCGATATTTGTTATAGTTTCCGAGATATAGCGTATCGAATATTTCATCAAAATCGTTAATTTGTATGGGAGCTACCCCTTTTTTTGCCTCAACCCAAAAAGTTTTTTCTTTAAAGCGTAGCCCTTAGCGTACAATTACTTTTTGTAGAACATTTTAAGTCGATAGCTGTTATAGTTTACGAGATATAGCGTATAAAATATTTCACCAAATTTGTGCAATTGTAGGAAAAATACCCCTTTCCCTGGTCCTATCTGAAAAAACTTTTTCCGTTATTTAGGTCCCTTCTTTAGGAGTATCGGTGCCAAGTTTTGTGGCAAGAGTAACTATACTTACTGAGATATATAGGGATATATGCACGGATTTTGTCCTAAAAAAATGGGTTACTTTGGGTTTTCGCTTATATCTCGGTCAATAGTAAACCGATTTTGCTGATTTTAAATAGCGATCGTTAGCGGGATATTTTCAATAGTTTGACACCATTAACTGGTCTGTATCTTTTTATTTGACTCCGGAAACTTGATTTCAACAGACGGACAGACAGACACACAGACAGACAGACAGACGGACATGGCTATATCAACTTCCCTATCTATAAGGATCCAGAATATATATACTTTATGGGGTCGCAAATGAATAATAAAGAAATTACAAACGGAATGGCAAAGTGATATATATCCTTATCAGTATGTGAAGGGTATAATAAAATAAATAAAAGTTTCCAGCACGTTATTTTCGAAATTATTTTTGGCGAAACCACTGATTTACTTTAGCTTGAAGATATTTTAACGCGAACGGAAAGTTAGTAAAGGAAAGGTCATCGGCTTTATCGACGAATTTGAAGAAGCCTTAAATGATGTTGGCGATGACGTCAAAGTATCAATTAATGCGAACACACTATCATCAGTAGTTTTAAAAGCTTTAAAAAACGTTGGTCATGATTTTGAAAACTGTGTAGGGATTGGACCTGACGGCTGTCCTTTGATGTTAGCAGAAAATGGAGCAGTAAAAAATATATAAGAAACCGCAAAAATGCAAAACAGACGCTTTGCTATTCCAATAGATTTAAAAACTCGATATTAAAAGGCAACAAGGTACCAATTATACAAAAAGTCGTATCGTTCGTCAAAGAAATCAGCCAATTTATTTTTTAAAAAACATTATCCTAAGCGCAATGCAGTTTTTCTAAATATATCTAGGTACAAAGTTGTCTCTTTTGTGCGAAACGCATGGATCGTCATGATTCAATTTTACAGTTTGCAGTGAAAATAAAGTATTAAAAAAGATACGGATACGTCTTCAAAAGCTTAATTATTAAGAACTTCTCTGAGCTCTTTCAAATTTTTTTGCGGATAACGTATTTTAAATTATATACTTAGGGCCACACAGCCGCTTAGTGCTATTCTACTAAAGCAGGATAAAGATTTACAAAAAGGGTCATGTCTTATAAAAGATCAGGGCTTTTGTGTGTCTTTCTTGAGACTAAAAGGAATAAAGCCCAAACACAATTTTAAACTATTTTTGTAGAGGCAACAAATATTTGCGTTGGTAAAGTTGAAAATCCTAAATGTAAAATAAAGTATAATTTTGAAGATGTCGAAATATGTATACTTCCGCATGAAGGGCTACATACCCTTAATTGAATCTGTTAAACAGGACTTAAAACGCGTTTTCCAAAGAACGTCCTTTATTTGTTTAACATCCCTCAACATCTGTCTTAGAATATTATTACACTTACTAATCTAGACCCAAATATTTACCAAAACTTGGAAAAAATATGCATCATTCTTTTTTTAATGCCGGTCAGTAATGCTACGGAAGGTCATTTTCCACCCTTCCCGGTATTAAAACATGGCTGAGATCAACCAAGACAGAGGGCAGGCTGAGGGGGTTAGCAATGTTGAATATATGTACATACATAATAAAACTGAAATTGACGCAAATGTCGTGCTTAACGAATTTGCTTTAACAGGAAATGATAAATTATTCATATATGTACATAATAAATATGTATGTAGGTTTGTTGCCTTTTATGTAATTATAATTATTTTAAATGAATTAAATTTTTTTGTTGAATTTTTGTTTTAATACACCGCTAAAAGCAAGTTTTTCAATTGTGTGCTTAATTTAGCCCTGTTAGAGGCGAAAATATTGTGTAAGTAGGTTTCAGAAAAATTTTTGATAGGAAAAATTAATGGGAGACTCTATTACATGGCACACATGTAGAGGCAACTCCGGGGCAGTTTAAGCGGTTTTTGAGTAAAGTCTAAAGTTTTGGCTTTTATCTCGGTTAGTTATCGAGAGATTATAATGGATTTCAATAACAATGTGCTCGCAGATATTTCTGATAGCTTGATACTACTTACGGGTCTATGCGACATCGGGGGCTTCAAAAAGTTAATTTCAACCATAGCATGTACAGACCGGCAGACGGACATCGCTAAATCAACTTCCCTGTCTATAGGAATTTAATTGGGGCCGATCGTAAACCTAATTTCTCTAAGGCCGACTCTGGGCGCTTTTGCATAATTTTTGCAAACTTTGCATGGCAACCCTCTTAGGTGATGGTGACAGGGGGTAAGTATTTTCTAAGAATATGTTTGGAAGGGAAAATTAATGGAGGTCTGTAATACATTTTATTCCTCTATAGACGACTCCGAGGAAGCTTTAGGGGGTTTTCCATAATTTTTTAAATTTTGTATGGCAACCCTGTTAGGGCTGGAGATAGAGGCTTAGTATGTTCTAGGAAAGTGTTTGTAAAAAATCATCTGGAAGCTGAAGGGTGCCAAACTTTGTGTGGCAACCCTTTAAGGTGATGGAGATATTGGATAAGTATATTCTAGGAATATGGTTGGGAGGGAAAACTAATGGGGGTCGGTCTTACATTTGACTTTTGTAGAAGCCCCTTAAAAGCTGAAACAAATTTAAAAAAAAAATTTAAGTTCGTATGGCAACTTTGCTGAGGGGCGAAGATGGGGTGTAAGTATGTTTCACAAAAATGTGCGAGAGGAAAAATTAATGGGAGTCGGTCTTACATTGCACCAGTGTAGGGGCAATTTCGGGCAGTTGTTGAGGTTTTTATGTACAAATTTTAAAGAAATAAACAGAGGTAGTCTTGGATTTTTACTTTTATCTCGGTTATTTAGCGGGCAATTTCGCTGGATTTTAGTAGCGCTTTTTTCGCAGATATTTCTGACAGTTGGCACGCATCTGTGCGACATCGTGGTGTTTCAAACATTTAATTTCAACCGTAACACGGACTGACGGACATCGCAAAATCGACTTCTTTATCTACTATAAGGACCCAGAAAATATTAAAGATGAATATTAAAGAAATCACAAACGGAATGACAAACGTATATATATACTCCTATCACTTATGTGAAGGGTAAAAAATCCCTTTAAGCTCTAGGATAAGGTGTTAAAAATAGGTGTTCTTGATTTATGGACCCCGAAAAATTTCGGGATTTGGAATTTCCTGATCGACATCCCTAGTACAAATGGCTTATTTACTTCAAGAACGCAGAAACCCAAAATAATCTTTTTAGTTATCTTAATGTCACACCTTTCGAATAAAAATCCCAGAAAATGCAAGAACCCGTCGTTGACTTTTAGCTTCATTCGGGAGCTATAAGCCTTTATGTCATATTTCTAGACCGCCTTTTACCCGGTCCAAGTAGCTCAAAATTGCCAAACTGTAGTATTCAGCCTATTGGTACAAAATTTAAAAAAAAACAATTATGTACATAATTACAAATTTTTAAGACTAATCGAAAGCGATTTCATTTATGTGTATTTTTAGTGGATCAGAAGTACAAAAAGTACCTGAAGAGTGCTAAAATATAATAATATTCCTTTCTTTTACCACTTGTACCTGTAGAACGAAATTTGCATTAAGTTTTAATATTTGTTGGCTTAGAAGTTACAGAAGGTACCTAACAAGCACTACCTATTATTTGTACCCTTTTTCTACCCCTTAAGGTTCGAAATTTCAAAAAATGTTATAATAAAACAAATTCAGTTAGGAATTAGAAACAAATTTATCTATTGTTATCTTTATTTGTTTTTAAAGTACTGAAAAAGTACCAAAAATATATAAATTACCCTTTTCTCTCTCTACCTTTAAGAGCCCAAAACTTTAAAAAAGGACCAAAAACTAATGGATATTTTTTCGAGACCTCTCAAGCCTAATTTGAATTTGGTTGTTATCTTTATAAGTTTCAAGCGCCACAAAAAGTACCAAAAAAGTTTTAAAAATATTTTTTACCTTTTTTCGTATCCCTAATTATATTTTTCTCTCCAACGCGAACTTGATGCTCGGGTGTAATGATATTACAAAAGTGGTGAATTACGATAATTTCCTGATGTCGTCTTTAAACATAAATAAAGTTAATTTTTATTGCAATATAAATAACCCTTAAATACAGTTTAAATTTTTCATAAATTTTTTAGTTTTAATGTTTGCCCTCTAAAAATGTGGCAACGTTATAAAAAGCAAAGCAAAATCGATAATTTTCCCTTAGAACAGCTGTAAAAGCCAAGTCCAAACACATTAACACCAGTGTTGCCACCGATGAAATGTTAAATTACAGATGGATTATGCCAAAATTACACATGAAATTACAAATTACACATGTTTTCTTTTTTTAATAGTCATAAGTTTTTTTTGTTTAAAAAAACGATTTAAGTTTTTTTTTTAAATTCACGATTTATCGTTTTTTTATTTCATATTTTAAATAATTGAATCTTCGCCTTTGGCCAGGAGCACCAGCTATCATTCTTAGGATTTTTTTTGACGGCACGTTTTTGGGGGCACGTTTCCTTCCGTAAAGTAAAAAATAGCGTGGGTGCATTTTTGCATAAATTTGCCCATTTTTTTTACTTGGATATGCGATGCTGCAGTTGTTTAGCGGCCTCCTTAAAAAAGTATGTTTATATATGTATCTAAAAAAAATCTAAAGTCCATATTTTTATTATCAACACAACTAAGGACTGTAATATGAGACCTAAAGTCTTGTGTGTGGAACATCGAAAATAAAATAAATAAATAAATAAATAAATAAATAAATAAATAATATCATAAATTTTTTTCTGTGCAATTAAAGCTTAAAAAAAACCGTTCTCTTTCAGTACAATTATAATAAAAGTGACAACACTGATATTTACCCCATTGCTCAACACTGGTAAATTGATATCATTGAAGAGCAGATTTCCAATACGTACATTGAAGCTTTTGGAAATAAAAAGTGAGTTTACATATTATATTTTTTTTATATTTCTGCTATTTTTACTTTTTATGATATTTTTGTTTTTATTCTAATAATTTTTATGAAGAAAATAAACAATTAAATAAAAAAACAATAGTATGTGCGATTTTATTTGTCAAGTTCTTTTTTTTTAAATCAAGTTTTTTTTGATCAATGCCAAGCTTTTTGGCAAATTGGATCTGGCAAGCCTAGCTACACATGAAACGAAAAACTACACATAAAATTGTGTAATTACGTGTAAGGTGGCAACACTGATTAGCACACTTCCATAATAATGGTTATAATATATTGTAAGATTTAATTTTTATATAAATGCACAAGATTGGCCACTTAGGTTACTTTTAAGTTTAAACTGGAAAAAAAAACAATTAAACACGCGCTATTTTCGGCTGTGCCGAATCTTCTACACCCTTCACATTGGTCTTTTAGTATATCCAGCGAGTTTTAAAGTCCATAGATAACTTTACAAAATGTTAACGTTTGTATGGGTAATAGAAATAGATGAGCAACGTTTAAGGTCGACACTTAAAAGAGTTTTCGACATTATTCAAATTAAAAGGTTGATAAAAGTTGTTAATTTTTATGGGACGTTCTAGTCCCCCTGCTACTCTCCAACTTTTTTTCAAAATGTATAAAATTATTTGATTATTACTTTTTGTATAATATTCGAAGTCGATAGCTGTTATAGTTTCCCAGATGTAGCGTATCGAAAATTTCTTAAAAATTGCTAGTTTGTATGAGAGCTACCCCTCCCCTGCCAATGCCCAAAAAACTTTTTTTTGAATGTAGGTCTTATTATCTTGTTACTTCTTGCAGAACATTTAAAGCCAATTTCTGTTATAGTATCCGAGATTTAGCGTATCGAAAATTTTTTAAAAATCGTCAATTTCTTCACCCAATAACTGGTCCGTATCTTTTTATTTGACTCCGGAAACTTGATTTCAACAGACGGACGACGGACATGGCTATATCAACTTTCCTATCTATAAGGATCCAGAATATACATATACAACGGAATGACAAACTGATATATACTCTTATCACTATGTGAAGGGTATAAAAATTTTGTGTTAAATAGATTTTAGTGATATTTATGTGATTTAAAAACTGCCCATAAGTGTTCGATATTATAACTTACATATATTTCTTTATCTGCAATACGGCGATATCACAATAACAAATATGGGCACGACGGTAATTGGTGCCGGACAGCTATTGATAGAGACTTGAAATTTAGACAGCGGGTACCTCTCCCGATGTAGAGATTCACTAATACGGGATTTCGGAGAATTTGAATTCTAAGGTCTAAATAGTGAAAAATCAGTAAGGTGTTTTTTTTTGTTACCTACTCACGAAATAAATCAAATTTAAAAAGTATTTTACCTAAAAAAATATATAAGCACTTTTGAAATTTTGGAAGTTAAGGAGTAAAACAAGGTAATAACTAAATTTTAACAGTGCTTAGGTTCACTTTGTAACTTTTAATAGAGACAACAACGTTATATAAATTGCGTTCGAAAATTAATTTATAATTAACGAATATTTTTATGATACTTTTTTGAAGTTCTGGACTGTAAGGGGTACAAAACTGCGTAAAAATTATATACAATGTTATTTATTTATTGGTACTTTTTACGTACTTTTTGTTACGTTTAATTTTTTAATTTTTTTAATCGGTTGAAAAAAGGGGTACACATTTAATTTTGGTACTTTTTTAGGTACCTCTGTATTGTTTTTTCTGAGATTTTAAGTATGGAAATATAAAAGAAGGAACATTGGAAGCGGCTTAAGGCTAGAAGTCAACTAAGTTGGCAAAGAGAATATTCTATAAGTTTTTGCTACTTTGCAAGGTTGACGAAAATGAAGCTTAAAGCTACACAAATTCATTGGCTAATTGGCAAAAACTCTGTGCTTCGTCTTGATTGTAAATTTCTATTTTAAAACCAATTTGGTGCTACGGTATACAATTATGGGGCACTGCTTCCGCATCCGCATGATAACTGGTACTCCTTGGTATGTTAAAAAAGAGCAGCATCCACAAGGAACTAAAAGTTCCACAAGTTAAATGTGAAATCCTAAACTATGTGGAAAAGTACTTAAATAAGCTGGAAACACATCTAAATTTGCTTTCTCGAAACGTCTTGCAACATAGTGGACATACTCTTCTGAAAATAAGGGGATACTATTGCGCTTAGATGAAACTATTGAAATAAAATAATTTTATTCTGAGACACTGACTGGACTTATATTAATTACTTAGTTTTAAATTTTAAATACTTATTGTTAGTTCGCATAAGCGAAGATTCAATAACAAAAAAAATTTGTTGCGACTTTTTAATTTTTTTAGTTTATAAAGGTTTGTTGGCATTGTTGGTACGTTTTTTTGGTGTATTGAAATATAAAATTAAAGGCTATTGACCCTAAAATTGAGCCAGAAAAATGCACAAGCAATACTTTTTTAATTGTTTTTTGTATTTTTTTTTGCATATTTTGAGATCACGGTCCTAGAATTATAAAATAGAGATCTATCTGTTGACCCTCAGTCAGAGTTCCTTTTTTTTAATTTTATTCCTAGAAATATAATTAAAATAAATAAAAAGTTACTTTCTCATAGAAATTTTGGGTTAAGATTGTATAAAAACTTACGCAAATGTTCCTTGTTAAAGCTCATAATTTTGCATATCGTGAATACCCCTATCAGGGTATACTCATAATTTTGCTCATCATGAATACCCCTAATATTAAGTATATCAAATTTCATTTAATTATAATTGGTCAATTTCAAGTTATTTTTGGTTTATTTTCTTCAATTGTAATTGGTTAATATTAAGTTATTTTTGGTTTAATAGATCAAATTACATTTTTGTTATATTGTCAAGTCAGCATAATGTGTATTTAAATTTAGTATAAATAATTGAATAAAAATAAAAATTAGTTAGTAACTAGCAGAAAGTTGGTTTTTTAATTATTTTAATCATTTGTCTTCAAGTTCCAAGTGCTTGAAGATTTACAGGAAAAATAAAATATAGTACAGTCCAAATTCAAGTGTTTGGGTTGATATTTACTATAAATATTTGTACATTTTTGGTGACCCCGACGTGATCTTCTGAGATGGATAAGCCAAATCAACTGCTAGATTTACTGCTGAATACAGGTGAAGCCATTCAGGCGCTCATTCGTAACTTCAAAAAGGATTCAGCCATTCGAAAAACAGCAGCAACTTATTTCGACGAACGTGCCCGACGCCTCACTGAACTTTGGGATCAGTTCGAGGATCAAGATACTAGGCTACGATCGCTGGATGTTGCCTCAGACTTGGCCACAAGTCACGAGTACTTCACTGGAGACTATTACTCGAAAATTAATGAATTGTCTAAAACATACTTAGAAATATTTAAAAATGAAGCTAGGCGTCTTAAGCCCGCAGCTGAAGATCAACAAAAGACTCTAAGTACGAATCATGCCGTTGTTATGCAGAAGCATGGTAATGTGGCTCATGGAGTTACTACCCCAATTCGTACCAATCATCAAGGACTCATCCGCAGGGCAGCAGCCAGGATGACAGCCTTAAGAAGAATGCTAAGTGACTCCACGAACAACGATGATAGTTATCCCCGTGCATATTATAGCGTAAAGCTGGACACTATCAATAAGCTCTGGAACCAAATCCAAGATCTATATGATGAGATTCTTGAAAACATTGAAGATCCATCTGCCTTTGATTTCAATACGGAAGACTTCTACATCCTTAACGATTTGGTTCAGGAAAAGGTAACCAACTGGTCCATTATGGCTGATAAGATCCACGGCGTTAATGCAGCACAAGCAACTGTCGATATCCCATGTGCATCAACCCGAAGCTCATTACAGCTGCCCAAGATCACTATACCGCAGTTCGATGGTGACTACCTAAAATGGCGCCAGTTTTATGAGTTGTTTTCTGAAATGGTAGATAAGCAACCGATACCTGCAATCCAAAAAATGTGGTACCTGAAGAGCAATGTATCTGGGGAAGCAGCGCACCTAATAAGCCATTTTTCCCTATCAGACGCTAACTACGTCACTGCGTGGAAAACACTACAAGATCGGTACAACAACAAACGAATTCTGGTAGCAAACTTGGTTGATAAAATAATGAATCAATCAGCAGGTACATCAAATGTAACGGCCATTAAGGGTCTTCATGACACTACTAAAGAATGCTTGTTAGCACTAAACAACCTTGGTATTGAGACAACTTCATGGGATGCAATATTGCTGCAGATTTTAATAAAAAAGCTGGATAAAACCACACACATCAGGTTCGTTCAATCACTGAAGGAACCCAGAGAAGTACCTACAATAGTCGATTTGCTATCATTTTTGGAAATCCAGTTTCAGTCAATGGAAGCTATCGGTCAAAAGGAGAAGACCACAAACAAGGCTACTTCATCGATTGCATCATCAAGCATAACAAACAGTTCCTGCAACTTCTGCCACAATGGAGTCCACAATATCTATAAGTGCAACCAGTTTTTGCACCAGCCAGTATCAAGCCGGCTTCAATGGGTTCAGAAACAAGGACTCTGTGTAAACTGCTTCAAAACAGGTCATACATCAAAAACTTGCAGTTCAAGCAGCTGCAAGAAGTGTATGAAAAAGCACAACACTTTGCTGCATTTGCAACAAATCCCTCAACAATCCTCCTCCAACTCAAATTTAGCCTCAAGAACCACATCCCCTCAATCAGGTGCTCAACCAGTCACGTCGTCAGAAAACACTGTCGTAACAACTTCAGCAGCTACAAATGCTGCAGGGAGGTGCCAGGGGTATGTTTTATTGGCAACAGCAAAGGTGATTATCTCTGCTCCTAACGGTATTTCAAGCCAGTTCAGGGCAGTACTTGATTCTGGATCACAAGTTAATCTCGTATCAAGACGTGTAACACAAAAATTGTTTATGTCTCCAACAGAGACCTCGCTCTGTATCGATGGTGTTGGTGAGACTCAGAAAAGGTCAAACCATCGTGTAAAGGTCGAGATGAAGTCAAGGGATCTCAACTTCTCTGCAAATCTAGATGCGTATGTGCTACCAAGTATCATACCACCACAACCAAGTCGATATATTGACATTTCAACCTGGAACATTCCAAGCAATATTCCATTGGCAGATCCCCAATTCAATGTTCCTGAAAAAATAGATATTCTGCTTGGAGCAGAATTTTACTATAAACTCACCCAGAGTGGAACAATTCGCCTTAATGACGACCTACCAGTGATACAGAACACTGCTCTCGGCTGGATTGTAGGTGGTTCAGTCACGGGGTATGCGTCACAAAATTCTCAATGCGCATTTACTTGTGCGATATTTGATACCCCCACATCGTTAGAAGAAACCATAGAACAGCTCTGGAAATTAGACGAGCTTAAGACCATCGAACGACCACTCTCACCCTCCGAGAAGTTATGTGAGATGGACTTTAATCAGCATGTGCATACTAACCAAGAAGGTCGATTTATAGTCAGACTTCCCTTTCGAGAAAACCCAGAGGCCTTGGGAGAATCGCATGCCATGGCTTTTAACAGGTTCACGAGCTTAGAGCGCAAACTTTTGAAAGATGAAGCTATCCGGACACAATATGTAGAATTCATGAGACAGTACAAACAATTAGGCCACATGCAAAGAGTCGATATCGATACCTTGTGTGGTCCAAAATATTTTATTCCTCACCACAGCGTACTGAAACCAGATAGCTCTACGACAAAACTTCGAGTGGTATTTGATGCGTCAGCTAAAACTTCTTCAGGCTATTCATTGAACGATCTACTGTACACTGGTCCTACTGTGCAAAGTGAGTTATTTTCAATTCTCCTCCGATTTCGATTGCCAAAATTTGTATTTACAACGGATATCGAAAAGATGTATCGACAAATTCTACTTGATCCAAGCAATCATCAATTTCAAGTAATTATCTGGAGAGAGCATCCAAATGCACCCATTGATTATTACAAATTAACCACAGTTACGTATGGAACACGTGCGGCGCCTTACCTGGCCACGAGATGTCTACAAAAAATAGCTGATGAAAACTCTGTAAATTTCCCATATGGCTCTCAGATGCTAAAAGACAATTTTTATGTGGACGATGGTCTTGGAGGCTCAGACAACCTCAATGTAGCAATCGAAATGCAACGAGAACTCATCACCATTTTAAAAAAGCATGGCTTCAGTTTGAAAAAATGGTGCGCAAACCATTCATAATTACTGAAAAACATCCCTATTGGTGACCAAGAAGTTAATCTGGATTTCAATGGCAGCAATACAAACACTATCAAAACTCTTGGGTTATTTTGGTTGCCCAAAGCCGATCAATTCTGCGCCAAGGTGAAACTCAATCAACTTGAAATAATTTCGAAGCGTACCGCAACTTCTGATATAGCAAAATTATTTGATCCTCTTGGGCTTCTTTCTCCTGTGGTGGTTAAAGCAAAGATTTTCATTCAACAATTGTGGCAACAAAGCCTAGGTTGGGATGAACCTTTACCTGATAATCTTTGCGCGACTTGGAAGGCGTTTCGAAATGATTTAAGTAGCTTAAACGGCTTTAAGATATCACGCCATCTATTCAATGGGGAGGTTCCAGTGAAATTGCAGTTGCATGTGTTTGCAGACGCATCTGAAAAGGCATTTGGTGCAGTTTCATATGTTCGAGCAATTCTTAAGGATAGACGCGTGATAGTACGACTGCTGTGTGCAAAATCACGAGTGGCTCCGTTGAAACAGCAGACACTACCTAGATTAGAACTATGTGCAGCAGTCATAGCGGCCCAACTTGCAGATAGAATAAAAGGCGACCTCAAGTTACAGAATACACCAATACATCTATGGACTGACTCCGAGATTGTGCTGTCCTGGATAAACGCACAATCCACCTCCTTTAACACCTTTGTGGCTAATAGGATATCAACAATTCAGTCATTAACGCTACCTGATCAATGGCGACATGTGAGATCAAAGGATAACCCAGCTGACGTATTGTCTAGAGGACTTCAAGCAGCGGAATTGCCAACATGTAATTTATGGCTTTACGGACCTCTTTTCCTTCACGGAAGGGACGAGTCATGGCCCTCAAAATTTTTGCCATCTCTAGCAACACATAATGATAATGAAAGAAAGAAAGTGACTCCGGTCGCAGCAATTGAGGTATCAACTTCTAACGATCTGGTATACAGAATCAATCACAAGAATTCCTTTAAGACGCTGCAGAGGATTCTAGCATATGTTATGCGATTTATAAACAACTCAAGAACACCCAAGATGCTTCGTCCGAAAGATTTATTCTTGACTTCAAAGGAATTAGAAAACTCACTCTTCTTCATTATCCACAAAATTCAGATTGCTGACTTCGCACAAGAAATCGATCAACTTCAGAAACGCAACGAGGTTGATAAAAAGAGTTCAATTAGTAGTCTGTCTCCATTCATCGATGACAGAGAGATACTCAGAGTAGGGGGCCGATTAGAGGCATCATCCATATCATACGATGCAAAACATCAAATGCTGATTCCCTACAATGATCCCCTCGTAAAACTTCTTTTTACAATGGCGCACGAAGAAAACAAACATTGCGGACCGCAAGCACTATTATACATCATACGACAACGATTTTGGCCCATAAAGGGCAAAATAATGGCTCGATCAACAGTCCAAAAATGCGTTAAATGTACCCGAGCGCGGCCACAACTAATCCATCAATTCATGGGAAATTTACCCCAACCTCGTGTCACTCCTTCTCGTCCCTTTATAAATGCAGGAGTTGACTATTGTGGTCCATTTTGGATTCACCACAAGACCAGAGGTAAAAGGCCAACCAAGGCATATATAGCTGTGTTTTGTTGTTTTGCAACCAAGGCCACACATCTTGAATTGGTAACCGATCTGTCAACTGAAGCATTCATTGGTGCACTGAAACGTTTCATCAGCCGTCGAGGCCGTTGTCAGAACATATATTCTGATAACGCTACGAATTTCATTGGTGCTAAAAATCAACTATCAGAATTGGCCGAAAGCATCCATTCCAACAAGGGACAAGAAGCAATCACTTCCACTTTCAGTTCAAAAGGTATTCAATTTCATTTCATTCCACCGCGAGCACCACACTTCGGCGGGTTATGGGAAGCTGCAGTGAAGTCAGCGAAGCATCTTCTATTACGCAGCGTTGCATCAGCATCTCTAACACAGGAAGAACTGGAAACAATAATAGTAGAAATTGAGGCAATTCTTAACTCCCGCCCATTGACGCCAATGTCGAATGATCCAAACGATCTTGAGGCACTTACTCCTGGTCACTTTCTTATTGGTGAGGCGCTCACATCGCAAATAGACAGCAGTGCAGCTCCAGCAAGGGTATCAGGCTTGTCCCATTGGAAACTTGTCTCTCATCTCAAGCAAGAATTTTGGAAACGATGGTCTACTGAGTATCTAAACCAGCTCCAGCAACGTTATAAGTGGACTAAACAGTGTCCTAACATCAAGATTGGAGACATGGTAGTAGTCAAGGAAGACAACCTACCAGTTATGAGATGGCCCTTGGCGAGAATTGTACAAGCTCACCCTGGTGATGATGGTGTCGTTAGAGTCGTAGAAATAAAAACTACTAATGGAATATTCAAACGGCCAATACACCGACTTGCCCTCTTACCCATTGATCAAGATTCTAAGACAGCTGTTGATGGTACAAATGATAACGAGCAAACTGGTTTTGACCTCTCCTCTGACTGCAACAAAGAACCCAAGGCCAAAAGAAAGAGAACATGCACAAATCCTATTAATTTAACATTAGTCATAGTGATGCTTCTACTACCATTAGTACTTGGGAATCCAGTCGAAAATAGGAAATTTGGATCCAAATTGGGAATCCACTTTGAGCAAATCGGTACAACCTTAATGGCAACTACCGAATGGAATATATTTGTTTATTACGATTTAACCACCTACTGGTCGGAAACATCCATTCTGACCAATGGCACAAAATCCTTACAGGAACTTTGTAAACTGATAAGGCAAAACGAATCATGTCTGCACATTATTGATCACTTCAAGCAATTAGAAGGTGAATTACAGCTGGAGAATCGATTGTTACGAAGTAAAAGAGGAGCCCTGAATATAGTTGGAAATGTTGCTTATTCGCTATTTGGAATATTGGACTCAGACTATGCTGACCAAATATCTGATACAATTCGACAAGTAAAGGAAAATGAGTCATTTTTACTAAAATTGCTAAAAAATCAAACATCAATTGTCGACTCGACACTGAATATTATGCGACAGAATCAAATGGCAGCTAAGGCAAAATTTGAGCAATTGGAACGGAAATTTAAAACCATTTTGGATACTGTGGAAAACATCGGTAATTGGCTAGTTCAAGTACAACTTACACAACTATTTAATTCTGGAGTTCTAGAATTAACTTTGGCTGCAAACAATGTAAAGGAAATACAGTCGTCAATTCTCAACACTCTTATCGATACGCATCACGGAAAAATCAGTCCACTATTACTAACTCCAGACCAGTTACAAGGTGAAGTCAATCAAATAAAACTGCATGCACCAACGTCAACCCATCTTCCCGTTACTGATAAGGATGAACTCCTAGAACTATTTAAACTGATGACGGTTCAAGGAAGGCTCACTAGTCAACATGTAGTGTTCAAGGTCACTCTACCATTAGTTGAAGATGAGGAGTTTATGGTATTATATTTGACTCCTGTACCCAACACAATAAACAACAGCATGGTGGCCATCAAGCCATGTACTACCTTTCTGGGTATAAATCCGTCCCGTAAACAATATATACTTCTTACAAGGTCAGAGCTAAACTCCTGCAACATCATAAAACAAGACGTCTTCCTATGTTCCAACGCTCATATCCAATACAGCTATGGTTCAGAGATGTGTGAATGTGAAATAAATTTGTATAATAACAAAACTACACCTACTTGCAAAATAGAAAAATCTAACTCCAAATATAGTACAGTCCAAATTCAAGTGTTTGGGTTGATATTTACTATAAATATTTGTACATTCCTTTTTTATGGTCACACTACGTTTTCGCATTTATTACATTGTTTTAGGTCCACTTCGATTATAGTTTCATATTTCTAGACTTTAAATCTCGAAAAAATGTAAAAATATTAAAAATTTGATTTAATCCTCTTAAATCCCCTTAGTTGGAGGTGTCCTATCACCATTGCTGTGGAACATGACACTGAACTTGTTGCTCAGGAATATGGACTCAATGGGACTAAGAACTATCGCATACGCGGATGACGTGGCAGTTGCGATATCTGGAATCCATCTAAATACCATTTCTGATGGGATAGAACTGGCTCTAAGGACATTAAGTGAGTGGAGCGGAGAGAACAGTTTATCTATCAACCCTTCAAAAATGGAGCTCGTACTGTTCTCGAACAAGTACAAGATTCCTTCATTTAAACTCCCGACGCTGAACGGGGTAAGACTGACTTTGTCGGATAGTGCGAAATATCTAGGAGTCATTCTGGACAGCAAGCTGTCCTGGAAGCCGAACATAGAGGCGAGAGCGGCGAAGGCACAGACTGCGATGTATGTGTGCAAACGCGCCATTTGCAGAACGTAATATAAGCTGGCTCTACAGGGCGGTAATAGAGCCGGTTCTATTTTATGGAGCCATGGTCTGGTGGAAGGCTATAGACTCTGCCAGGAATCGTTGTCGTATTGAGAGAGCGATGCGCAATGCGGCGATCCTGATAACAGGCGCAATGAGGACGACTCCAACTAGGTCACTTTTTACCCTACTCAACTTGCTCCCAGCGGATCTTCTAGCGAGGAAGCTGGCGCTGAACACCACGATAAGGCTGTATGCTGGGGGAGGATGGAAGCACAGGACAAGCGGCCACGCGAGTATTATCGGGACGGTCAATATTGTTCCCGATCTGATTGACTACTGCACACCGGAACCTTTTATACGCAGGAAATTCTCCTTGTTTCAGAGGGAGGGGCGGATGAATTGATCTCCTCGGGACCCATCGATCTGGAGGTGTACACCAATGGGTCAAAGGGGAGAACTGGTGTTGGTGGAGGTATATACATTGTTCAGGCAGGAGTCCGGATTTCACTTAGACTCCCGGATGAATGCAGTGCTATGCAGGCTGAATTGTCGGCGATATACAAGGCGGCTAAATGGTTGCGGTATTACAGGATATTTGGCAGGAATATCGGAATCTTCACTGACAGCCGTGCTGCCATCAGGTCCATTACTGATGTATATTCAACATCACCACTGGTCCGTGAATGCC
The DNA here is from genome assembly GCA_963583895.1 of Melanophora roralis. Classification (NCBI taxonomy): domain Eukaryota; kingdom Metazoa; phylum Arthropoda; class Insecta; order Diptera; family Rhinophoridae; genus Melanophora; species Melanophora roralis. Next base: position 7,073,150 of record OY757192.1, read on the forward strand.
GGGCATCCTTAAACTGGATGGCGATGCATTCTGAAATCACCTTGGCGTGGGTGAGGGGACACGGGACCAATATGGGTAACTGTGCTGCTGATGCACTTGCCAGAAATGGTGCCAGATTGGATGATCGGGCAATTGACCACTTTTGTGGCATCCCCCTCTCCTCTTGCAAAGTCCGCGTGGATTAATATTCTCGGGGAATTGCAGGGGCTAGATGGTCTGACGAACCCAGGTGCGGAACTACTCAGATAACCTGGCCGAGGATGGATCCGGGCCGTTCGAGGTCCCTCCTTGATTTGGATAGGAGAAGGATAAGGGACACCGTAGCCGCAATCACCGGCCACTGCCGATTTGGCACCCATGCCGAAAGATTGGGATTGCCTTGGAATGACTTCTGTAGAAGTTGTCAAGACGAAGAGGAGACCAAGAGCGTGGGGCACCTCTTATGCTTTTGTCCGGCACTGGAGGATATTCGGATCAGGCACTTCGGTATCGGTAGACTGAATGGCCCGTCGGAAGTGGCCAACATTGGCATAAACAACCTGGCGTCCTTTATTAGGGATAGCGGTTGGTTTGGGGACAGCGGCCAGTATGGGACGACTACCGCTGACCACACATGATAACTTTCCTTCCTTTCCTTCTAACTCTCTATCTCTATTGATCTAATCTAATTTATCTTTTTCTTCTTCTCTTCCCCAGGTATCATAAAGGGACCGAGGAAACGGACCCAAGTGGGCTGCACAACTATTGCTTCAACATTTCCGCAGCCGCCTGTTCAACCTAACCTAACCTAACCTAGTTGACTTCTGTCCTCAATTAGGGTCAAGAGACCTTAATTCTCAAGATATGTTAAAAATTACAAAAAGAATTTTATGCCCACTAAGTTGACTTTCGTCTTCAATTGGGGTCAAGAATCCATAAATTCCTATTTTCAAAGTTAAAATCTCGAAACCGTATTTGGTATAAAAAACATAAATTTTTTTTTTGGGTTTATATTGGCCTAAAAATGGTAAAAATTCATATTGAAATAGTGATTAAAATAAGCATTGTGTGTCCTCGCGTCACTCCATATAAACCCATTTTTTACTGAATACACCGGAGGGTGTTTATTCTATTGTGTGTCCTCGCGTCACTCCATATAAAACCATTTTTTACTGAATATACCGGATGGTGTTAATTCCTGTGTAATGGTTTAACGGCGAAGGTATAACACTGACCGTTGTGAAGACTTGTGTTTTTACATTCGAGCTGATCGGTTGTGTGTTACAATTGTACGGGTTCGTTTTAAAGACAGTAAAAGTGTGTTGTACAAGAACAAATATTTTTTAAATATATTGTTGGTAATTTAGTGCTTTATCGTGAGACTCCGCTGATTCGGGCTCCGCTGGCTAAGTGCATTGCAAAAACAAATATTTTTAAATATTGTGTTAGTGTAAAGGTGCTTGTGAGACTCCATTAACTGGCGCTCCGCTGGCCATAAAGTGTGGTTAAGTTGAAACTGTGTAGATAGTGACTATACGTCAACTTAACTAAGTGTCAAAGTGTCAGAGTGACACAGACATTGACACAAGTGTTTGATAGTCAAAGTGACTTTGGTGTTTGTATCGCCATCTTACCTGTTTGCTGCTTCCGGTTTCCTGTGTGGCGCCATCTGGTTTCTAGTAGCAGTATACTGAGGTCAGTTATTTTGAATTTCATTTTGATTTTTTATACTCGTGGTATTTGTGGTGGTTGTTATGCCGCCACTTGGTAAGAAGAAGCCGAAGGCGAAGGGTGACGCGTCGGACGTTACCACTGACGACGTAAGGAGGGCCCCGACTCTGACGGCTCGCAAGGTGCGACATACCGAGTCGGAGCTCTCGTCGACTGAAGCGGACGAAGTTGATTCGTCGAAGCGGGTGAAGATCGGTTCGCCCCTCGCGATGCGGGCCGCTACATCGTCAATTGCTGCTGTGCGTGCTGCTGCGTCTGCCGCTGTAAAGATGTCCGCTGCGCCGTGCACGGAATCTTTGGCTGTTGTTTGTTCTGCCCCTGCTGTGGCTGCTGTACCCGCTCGACCGGGTACTGCTGCACCCGCTGTGTTGTCGGATGTGTTGGTCGAGGACGAGGTCGAGGCTGTGGGTATGGTAACGTCGGATGCCGTGTCGACATCCGCTGCTGGGCGTAAGAGGGTCCGTGAAAGCCGGTCGAAGAAGAGGACTCAGGGGGCCGAAACGAAAGATGCTGTGGCCGAGTTAAAGGCGATCACAACCAGCCTGACGAATGTCGTGGTTGCGGAAGGGGTCAGCCCCGTACTGGCGAAGAAGGTGCTTGGGTGCTCCAGCCGGTACGAGGAGCTGCTGGTCGGGCTGCTTGCCGATAACTGCTGTAAGGGCTGCGGCCATGCCGGTCGTTGTGCCCAAGCCGGTTGAGACCTGGTCCGTGGTGGTCAAGGGGAAGAAGGGCGTCTCGTCGGAAGAGGTCGTGAGGAAGGTGGTAAACGAGGTTGGCCCCACCCTGGGCGTTCGGGTCCATGGGGTTCGACCGATGAAGGAAGGTGGGGCGGTTATACGTACGCCCTCGGTTGCTGAGCGGTAGAAAGTTGCGGCCAATACGAAGTTTGGCGAAGTGGGGCTTGAGGTTTCCGTGCGGGACAAGCTTGGTCCGTCCCTAGTGGTCCAGAGGGTGCATCCTGAGATATCGCCGGACGTATTTATGGAGGAGCTCTATGCGATGAATTTCGCGCATAGGATGACTCCCGAGCTGTTTAAGAGGAGTGTTTGTCTGGTGACGAAGCCGTGGCAACCTACGGGCAAAGCAGTCAATGTCGTGCTGGAAGGTAGCAGCGCAGCCATGCAGCATCTGCTGGACAGTGGTCGCTGCTATATTAAATGGTTTAGCTTTTTTGTACGCTCACACGACGCTATTCCTAGTTGTTTCCGGTGTTTGAGTTTCGACCATTTGGTGCGCGAATGCCGCATGCCTGAGGGAGTGTGCCGCCGCTGTGGCCAGGCTGGCCATAATGCTACAAGTTGCCGTGATGACGTCAGATGCCGAAACTGTGCCTTTAAAGGACTGCCCGCGGATCATTTAATGATATCGCTGGCATGTCCCGTGTATTCCTCGTTGGTTGCCAGGAAGAATGCACGCCACTAAAATGGATTCTATACAACATAAAATCTTACAGTTAAACTGTCAGCGGTCATATGCCGTGATCTGCGAGCTGGGGCAGGCGATGCGTAGTTCTGCTGCAGCCTTTGCACTTTTGCAGGAGCCGTATACTTCAGGGGGTCTCATTCGTGGACTGCCGGGGGGTATGCGAGTCTTTACTGACAGTGGGGGTGACTCTGCAGTTATAGTAAATGACAGTGACGCGGATTGTACAGCTGTTAGTAGAGCCCAGTGGGGAATTCGCGTTGCCGTGGAAACTAGGCGAGGGCGGATGCTCTTGGCTAGCATGTATTGTAGGTTTGGGCGGGCCCTGGAGCCGTACTTAAGGTACCTGAATTTGGTGCTACTTGTCGCGAGTAGCTCTCCGCTAATCCTAGGCTTGGACGCAAATGCATGCTCTCCTATGTGGTTCAGCATGATGCCCAGGAATCCTTCTGTGCATCAGAACCATGTACGAGGGGTCATGCTCAGCGAATGGTTGGTCACGTAAAGCTTGGTTGTTGTTAACGAGCCCAGTGATCAGTATACTTTTGACGGCCCTATGGGAGTTAGTGACATTGACGTGACAATTGCAAACGGTGCAGCAATGACTGAGTTTGACTTTAGGTGGTTGGTGCGCGACGATTTTAGTGTTAGTGACCATAGTTTCATTGAGATTACTGTCGGCGGACGGGTACGGACGCCTAGGGAAGAGCAATCTCGTTCCTGGAGGGATCGTGACGTGAACTGGGACCATTACGTGGACAGTTTTAGGGCGGTGGCCGCTGAGGTACCGATAGCTGACTTCAGGAATAGAACGCTTGATGACCAGGTCAGTCTGATAGATCAGTGGATGTGTTCTGTCAATGACTCCGTGCTAGGCCAACGCCGTAGGGCTAGGCATAGCAGGGTGAAGTGGTGGACCCGTGAGCTGGATCAGATGCGTAAGTACGTCAGAACTCTGCGGGGGTTATTCCAAAGAGCGAGGCGTGCTGACGCTATGGATCTGGAGCAGAGAAAAGCTGACTATCGGTCTGCCCTTAGAACGTACAAGGACATGCTGGTTAGAGTTAAAGAGGACGAATGGAGGAGCTTTGTACGTGACAATAGGGATGACCCTTGGGGTACGGTTTATCGTATCTGCAGGGGTAAGAATAGAACAGCTGACGTTGACTGCCTTCAGGTTGGTGACAATGTGTTGACAACATGGAGGGAATGTACGGACGGACTCTTAGCCTCGTTCTTTCCAGGGTCGGATGGGGAAGACCCTCCCCGTTATGTGGGTGGATCGGAACCTCCTGCGCTTGAAAGTTCGGAACTTATTGACAGTATCTTACGAGTCAGAAGCAGAAAGTCGCCGGGTATTGATGGTATGACTGGAGAGATGTGTAAGATCATCTTCAAGGCCATACCGGATTATCTGGAGTCGATCTTTGGGAAGTGCATTAGTCTAGGCCGGTTTCCGAGGGCTTGGAAGATAGCCCGCGTTGTTGTCCTGCTTAAGTCTCCTGATAGAGTAAGGAGTAATCCTCGTTCTTAGCGGGGCATCAGTCTCCTTCCAGTGCTTGGAAAAGTACTTGAAAGGATAATGGTGTACCGGCTGCGGAAGGCCAACAATGTAAGTCCGTCTGAATTTCAGTTTGGTTTCAGAGAGGGACGCGGTATTGGAGACGCGTGGCAACACGTGCGCGATAGTGTAGCTAGCTCGACAGCCAAATATGTCCTTGGCATATTTGTAGACTTTAAGGGTGCGTTTAAATATCTCTCCTGGGATGTGGTGGTGGAGAGACTGCATAGTACGGGATGTCGTGAGCTGGCCCTATGGAGCAGTTATTTTGACGATAGGAGAGCTTGTGTGGTTGGCGCCAGCGACACGGTTTGGAGGGACGTTTCTCGTGGCTGTCCTCAGGGTTCCGTATGTGGTCCAGTTATTTGGAACCTCATGATGGATCCCCTGTTGCGGTCACTGGAGCGTTCCTTCAAGGTGTGCGCGTATGCGGATGATCAGCTCATCATGGTTGAAGGTCAGTCTCGTGCTGAGCTTGAACTTCGTGGTGGGGGGGTCATGCGTGAAGCAAGTGACTGGGGATCTCGAGTGGGAGTCGAGGTCGCCTTGGACAAAACCGTGATGATGCTGCTTAAGGGCAAATTATCGCGGGGGTGTCCTCCAGTCATTCGGTCTGGCGACGTTAGTCTTAGATATGCGACTACGGTCAAATATCTGGGGATAACGATGGCGGAGAGGATGAACTTTTTGGTTCATCTCCCTTATGTTAGGGACAAGTTGACGGTCGTTGTAGCGAAGATTAAACGCATCCTTAGGAATGACTGGGGCCTCAGTAGGCGTGCTGTTCGTACCATATATGGTGGGCTTTTTGTTGCATGTGCAGCGTACGGTGCACCCGTATGGTACGAGACAGTAACGCAGGTTGTTGGCAGGAACAAGGTCTTGTCGTGTCAAAGGGTGGCTATGCTGGCATGTATGCCAGTATGCCGAACAGTCTCAACTGACGCTTTGCAGGTCTTGCTAGGTGTAGCACCCCTTGACTTGGAAGTGATTCGCCGTGCGATCATTTTCAAGGTCAAGAAGGGCCTACCGCTTCTTGCGCATGATTGGTTTTCTGCTTCTGACTTAGTAGGCAGGGACGTTAGGCAAGTTGCTTCTCGCGGAGGAGCTTGATGCTAGGTGGAGGACACGCTGGACGAACAGTGACTGCGGGAGGGTGACGTATGCTTTTATACGTGACGCGACGTTTGTACGTGAACGTCCAGACTTTGGCTTTGGCATGAGTCTGGGCTTTTTACTGACGGGTCATGGCTCGCTCAATGCATTTTTGTATCAGAGGGGTCTGGCCGACACCCCGGACTGCAGGTGTGGGGAGGGGACCGAAGACGTATGGCACATACTGACTCAATGTGTTTACTATGATGACATTAGGGATTTGCTGGGTATGGGCGTGGTTGAATTAAATGGCGCTTGGGATGTTAGTAGAGTTTTAGATGACGAGTTGACTTTGGCTAATTTGGGCACTTTCGCCCGTGTTGTGTTTAATAGGAGAAGGGACGGACTTAGTGGAGGCTAACCACGGTGGGTCCCACTGTGGTAGTGCTCAACTGCTCCGTGCGCTGGCCAACTACGCTCGTCTGGCCTGGATTGCGGGTATGCATATGGCAGTTGGTGGCTTGCTGCCTCTGCTGTCATTGCTGTCCCGCCCCCTGCCGCTTCGTTCAACATTGCTGTTGCTGCTGTTTTTTTGTGTGTGTTTTTGTCCTTGTTGTTTTGTTTGTTGTTCCTGGGGTGACCAGTCCCGGACTTTTGAGTCAAAACTGGAAGTAGTTTCGGCTACGAGGGGTTACCAGTCCCTGAACTGTTTGGAGTTCAACTGGAAGTAGCCTTGGCTTGACCTTGGCTACGAGGCCTGACCAGAAGCTTGTCATTCTAAATCTGGTACCACGGGTGTCAGGAGCCCCTAGAACCTCGGTTCTAGCCTGACAATGGATGAGGCCCCTTCGGGAGCAACGTGGTGGTTGTGGTTTAGGCCCAAATCGCGGGGAGAGCTTCTGCTCGATGTGGAGTTGCATTGCAACCGGGTGCCGTGACCCATAGAACGGTAGGAGTTTTAGATGGGCTCCGCTCTTCACCAAGGGGGAATGCATACCCAAATGTATGTCTTTGAATTGGTACCCATGGGCGATAATTTGCCATTTTGGCAAAATATCATCCATGGGGGCGGTGGTGGACGCATTGACTTCACCTGGTGTTAAAAGCACCGTGGGATTGGGCCGTTGCGGCAGGTGCCCACGTTAATCTTCGTTCGTCGTTGACCGTTGTGAAGCTAAGTTAACAGTAATAAACACTGTTATTGTCTTTCTAGAAAAAAGAGGCTTTAATATATTTTTTTTAAATATGTATATTTCTGTAACATACGTGGACTAAAAATTTTTTTTCGGTATATGCTCACATTAGTCTAATGGGCCGGATGTTCTTACTCTATGTGAATCACAGGTATCTGACAATGCTGACACTCCATCGGTGAATTGCAATGTCGATTCGAACAGATGCTGTGCATCAGTGTCAGCAATCATTTGATACGTCTGATGCAGAGTTTAGCTGTCTTTGGGTTAAATTCGAAATTAGGTATCACACTCTGTACACTAAAAAAATATTTATGTAAAATCAACTGGGTATTTATTTAAAAGCCCCCTCAAAAAGATATTTATTTAAAATAAACACAATATTTCATTAAAAAATTTGACATTCATATGCTCATAAAATAAAATAGATATTCTGCCATTTACAGCAAAACACAAAGTATCAGAAAAAAAAAACTATTAAAGTAAAATATTACTACAAAACTAAAAAAATTACCTATAACTATAAATCAGTATTTTAGTGCAGTTGAAGCTTTAAATAACTCTTCAAAACAGGTTAAAAAAATGTTATAGTAAAATTTAACTCCTTTTTCACAAACAGTCAGTTACTATAATATTTTTTAAACGTTCTTCGAATTTTTTTACTTCTTAATTTCTTAAGTCAAAACGCAGGAAGGGGGCTTGCCTGCCTTTCTGATTCCGTGACCAAGATCCTTGGAGAGTCTCCGAACAGTGAAATCGTTGCTACTGGTGATTTCAATGCTTACAATTCCTTTTGACTTCGCCATTCCGGCCACACTACTTGAGAAAGCCGATATGTTTAGTTGTTCGCTTCGCATAATCACCATACACAACTAGTAAATGAACCAACACCAATTTCCTGTAAGTATTAAAGGGCACCAAAACAATACCTTTTAGCTTTTTATTACTTTAGACTGTGAAAAGTACGAAATAGATATTCCTGCACCGAAAACTCAGACCATTGTAAAATTTTTGCCTCCTTTTCGCTCCCCAGGCTCCACATCGCTTCGACGACAGCCCAGAAGCGTTAAATTTTTATTTACGAAAAGGCTCGCTGGGCAGATATCGAATGATTTTTTGTGTAATTTAACTGAAAACTATGTTTCTTGGATGAGGTTAATGCCATGGCAAAATGGTTTGAAGTTTTTATTGAAACCCTTCAGAAGTAAGACTTCCGGGTCTGGTTGTATACCAGCACAGGCCTTAAAATAATGCTCTTCGACGCTAGCGCGTCGATAAGCGGTGCCATCTTCATCGCGGTCTTCTTTATCAAGTTCTGGTGTCGCACCTACAGCTGCTAAAGGCGCTCCAGGCCCAATTTCTGCGTGTGCTCCTAAGATCCAGGTAGGGATGGACAGGTACGTAACAGTTCTTAAAAGGGGGAGAAGTCCGGAATCGGCAGAAACATCTCAACCTGCAAAAACGTTGAAAGACGATGAAAGGCCAATCTCATCGCAAAATCGTTTTGCCATTCTGCAAGAAGATAATGATGCCCCCGTTACTGTGAAAAGTTTTTAGTAGGTTTGATTGGGGAAAACAACTTTTACGTTACTAACATTAAACGTGGTAACATATACGAGACAAAAATTCAGGTGAATGACGAAAACGGTTACCGCACCACTATTTCGGAGCTCGAAAAACTTAAGAAAAATTTCTATACTTACCAGCTTAAGAACGCTAAGGGCCTCCAGGTAGTTATAAAAGGTATTGACTCTAATGTTGAGCCGGAGGAAATTAAAACCAATTTGTGCATGAAGGGCTTTAGAGTCAAATATGTACCAAACATAAGGAACAGGGAAAAACACCCTCAACCATTATTCCGGGTGGAGCTTGAGCCCAGTGACATTAAATTTAAAAAAAATGAAACACATCCAATATATGATCTAAGATATATTATGCACCGTAGAGTTATAGTGGAGGTGCCACATAAACGATCTGGGCCCGTACAGTGCTTAAACTGCCAGGAATATGGCCACACCAAAGCCTTCTGTTTGTGTTGTGTGCGGGGACCTGCACGATACGACCAACTGTGACAAGCCAAAAGAAGATCCTAGGGTGAAGAAATGCAGTAATTGCGGTGGAAACCACACCGCCAACTATAGAGGTTGCCCTGTTTTTGACTTAGTTAAACGCTCATCCAAGCCAAAAGTAGCTCCTGCCCCTCCCCAGCCATTAAATATGCCTACTACAAATATGCCCCCATTAGCACAGACAACTGCAAGTGAAGTTTCCTATGCCAACGCATTAAAGTCAAACCAGCCCAAACCATGCAAGCCTGCCCAGCCAACAACAAATCAAGACGTACCAACAAACGAACCAACTGGTTCAAATTTTAGCCGCCTAGAAGCCGTAATTGACAATATGGTTAAGCAATTTACGCAGTTTATGACACAAATGGCTGGCATGATGCAAGAAATGCAAAAAATGCAGTCTGCTCTTTTGCAGGCTATGCTTAAAAGGCCATGAACTGCCTGAGGGTTTGTTTCTGGAACGCAAACGGCATCCGCCAACACAAAAACGAACTCGAATATTTTTCAACACAACAAAACATTGATGTAATGTTGATTTCAGAGACTCATATGACATCTAGAAGCGTTTTTAAAATAAGTGGCTATTCATTTTACGATTCAAAGGATCCCAGGGATAGATCATGTGGAGGCTCGGCTATACTAATCAAATCAAGAATTAAACACCAATGGTTAGGTGGCATCTCCGAATGCTATATTCAAGCAACAAACGTCTGCATTGATGAATTTTTCCCTAACCTAGTTATTTCGTCGGTTTATTCTCCACCCAGATTTTCCATAACGAAGGATCAGTACAACAGTTTTTACGAATCTTTAGGTCCCCGCTTCATAGCTGCTGAAGACTATAACGCTAAACACACCTACTGGGGCTCCCGCTTAATTAGTCCCATAGGTCGTATCAGTGGTGGATTTACGCCTAGGCCCATGAGGCCAGGGCCTAGGGCGGCATAATATAAAGGGCGCCAAAATTTAATGGTAAAATAAAATAAAATATGCTTTAAAGGAATACGATTTTTGTAAATTATATTTAGTAATTTAATAAAAAGTCAAACAAAAGTCAAAAGAAAGAATAAAAAAGTCAAAAAAAGAATAAAAGGAAAAGAAACAAGAAATAAAGTTAAAAAAATTTGCATAAAATCTTTATAGTTTGAATAAAAATAGCAAATAATTAAACAAAGGAAGGAGAAGTAAAGATGACTAAGTGAAAAAAGTTGTGAATAAAAAAGTCATCGTATAAATCCAAATGATTTTTGGAAGCAACTTTAAAAAAGTTATGTGTAAAATTTTATAAATTTTTTGGTCGAAAATAATAAACAATATTTAATAATTGAATTACACTGCAGTGGACAAAAGAGTGTTAGTAATTATATGTGACTTAAATGTCACATATAATCACAAAGGGCGGCACTTCAAAGAGTGCCTGAGATGGGGCAGGCCTAAATCCGCTACTGGGTCGTATCTTGTATGATTCTGTATCTGAAATTGGTCTTTGTGTTATTTCTACCGGACAACCAACCTATAGGCCAACCGACCACAATAAAATTCCAGACGTAATAGATTTTGGCGTAGCAAAAGGTATATCCCCGGAGCTTATTGAGGCGCAAGCTTCTCTGGATTTATCTTCTGACCACTCACCCACAATTATCACTATTTGCAGTCCTCACCAAATAGCAACTAGTGATTTTTTCTTATCTAAAAGAGTAAATTGGTTGAAATATAAAAAATATATCAGCTCTCACTGTATGGAACACATACCACTAAAAACTTCCCAAGAAATCGATGATTGCCTGAGTATCCTAAATGAAAACATTAAAGAAGCCGTTGAACATGCTTCTTTAACAAACCGTCAGGTCAAATACAACAAAATTTTTTCTGTCGATGTTGAAGAGCTTTTATCTGAAAAAAGGAGAGCGTGAAGAGAATGGCAACAGCATAGATCGCCCTAACTTAAAACGAAGCTAAAAGAGTGTACAAATCGCTTAAAAAACTTGCTGGAGGTACACAGAATTGCATCACTTAAGAAGTATTTGGAAGGTCTAGACGCGACTCCTCAAACAAATTATTCTCTATGGCGATCAGCCAGTCGTCTCAAAAGACCCGTAATCGCAAAACCACCACTGCGCAATCTAAGAGGATCCTGGGCTAGAAATGATTAAGAAAAATGCGATCTGCTCGCAAGCCATTTAAGAAACGTGTTCACTCCTAATACATGCACTGACGTGAGGGAATTACCGCCTGTTGTTTCTAGATGACCTATAGAAATACGTTTCCGATATTCAGATGTGGTAGAAGCTATTGCTAACCTTAATGATAAAAAAGCTCCTGGCGTTGATAAAATAAGCAACAAAATGCTCATTGAGCTACCTTTTACAGCAAAGAGAATAATTCTTTTTATTTTTAATGCCATAATACGGCTTGAGCATTTTCCACCAATATGGAAAGTTGCCTTAGTAAAGATGATTCCTAAGCCTGGTAAAGGTCCTTCTAAGGTGGAGTCTTATAGGCCTATAGTTTGTTACCAACTTTGTCAAAACTGTTTGAAAAGCAGCTTAAAAACAAGCTTACTCCGATCCTGAATGAAAACAACTGCATTCCAGATCACCAATTTGGCTTTAGAAGTCAACATAGCACAATAGAACAAACTCACAGACTGGCGCAGGTTATAAAAAAACTTTCGAGGAAAAAAAGTACTGCTCCGCGCTTTTTATAGATGTCTGTCAAGCTTTCGATAAAGTATGACACGAAGGCCTGTTAAACAAACTAAAGCTAAACCTTCCAGCATTAAGTTTTCAACCTACTAGAAAAGTACATAACCGGTCGACAATTTAAAATCAAAGAGGGAAACCAAATAAGTTGTTACCAACCAATAGGGGCTGGTGTACCTCAAGGGAGTATCCTAGGTCCAATTTTGTACTTGCTTTACACGGCAGATATGCCAACAAACAGTTTTACGCACGCGTCTACATTTGCTGACGATACCGTTTTTTTCAGTATTCATAAAGACCCTAAAGAGGCTTCGTGCCAATTGCAACAACACGTAACCCAAGTAGAGAAATGGGCAAAGTTATGGGGGAAAAAAAATTAATGAGCAAAAATGTACCCACGTAACGTTTACTTTACGCCAAGGGTTGTCAAAATTCTCATTTAATGAAATGCGTCTGTATTGGATAAGAGAAAATTGCCCAGCAAACAAAAAACTAAGCATTGCAAATGTGATGAATTTTACTTTTTAAAGCAAAATGGAAATGAACTTAAAAAAAGTTATTAAAATTAAATAAAAAATATGCCTCAGTTATTACAGAATTAGACAATTTTTTTTCACACATATTCCATTGGGCGAGTTCAATTTACAGTTAAAACTTAAAAAATTAAGTGTATTTAGGTATTATAAATTAAGTTTTCCAAATTCAAGATTTTGTAACAATTTCTTATTAACAAAATATGTTTTAAATTTGAAGAAGTTAATTTATTTCTCTGCTTGGAACAAATAAATTTTAAGTCGGAAAAAATTTGTTCGCAGCAATATGTAGAGGGAAAAAGGGATAACAACTTCAAAGCATTTCTTTTTAACTCTGGAAAATCGAAATCATTTAGATTTTTCCAAAATTCTATTCCCATTTTTTTTGGAGCTTGGACTTCGGTTCGAAGAAATATAAGAAATATAATGTTTTCTTTGTTTTAAATGTTTGGTAACATAAAATGCATTGCATGTTACCAAAAGCATTTTTAATGACAAAACAAAAATTTTTGTCTTCCATTATACTATTTTGTTTGCTGGTTTATTTTGAAATTAAATCAAAGCTGAAAAAACAACAAAGCTGAAAAAAAAACAGTAAGCATCCGCCCATGTGCACTCGTTAACACTCAATTAACGACTGAAATCAAACTGAAATAAAAGAGAACAAGCGTCGGTGTGAGTTTGTTTTCATTGTTTTTGTAGCACAATTGTGCACTAAAAATGAATTTTTGACAACCATTGCTTTACGCCAATGGTTGTCAAAAATTCATTTTTAGTGCACAATTGTGCTACAAAAACAATAAAAACAAACTCACACCGACGCTTGTTCTCTTTTATTTCAGTTTGATTTCAGTCGTTAATTGAGTGTTAACGAGTGCACATGGGCGGATGCTTACTGTTTTTTTTTCAGCTTTGTTGTTTTTTCAGCTTTGATTTAATTTCAAAATAAACCAGCAAACAAAATAGTATAATGGAAGACAAAAATTTTTGTTTTGTCATTAAAAATGCTTTTGGTAACATGCAATGCATTTTATGTTACCAAACATTTAAAACAAAGAAAACATTATATTTCTTATATTTCTTCGAACCGAAGTCCAAGCTCCAAAAAAAATGGGAATAGAATTTTGGAAAAATCTAAATGATTTCGATTTTCCAGAGTTAAAAAGAAATGCTTTGAAGTTGTTATCCCTTTTTCCCTCTACATATTGCTGCAAACAAATTTTTTCCGACTTAAAATTTATTTGTTCCAAGCAGAGAAATAAATTAACTTCTTCAAATTTAAAACATATTTTGTTAATAAGAAATTGTTACAAAATCTTGAATTTGGAAAACTTAATTTATAATACCTGAATACACTTAATTTTTTAAGTTTTAACTGTAAATTGAACTCGCCCAATGGAATATGTGTGAAAAAAAATTGTCTAATTCTGTAATAACTGAGGCATATTTTTTATTTAATTTTAATAACTTTTTTTAAGTTCATTTCCATTTTGCTTTAAAAAGTAAAATTCATCACATTTGCAATGCTTAGTTTTTTGTTTGCTGGGCAATTTTCTCTTATCCAATACAGACGCATTTCATTAATTGAGAATTTTGACAACCCCTGCTTTACGCAAAGAAACGTGCTCTCCAATCCTTATTAACAACCATATGGTGCAGCGTTGCCAGTTGGTTACATTTGTTACATTTTATGTAACTTTTTGACCTTCTATGTAACATGTAAAATTTGAACGTATTAGGCCTTATTTTCGTAACTTTTTGTTCTAGTCACAGAACAACGCACAATACTTGGGAAAGGAGATTCCTTGGACTACTTAAATTGTACTTATATTATTGATTACCTCTAAATTGGGAGTTATTATGCATCAAATACAACCTTTTTAAAATCAAGTAGGCAGCTAGTGCTCACTAACTCATATAATCTTAGAATTCACTCATAAGATTAAAACTAATTAAATAAATAAATAAATTTGATCAAGTTTAACTAATTTGTGTCATAACGCTCCATTGTGACGGGAATGACCATTTTAATAGCGTTTTAAAGGCAATTTTTCATAGGGATTATAGAACTTTAAAATTTTAAAAATAATCTTTAAACCACGGTTACGGGTATTATTTTTAGACTTGAAATTTAAAGTAATTTATAAAAGCTAAAAAAATATTGTTTCCCGTTTTAAGCTGCTTTACGTGGAATTGGCCAAATACGTACGATTGAATCAATTCTTTGTTTTGCGAAATAAGGCCCTTATAATTTTTATGTAAACTTTAAAAACATTTTACAGCTATATGCCGACTTGCAATTTCTTTTTTTTCTGTAAATTTAACTTAAAAAAAACTTATTTTCGTAAATGTAACTTTTTAAGAAAAAACGTAACTTCTGGGGTAAAAAAATGTAACTTTTCGTAGCTTCCCCTGGCAACGCTGATATGGTGCCTCAACGATTTGAGACGAAATACCCTGGCATTCACTTGGACCGTCGCCTTACATGGAAGACGCATATAGATGCGAAGTTGACGCAAATGAAACTTAAGCATTAAATACATTGCTCGCTACAGGCTACCGAACACAACCAGCCAAAAATAGAATACACGTGTGCTTATGAGAATAATTTTTTAATTGCTACAATGCAACACAACTACGGGTTGCTGTCAATGCTAATTTTGTGGCGTGGTCGAAATTAAACTAATTTCTATTTTTGTACGCGACAGATAACAGATTAGTGCTGCCAATACGGTAAGATGCAAATAATATAGCTTAAACAATACAAAAAGACTTTAGGTGGCACCACAGAAAGTCATATTGCTTATATGTTTATTTTGTAGTGGTAGTCTAGTAAATATTTCAGTAGCAGCCAGTCGGACACAAATTTAGCAAGAAACTTTTGTGTTCGTGTGTTCCTGTGTTCTTGTTGCTTGAATGTGTTTAATGCATTAAAGCTACACAACTACATTGGCAGAAACTCTGTGCTTCGTCTTGATTGTAAACTTCTACTCTACAAATCGATTTTGAAACCAATTTGGTGCTACGGCATACAATTATGGGGCACTCCTTCCGCCTCTAACATAGAAAAAATACAACGTCGTCAAAACAAAATCCTAAGAATGATAACTGGTGCTCCTTGGTATATTAAAAACAGCAACATCCATAAGGATCTACAAGTTCTTCTAGTTAAATGCGAAATCCTGAACTATGTGGACAAGTATTTAAACAAGCTGGAAACGCATTCAAATCCGCTCGCTCGAAACATCTTGTAACATAGTGAACACACTCGTCTGAAAAGAAGGGACACTATTGAGCTAAGATGAAACGTTTTAAATTAATTCACTTTGTTATGAGAAGTTAAATTTTGGTCTGGTACTGACTGGACTAATATGAATTACTTAGTTTTAAGATTTGAATACTTATTGTTGGTTCGCACTAGCGAAGATTCAATAATAAAAATATGAGAAAAAAAAATATTTTTTTACATACATACAAACATACATACCGTCACAGAAATTGCAAAACGCCCTATCTAACATTTAAAAATTTTTTTGAAGGGGGAAGCATTTTTGTGTAGATGAGAAATATGTTTATGTTAGTTAGAAAGGATCAACAAATTTATTTCTGCTGAAAAAAAAAAAGAGTTTTGCGAGAAGACGTACATACATATTTGAAGGCTATAATTTATAAAAAGCGAATTTTAAATTGTTTGTTAGATAGGGCGTTTTGCATTTTCTGTGACGATACATTAATACAAATATACATACATACAAAAAACTAAAGTTTAATTTAACAACTTTTTTTTGTTAAAATAAAATTAGTTGTTTAACCAATTTGGCTGTTGATGCAATTAAACATCTTGTTAATATTATAAAAACACTATTTTACGCTCTAACCAAACAACTCAACAATCATTTTTGTTGAACAACAACCAACACATGTAAGAAAAGCAAGCTTTGAAAAAAGCAAAAACGTCAAAATTAAAAACTTTTAGTTTTTGTTAATTTGGTGTGTTTAATAAGAATAAAAGTGTTCTTAAAAAACTAAAAGAAAAAAATCAGTAAATATTAACAAAAAGTTTTCAAAACTTAAAAATGGTAAATTAATTGTCTTATGCGCAAAAAAGTATCAATTTACACTATATTTCGACCTCCATTGACAGTTTTCACTGAATCTGAAGGCTCAAAACAGCGTGCAAAATTTTCAATAGCAGAACCTCGAGAAATTTTTGTGCTAACTGAGAAAAGTTTTGAACAAGTGGAAGCAATACTGCAATGTTAAAAGCATCTTCTTAAAGTGATTGGAGTTTCCTTGGACATAAAAGTAATTTCCGGTTATTTTTATGGCAGGTATAATATAGTGAAAACGCTGGCAGCAATTAATATTTTAATTTAACTGATATTTTTATTTAATTTAAAGTTTCCAATGTTAACCATTAGTCAAATATTAGAGTAAATATGTTTTTAAAATTAAATGTCATAAAATTAAATTTAACATACCCATATACATACATATGTACATATGTTTATATACAGATATGCAAACCCCATTTTTCATTTTATAAAGAGTCAACAATAACAATTAAATGAAAATATTAATATTCTTCTAAAAAAAAGTTTTAATTTATTTAATTAAAATTTGTTATGTATCTAAAGTTATTTCCCCTTCATATACAAATAATATTATTATTATTTTTACACCCTTCACATAGTGAAGTATATATATTCTGGATCCTTATAGATAGGGAAGCCGATTTAGCGATGTCCGTCTGTCCGTCTGTTGAAATCAAGTTTCCGGAGTCAAATAAAAAGATACAGATCAGTTAATGGTGTCAAACTTTTAGAAATATCCTGGAGACAATCGCTATTTAAAATCAGTAAAATCGGTTCACTATTGACCGAGATATAAGCGAAAACCCAGAGTAACCCATTTTTTTTAGGACAAAATCCGTGCATATATCCCTATATATCTCAGTAAGTATAGTCACTCTTGCCACAAAACTTGGCACGGATACTCCCAAAGAAGGGACCTAAATAATGAAAAAAGTTTTTTCAGATTGGACCAGGGGAAGGGGTAGTTTTCCTACAATTGCAGAAATTTGGAGAAATATTTTATGCGCTATATCTCGTAAACAATAAGAGCTATCGACTTAAAATGTTGTACAAAAAATAATCGTACGCAATGATCAACACTTTAAAAAAAATTTTTTTGAGTGGGGGCAAAAATAGGGGTAGCTCCCATACAAAGAGCTATCGACTTAAAATGTTGTACAAAAAATAATCGTGCGCAATGATCAACACTTTAAAAAAAAATTTTTTGAGTGGGGGCAAAAATAGGGGTAGCTCCCATACAAATCGACAATTATTATAAAATATTCGATACGCTTTATCTCGAAAACTATAAAAGATATCGAAATAAAATGTTCTACAAAAAGTAATTGGGCGAGAATGCCTACGCTTTAAGGAAAAAATTTTTTGAGTGGGGGCAAAAAAAGGGGTAGCTCCCATACAAATCGACAATTGTTATAAAATATTCGATACGCTATATCTCGGAAACTATAACAGATATCGAAATGAAATGTTCTACAAAAAGTAATTGGGCAAGAATGCCTACGCTTTGAAGAAAAATTTTATTGAGTGGGGGCAAAAAAAGGGGTAGCTCCCATACAAATTAACAATTTTTATGAAATATTCGATACGCTATATCTCGGAAACTATAACAGATATCCACATCAAATGTTCTACAAAAAGTAATTGGAACAAAAGGCCTACGCTTCAAAGGAAAACATTTTCGGATGGTGGGTGAAGAAGGGGTAGCTCCCATACAAATTAACAATTTTTATAAAATTTTCGATACGCTTCTGGAAAACTATTACAGCTATCGACTTCGAATATTCTACAAAAAGTAATAATCAAATAATTCATACATTTTGGTGAAAAAGTTGGAGAAGAGCAGGGGGACTAGAACATTTAATAACCTTAACCTTAAAATATGAATAATGTCGAAAACTTTTAAAACTCTCGACCTAAAATCTTCTTCATCTATTTCTATTATTCATACGAACGTTAAAATTTTATTTTTTCTATGGGCTTTAAAACTCACACAAGGTTTTTTATTATATTATTTGCAGTACAAAATTACTCGGCTGGGTATATTTAAAGAGCAATGTGAAGGGTATATAAGATTCGGCACAGCCGAATATAGCGCTCTTACTTGTTATTATTATTATTATTATTATTATTATTATTATTATTATTATTATTATTATTATTATTATTATTATTATTATTATTATTATTATTATTATTATTATTATTATTATTGTTATTATTGTTATTATTATTATTATATTAGCAGTTTTGCAACAAATACAAAAATATTAAATAAAATTGATTTTTGTTTTTTATTTATATCTGCAGGTGTATTTTATTCAAAAAGTGGCCGAAAACTAACAATGTTTTTTGTTAATTTAACAAAAGATTTGTTAAAAAAGTTTCCTAAGGTTAACAATTTTCATTGTTAATATAATGATGACTGTAGTTAAATATTTTTATGAAATATAACAATATGAGTTGTTAATGTGACAATAATTTTGTTGACTTGACTATCAACAATCAACTTACAAATATCATTGTTGTATTTACAAATTATATTGCTGGCTGAATTTTAATTAAAACTTTAATTGTATTTACAAATAATTAAATTGTATTTACAACAATTTTTTTTCTGTGTAAGGTGTCACCACTGTTTTTCGGGTATTTATGTTCACAATATGTAAGGGAAGCAAACTTTGAAAAAGCAAAGATGTCATTTCATTACATTTTTTTTAAGTTTTGTGTGTTGACAAACATAAAAAACAGAACTAATAAAAAGGAAAAATTAAATAAAACTTAAAAAATAAAAAATCAGTTCAAAATAACAAAGATGTGTAAAAATCTAAAATGCGTTGATGTCGCAAATTTGGATCAACGAAGCTCATGGAGCAAAATGGTTTTAAGCTCTCACAGAATAAGAACAAAGTTTTTTTTAACATGGGCTGAAAAATTGGAGAGTAAAAAATTATTTTACTATTGACCTTATTTTATCTGTAGAACACCCTCGAGAATAAACCCGTCTAGATATCCTAGCGGTGGAAAGTGCATCGATGAACGCTGCTCCATCTTTTATGGCAAAACTTAAAGGTACTCGAGCAGGAAATCATTTCTTAAATTTTTGTAAGAAAGAAAAATGCTCTGCAAAGAAAGCAAAATTTTGTTAATCAGTAAATTAGCCAAATATTGGGAATTAAAATAATTTAATTCTTCAATAACAGATTATGCTAAAGCTGATTAAGAAATATATTTTTTTTATCCTACTAAAAAATAAGTAAGTATAAAGGCCACTTTTTAAACAGACGTTTTGATGTTTATTTAAAAACATTCGTGCCTCTAACAATTCCTTGTGTTGTTAATATGCTAATAATTTTGTTGACTTGGCTATCAACTTACAAACATCATTGTTGTATTTACAAATTCTATTGTTGGTTGAGTTTTGATTAAAATTTTAATTGTATTTGCCACAATATTTTTTCTGTGCCGATACCGATATAATCAAAATACCGATACTGATAACGAAATGACAAATTTTTCATACCGGTACCGATAACTTTTGGGAACCTTGCAATTGCATAAAAATCTTCAGCTGCTTGCTACATTTTTCTTGGATCAGAATGCTATATCTAAATACACGCTCTGTCATTGCGGTTTATATGAAGCCGGCTCTATTAGTAATTTGGTATGTGCTAATATAGATTTAGTAGAAACCTGTTATAAATTTGCAAAGATTTGTGAATATTTTTAAAAATAAAATAATATATGTGCATTCGTCGTAATATGTTATATAGTCTACCTGATTCCGAAAAGCTTTAGGAGATAGTCTTTTAGGGTATTTTTTTAAATATATTAAATGGTCCACCCTCTATTATATTGGAAGGTTTAAGGTTGAAATTTATTTAAAATAACGAAAAACAGTTATCTGGCTATTAGCATCCAAATTTTAGCCAACTCTGATATATAGTAATGACTTAAGGATTTTATAATAACTTCGATCACTGATCGGTAGAGTTTAGCAAAAATTTATTTGTTTTGAAAGAAAAAAACAAATGCATTTCGTTGGTTCTTACACCAACTCATCAGTAGACTTCAACCCAAATTCTTAAAAAAAACTCATGAATATTTTGTGTCTTTATATAATAACCTCATTAAACAAAATGAGAATTACTATAAGCAACCAAAACGTTCAAGTTTTTTTAAGAATCCAACAAACCAATATTCGCTATTCGCCTGTTTTGATTTTCTTTTTCCCCTTACATTTGAAAAATCAAACAGGCAGCAAATTAACACCTGCTTCAAAAAACTTTTTAAAAAAGCTCACGAACATGCATATGTATATGAACACATATTATTTTTCTTCTTACTGAAGGTATGGGTCTACCAAATTTTCGTAAATAAAACCAAAATTTTAAAAACAAATTTTCTTTTTAAATATTTTTAGCATAAAAACGTTTCGTTTCTATTATGAGAAATGTCTAAATAACAAAGAAATTTTTTAAAAAATGTAGCTTTATTTTTTGGCTTTAAGTTTTTGTTTTTAGCACTTTTTAGCTGTTTTTTAAACGTGATTTAGCTTGAACTTTACTTGAAAATCTGGTCACACTGGTAAGAACCAACGAAATGCATATAGACAAACTTAACCAACCACAAACCCTATAAATGAACAAGAAAATTGGGATTAAATCCTAAATAATATTTTGAAAAGTGTTGAAAAAAACTAATTTTAAAACATACTAATGTATAGAGATATACATACATATGTATGTAAAAGGTATGTTTTTAAAACGACGGCTCCTTCTCTACATGTCGAATTACTCCTAGGAGCAATAGGATTTAGCCCGGTAAAGCAGCAACGAAATGTGAGACGTAGCCAACAGTGTCAACAAATAAAATATTGATTCACATACATACATATGTATATACATACATACGTACATATGTATAATTAATTACACTGTGTGTAATTTTTTAAGTCATGGAAAAATAACCATATTCGGACATTACTACGTGAAAGAAGACCAAAAAAGAAAAGACCCGTGTCTCAAAGTTTTGCCCAAAGTCATGCACTTTTTTTGTTATGGGCCCCCAAAGAATTGGGGCCTTGGTGCCATTTTTGCAAAAAGTGATAATTTTCTCAGGCTCATATCTTGCAAACCGTTCGGAATTTTAATTTACTCTTTGAAGCAAAGTTGTAGCCCTTTTTAAAAGGAACAAAAGTAATGAACATAAAAAATTAAAAAAAAAATAATTTTAAATCAAAATCGCAAAAAACTTTAAAAAATTCAAATTTTTTTTACCTTTTTTCCCCTGTTCAGGTCCATAGGTAGCAAACCGTTCAAAATTCAAGGAAACAGTCAACTACAAAAATTTACCTAACATCCCAATAAACAACTTTTAACAACATATAAACTTCCTAGGAATGATTCTTAACACCATTTAGGGAGCCGCAAAAATTAAAAATTTCCCCCAAAATGTGTGTATGTACATACATGTAGTTATGAAGTTATCTCTTCCTTACGTTTAATCAAATTGCCTTAATTACATATATTGTATCTGTCTTTTGTGTAATAGAGAACTTTAGTGCATATAAATATGTGTATATGCATGAGAGATAGCCGCAAAAAGTCTTGCAACCTAAACAGGTAGGCAAACATTAAAATTGCTGGAAACCCTAAACAACAAAATACATCATACACAACACAAATCGCAATAATGATCGTTAACGGCCTTTAATTAAATTATGTTCATACTTTTTTTTATTGCTTTGTTATTACTTTTTAATAATTATTGTTTATACCAACAATAAATTACCTACATATGTACCTACTACCAATTTTTTTAATAAGTGAGGACAATTCAAAATAAAATAGCAATTGGATAAATTTCAAAAGAAGAAATTATTGCACACAAACTTATCAAGAAATCAACTACAAAAATTTACCTAAGATTTCAGTAAACAGCTCACACAACATTGGCAACTGACAATTTCAATATGCAGTGTAAAAATATTTATTTCTTTTGCTACATTTGCGGTCACCAAATCAGAAAAAATAGTTCTACAAGATTTCAAAAGGAAAAGAATCTTTTAACAGGTGAATATAAGTTATTTTTGGACGAAATAGATTTGACCGGTGAAAATTACACACCTAACGCAGTGTGTCGCCAATCTTATAATAATCTCATAGCGTGGTTGAATGGAGGCAAACAAAGTATGAAATATTGTAAGCCGGTAAACTGTATTAATCGCCCAGGTGATCATGGTGGAACCAGTTCTTATGCATGCGTTAATTACACATCTTGATTAAATAGACATGATGAGAAGAACAAAATTTATAAACCAACTGTAACAGCCACACTTCCAGTACTTGCACCTGAAAATATTGTATTCCCAAGGCCGCAAACTCCAGATCGTAGGACAGAATTTACAGAAATGACTACAGCAAGTGGTGTTACTAATCAAGATCGATTTGATACCGAATATGAGCCCCAACAGGAAAGAGATGGACCAAAACTAATAACTAATAAAAAATCAAATTCTACGAAAATATATGGAAGATTTGCTGTGATTTGAAGGTCATCAATATTTTGCAAGGAATCATCGATTAGGGCGGCTTTCCAAAATGCTTTTGTTTTCTTTGTAATTGGGATTTGCGCTTACCTGTAAATCAATTCCAATGTAATTCATGGGCCCAAGGAGGAAGTGTGCAGGAACAAATGAAACAACATAGACTTAAGAATGCACCTTTAATTGACAATACTCAAGACATTTTGCTGCATTTGCTCCATATAAAATTAGGAATTGTTAAAAAATTCATTGAAGTGGCCGTTGTAAATTGTTCAAGCGATGACAAAATTGAAAAAGCTATTGCAGTAAACTTAGAACGATTTTTTGTTCACCTCGTTGTACTATAGCTATTTACACGATGGTAATGTTTTCTTTTCTGACCTTATAATTGTCTTCATTTAATAGGCGTACTTAATGGCCCTGACATTAGAAGCTATTCAAGAGCAAATTTGATTCATCGCTTGAGGAAAATCATTCAATGGCATGGATTAACCTTCAGCGTGGTGGGGATCGAGACGCGGAACCGCAAGCAAGAGAATGGGTGAAAGAAATGCTGTATTATTTTGAGAAAATCGGCATATCGATGACGTTAAAGCTGCATTTTCTTTATTTTTAATCTGACGACTTTATTAAAGGACTCCCTACCAAATCCGATGAGCGGGGAGAACGGTTCCACCAAACCACAATGCCCAGAGAAAAACGGTACAAAGGCAAAAAATTCGACGCATTGCTTGCAGAGGTAATATCAATTTTATTGTTGCATGGTTTTGCATTATTTTTGATTTCTTTTCTAATTCATTTTAGGAATGTTGGTGGAGTCACAAGATAACCCTTTATGATGTTAATTAGGTATGTGAAAAAGAAAAAGCTAATGATGGAAAGCAGTCTGGAAGCAACGTGCCTGTGGACATCATAAGTTCTGAATCAGCGTCAGATTCGGACGACGATTTGGATCCTCAACTTAAGATAGCGCGATTTGCAAGTACAGGGACATCAACGAATATTTTTTTTTATTATTTTTTTGTAATAGACAGCACAGTATCTCAATGTTGAAAAAAATAAAAAACAAATGAAATTCAAAAATTTTCGTAAAATTTTTAACTTTTGCGGCTACCTAAGCGCTACCTAAACGGTGTTAAGAATCATTCCTAGGAAGTTTATATGTTCTTAAAAGTTGTTTATTGGGATGTTAGGTAAATTTTTGTAGTTGACTGTTTCCTTGAATTTTGAACGGTTTGCTACCTATGGACCTGAACAGGGGAAAAAGGTAAAAAAAATTTGAATTTTTTAAAGTTTTTTGCGATTTTGGTTTAAAATTATTTTTTTTTAATTTTTTATGTTCATCATTTTTGTTCCTTTTAAAAAGGGCTATATCTTTGCTTCAAAGAGTAAAATTCCGAACGGTTTGCAAGATATGAGCCTGAGAAAATTATCACTTTTTGCAAAAATGGCAAAAAGGCCCCAAATCTTTGGGGGCCCATAACAAAAAAAGTGCATGACTTTGGGCAAAACTGGGAGACACGGGTCTTTTCTTTTTTGGTCTCCTTTCACGAAGTGATGTCCGAATATGGTTATTTTTTTTCGTGTTGCACTGTGTTATTAAACCTGCGCCCAGAGAAACAAGCCGATGTCTAATGATCGGCGGCGGCGGCGCGAGCTAAATCAGTCGGCGGCGGCGGCGCGTAGACAACATTGACGGCGGCGGCTTAAACGTCGGCCCAAGTGTATTTCTTCATACAATATCATTGAGAGTTGTCCGCAACCTGTAGATCGATTCAGTAACTTTTAACGATCGTTATATTTATCGACAGAAATTGTCGTTTGCAGCTACGGTTAAGTGATTTGCTAAGAAATGTTTAACGATAGTGAACACTTTGATTTTTGCATATACATATTTTATTTTCAATAAAGTGGCTGTAAAATAAATTTCAAAAGAACCAAAGGCAAAATAATTATAATAAACAACTAAATAATTAAACACCGTTCTAAAACACAAAAATAACTTTTGTCGATAAAATTAACAACACAAAAATTATTTTCGTTAAATTAACAAGTGATTGTGAACTTCGTTAAAATATTTTGCTGTTTACTTAACAGCTTTCTTTAACAATAGTGAATATCGTTAAAAAACTTAACTGAATCGCATAATCGAAACACTTCTTGTTAACCTATTTAAACGATGCGAATAGTGTAAAAATAAGTTATCGAACCGCAGTTCTGAATGCTGTATGATTAAATAACATTAGGCAAGTGATTTAACCAATACACCTTGAACTTGTCTTTTTAACACGACCTTGTTGGACACATGAAGCTTTCCAATATATCGCCAATATTCAGCACCTCCGCTGGTTGTCACAATTTTTGCAAAACCTTTTGTTTGTGCTTGCTTCCTTAAGAGGTTTTGATAATAACTAATGTCCTTTTGAGGGGTTTGCATTTTTTCTTCAGAATTTTCTTCTTCCGAAGACTGCTCTTTATTTTTTGTTAAATATCCAATTATTGTCTTTTGCATATTTTTTAATTTTTTAACGACACTTAAAATTTTAAAAACTTTTTTTTTTTACAATTTTTTTAATTGTTTTTTATATATAACACAAGCTAGACGCTTCACTTTAAAAAAAAAAAAACTAACGGCACTTTTATCTAGAAAAATTTACTTAAGTGCAAAAATTGGTATTATTTTAACATTCTGTACCTATTTAATGTATATCTGTAAGAAAAAAACATTGCCGGCTGTGCTTGCGCCGGCTCAGCTTTTGAGCTAATATAAATCGGCGGCGGCGCGGCTATCGAAAATATACCGGCGGCGGCTAGCAGCCGGCTGTGAGCCGATCGGCTTGTTTCTCTGCCTGCGCCCTCATCTACACCGGCTCATGTGTATCAGTGATGAAAAATGAGAATCCCATTTGGGTATCAAAAATATGTTTCAAGGGTACTTTTTTAAAGGCAATAGTATCAAAATATTTTTTTTGTTTTACTTTAATCCACAAAAAAAATACAAAAAATTTCTATAGACATTTTAGGTGTTTTAGTTTGTTCAACAGCGAATTGAAACTGAACTGTTTATATATTTTGAAAAATTTTAATTTTGGTTTAAGTCCGTCAATATCATCCAATGCTACTGTAAAAATTTATTTTAAAAACCTGACCTTTAATATGGAAAAATTTACGTTAGCTGCTTGAAAAAATTGACTTTAATTTTTTTCTTTATTGGCTTGCCGAATTTATCTTATCGCATCTCTATGATATATGTTTTTTGCCCGCCTTTAGTCCCAAGCCTTAAGTTTTAAAGTTTATTTACAACTTTTTTTATACGCCAAAGAAATGTTTTTTTTAAACATTTAGCAAGGCAACTACCCATAGGTTTTTTTTTTCAAAGCGTAAAATTGTGCTTTAAAAAAATTTTACCAAATGACGACCACTGATTACTTTGTTACCTTAAAACCCGCTCGAATGGTAACATTAATGTAACATTTTTGCCAGAAAGGAAAACACCATTAGTATGAAATATTTGTGAAAGTAATTGTTAAAACCCCATTGACTAATGTAAAAACATCTTTTGTCATGAAGAACATTCTCAAAAGCTATATTTTCTGTATACGCCACCTTTTTGCACTTTTTTAATTAATTTTTTTTATCATTTTAAAACAGGTTTTTTAAACGAAATTTTCATACAAAATCTGTATATCAAATCTATTTAACATTTTAAAATTGTTTATGAATATAACCCTTAACCTTTTCCATTGATAATAATATTGTACGTAGTTTACAATTAAAGGCTTTAAAACAATTTTGGGACCTAATTTGTTAACAAAAATTAAATGATTGCACTTCTATGTTAACTTTATTTACAATTTTTAAAAAATGTTTGAGAAAAAGATATGTTTTTTTTAAAGTTAATCTAAAAGTCACGTTTTTTAAACGTGTTTATTATTTGCTATTCGAAACTTTTGATTGTAAAGTAATATTGCAAAAAAAAATTATTTACAGCCTCTCGTGAAAGGGACCATATTTACGTACTTAAGTATTAAAAGAAAGCACATGGAAAAAAGATAGTTGGCAAGAGGCAAAACTAAACCATTTAAAATAATAATTAGAAAAAGCAAAAAAAGGTGTATCAAATTAGCCAGAGGAGTAACACGGTATTTTCCGACATCCAATTGTATCAAAAAAAGTACTATCGTATCAACATTTGCAACACTGATTTGTGTGACATGGTAATGTAATTATGTACTCTCTAATAGAAAACTTATTCAGTATAAACTAAGTACATGCATACATACACGGTGATTTGGAAATTAATTTCGCCATTTAAATATTTTGCTGTTTAATGGTGTTTTACTTTCTGGCAAAAATGTTACATTAATGCTACCATTCGAGCGGGTTTAAGTTCCATTCTAAAAATACATGCAAGAGTGAAAACAGTTATCGTGTTCTTTCTGAACATGTTGCACAAATAACTGGCAAGAGTGTAACATATCTTACCCCCAATTATATTTCAGTGTAACAAAGTACCACTTTTTACAGCTGTGTTATGTATGTAAATACTTTTTTATGCAGGCGAGTTTTTAACGCAGAGTGCAGTTTTTATTAAAATCAAGCAATTTTCTGTTCCATTAAAACAAAAAAAATGGACAACTTTTTAAGTGTGTGTGTAAACTGATAAAAATGTTACACATACTTATTGTAACATTTTTTTTTAGAATGGAAAACACCATAAGTTTTAGATATTGTAACGCAGACGCAAATTTTGTTCTTAAGATCGATATTGTTGCTTCTTATTAATATTAAAGTCCCACTAAAAAAATGTTTTTATTTTAAATGGTTCGCTTTTGTTTAATTTTGTTATGCCGCCGTGTTTTTCTTGATTTCCTCATGGTAAATTTTATAATTTTCTTTTTTTTAGCACTAAATATGCGCAGAGCAGATTCTGCTCAAGACATTTTTACATATATATGTATATATGTATGTACATATATGTACCTACATAGTATGCCCGTATGCAGATGTAGCTGTAGCAAAAAAAAAGCAACAGCAGCTTCCTTACCAAAGGATTGTATGTTAATGTGCGTTTTTAGCGAGTTTTTTTTTGTTCTTTTGACATTGTCTCTTATTTAATTTGTTGCTTTGTTAAAATGTAAAGGGTGGAGCAATATACGTACATATATACATACATACATAGTTAAAATAAATGAAATACACATAAAAAATAAGTAATAAAGAAGGAGTAACAGCACACATCGCAATTTAATACGCTAAACCATATTCCATCCATCTACTCACTGCGATAGAAGGAACATTTCAATAAATAACGGTGACAATGTTTGGAAATGTTCATTTCTGTATACAATTTGCGTGTATGCTTCTACATATGTACTTATAATGCCTCCTAATCTACATTCATTATATTTTTCGACAGAAACGTTATTTGCTTTGAATATGTACATTGTGCAACAGTGAAAACAATACACAGACGGCAAAAAAAAAATTGAAAGAGTCGTTCTCTTACTCCTTATTTTTTTTTATATGGATATGCCTTGGACGGGATAATACAGGTTATATTCTACTACCAAAGGGTAGTAAAACCCTATACTCTCTCGGTTTGGCAAGATTGGTAATTAATTTATTTTTAGGGCCTCAAAAGTTTTGTGGGCCGCTTAAAAAATTGTGTCATTACACAAAAAAACTTCACAAATTTTTATTTAAAGAAAAATTTTTTTTAAATTATAAGTTTTTTAAGGTACTATTTTTTTAGATCCTAATTAAACTGTTATCTGATTTTTATGTTAAACAAAATAAACGAAAATTCAAAAAACAGTTTTGTTCAACAAAAATAATTTTTTACTAATCTTTTTCAGAAATCTAATAAAATTGTGTATCTGATTCTACAATTTTGTTTGCAGGACCGAAATCAGTAAAAAATTTAACTGAATCAACAATTTTTTTGCCTAAAATCGGTTCTCTAAAGTTTATATTAGATTATATTAGATTTCTAAGAAAATTTATTTGGACAAAAATGCCTACTATTTTTAGTGAAAAACTTATTTTTGTTGAACAAAATTATGAAAGAACAATTTTCTTAGGATCTAAAAAATATATTGCCAAAAAAAATTAGAAAAATTTTTGTTTGAATATAAATTTGTAAAGTTTTTTCTGAAATAGTTTTTGTTCAATATCTTATTCATTATACCCAGTGCTTTACTAGATCCATAAATATTATATCTAAATATTTTTAAATTTAATAAAAAAATAATTTTTTCTGGGCTTTTAATGTGCATTTACACTTCTAATTTCAGCCCTAGTTTATGATAATAAACTTGTTTTATAAACTATACCGTTTACATCAGCATATAAATTATTTAAGTTGTTTATGTTTGACAAGTCATAAAACGGTTGACATTAATATTATAAATTTAAATAAAAATATGGACGTTGTTATGAAAAAAAATGTTTTTGACGTATTTTTAATCCAGGATGAATAAAGTTCATTTAGAAATTGACCATTTACGCATAAGAAGAAGAAAATACTTTTTTAACATGGTATACCAAATACATATTCAAAAGTGTTGTCGTAGATCCACCTTCAAGCATACCGATCGACTCAGCATCACTTCCTGAGTCGATTTAAGCATGTCTGTCCATCCGTCTGGCTGGGCGTCCATGTATTCTTGTAAATACGATACAGGTCGCAATTTTGAAGATGTTTCGATAAAATTTGGCACTGACACTTTTTGGTGATGATCGGTCTATTTTTGACATATCCCCCATACAAAACTCCTCACGGAATAAGCACTTTGTGTCTAACTTTATGTTTTCAACTATCTATTTTTTGATATAGCCTCCATACAAATGTCGTATTGGAATAATCATTTTGGGCTCGACTCAATTTTGCTAAGAATTTGCACATGTGTCCTAATTTACACCACCAACTTTCATACTGAACGAAAATATGATCGGCCCATTTTTTGATATAGTCCCCATAAAAATGTCCTGCCGGACTAAGCACTTTGAGCTATAACTGACTCGAATAATACTTCACCTTCTCAAAATTAGCACACATGTTTTTCTTTATGTCACTAACTATTATACTGAATACAAATATAATCGGTCTATTTTCTTATAATGATCCCATACAAATGTGGTGTAGGGCATAATATGGTCGGGCTTGACCGACTATAACTTTTTTACTTGTTTTATTTCCATTTTAGATGGATGCCATTTTGAAGTTCGGCCACGGTCTGAAGAATCTACAGACTATTACAATTATAAGGGTTGGTACTCAACTGTATTACTGGCCATAGTTGATGCCAGATACCGTTTTTTATATATAAATGTAGGATGTCCCGGTCGGTGTAGTGATTCGTCAATATTTGAAAAAAGTCACTTAAAAAACAAAATGTGCATGCCTATTTTTAAAGAAAAATCCGTAATTTTAAACGTGATTAAAATTCCTGTTATGTTAATTGGCGATTCTGTGTTTAGGCTGTCAGACTATATGATGAAACCCTACCCTATTCAAGTAAATGCTCTAGATAAACAAAAATTTTTAATTATACGCGGTTTAAATGTCAAAGAGGCGTGGAAAATGCTTTTGGACATTTAAAAACTCGGTTTAGGCGTCTTGGAAAGGGAATAGATAACCGGATTGATAACGTGAACATAATAATAAAGAGTTGCTGTGTTCTACACAACTTTTTAAATGAAAATAATGAACAAATTAATGAGAAGTGGTAAACTAATAGTTTCACAAATATACCTTTAAGGGAGCAGCCTGACTTGGAACCTTTTACATATGATTTCAACCTAAAAGACGATGAAATAAGAAATGCTATTGCAAATTCATTATTAAACAACTGATTTTATTTCCATTTTTTTAATCTTATTCATGCTTGTTTTATATATAAGTTAATTTAGGCCAATAAATTAATCAGTATAATAAAAACAAACATAAAATTCCACGAAAGGATTTTTTATTATTTATTCAAAAAACTTTTCAGAATTTTGTTCCTTTCCTCCTCGATGGCAACCATTTCTTTTTGCAGCTTAAGCATTTTTTCGTCACACTCAAAACGCTTTTGCGATTCGGATTTGAGTTTTTAATTTGACTCCTTAAGAACTTTAAATACTTCATCTTGTTTGCTGGGTCGACTTCTTTTATTTGGTGTTGATTCGTCACTATGGGAAGCACTTTCAGTTGATGGCTGCAATGTTGAATCGAATTCATTAGATTCTGTTAACACTATAAACATATGAGCAACTGAACTCAAACTTGTTGAGGAAGAATCTTCTAAAATATGGATGTAAAAGAAATGTCACAAGCAAGTTGCAAAGAAAGACCCTCCGGATGGACCTATTTGTTTTTTTTTTCAAACCATAATTGTAAAAAAAAATACCTACAAGCTATACATTCCAGTAGTCTCATATTATTACTTATAAACCAACCTATACTTGGTAGTCAAATTGTCAATTTTGGTTTTTAATTCATTATTTCTAAATTCGAATCTATTACCTTACATTTCATCTCTTCAAAAATATGGCTGTTTCTTTTGCATTCTCTAAACTTCTCCATATGGCCCCCCCAAAGAGTTATTAAAAGGGATTCCAAATCATGGCACCATTTTGTTTTTTTCTTACGCTTTCTAAAAAAACGGTTTTAAGAATTTAATAGAAATTCATTTTGTAAATATTAATATCACTATTAATTTTTCTTATGTATATGAAACAACATTTTAGTTTTTTTTATAAGAAACAACATTTAAGCCTTCCTTTTGAAAAAACGTGGGCAAATACATTTAAGCATACCTTTTATTTTCGTTGTCTACATTTAAAAAATAACTATTTAATAAAACAAACTACCACTTTTTATCAATTAATTTATTTTACTTTTTTTTTGTATTTTGTTATTTTGTTTTCTTAAAAATGTCAAATATCACTAGCGTTGCCAGAAAAATTAAAAAAAAGAGTTGCATTAAAAAAAACTAGTATTTTGAAACTAGTTTATCGCAAAAACATGTTTATGATATGTATGTATAAACACCTTTCTCAAACTAGTTTAATACCATAAACAACTTATAACCTGTTTATGGGGTAAATGTATATGCACTATTAATATGTTAATTTGTTGTTAAAAAAAATAATCGCAAAACCACCACTGCGTAACCTGAGAGGATCCTGGGCTAGAAATGACGAAGAAAAATGCGATCTATTCGCAAGCCATTTAAGGAACGTCTTCTTTCCCAATTCATGCACTGACGTGAGATAATTACCGCCTGTTGTAGCTAGACGTCCCATAGAAATACGTTTCCGATTTTCAGATGTTATAGAGGCAATCGCTAACCTAAATGACAAAAAAGCTCCTGGCGTTGATAAGATAAGCAACAAAATGCTTTTAGAGCTACTCTTCACAGGTAAAAGAATTATTCTTTTTGTTTTTAATGCCATAATTCGGCTTGAACACTTTCCGCCAGTATGGAAAGTTGCCTTAGTAAAGATGATTCCCAAGCCTGGTAAAGATCCTTCGAAGGTGGAGTCTTATAGGCCTATAAGTTTGTTACCAACTTTGGCAAAACTATTCGAAAAGCTGCTAAAAAACAAGCTGAGTCCGATCCTGAATGACAACAACTGCATCCCAGATCACCAATTTGGTTTTAGAAGTCAACATAGTACAATCGAACAAACTCACAGACTGGTTCAAGATATAAGAAAAGCCTTTGAGGAAAAGAAGTACTGCTCCGCGCTTTTTATCGATGTCTCTCAAGCATTCGATAAAGTATGGCACGAAGGCCTGTTAATCAAACTAAAACTCTATCTACCAGCTAATATTTCAAGCCTGCTAGAAAAATACTTAACCGGCAGAAAATTTATGATCAAAGAGGGAAACCAAATAAGTTGTTCCCAACCAATAGGGGCTGGTGTACCTCAAGGGAGTATACTAGGTCCGATTTTGTACTTGCTTTACACAGCAGATATGCCAACCAACTGTTTTACGCACACGTCCACATTTGCTGATGATACCGCTTTTCTCAGTTTTCATAAAGACCCTAAAGAGGCTTCGAGTCAACTGCAACAACACGTAAGCCAAGTTGAGAAATGGGCAAGGTTATGGGGAATAAAAATAAATGAACAAAAATGTACTCACATAACTTTTACCTTACGCAAAGAAACGTGCTCTCTAATCACTATTAACAACCATTTGGTGCCTCAACGATCCGAGACAAAATATCTTTGTATTCACCTGGATCGCCGCCTCACATGGAAGCCTCATATAGATGCAAAGCTGACGCAAATGAAACTTAAAGCTGCACAAATCCACTGGCTAGTGGGTAGAAACTCTGTGCTCCATCTGGATTGTAAACTTCTACTATACAACTCAATTTTTAAATCAATTTGGTGCTACGGTATACAATTATGGGGCACTGCTTCCGCCTCTAACATAGATAAAATACAACGCCGTCAAAATAAAATCCTAAGAATGATAACTAGTGCTCCATGGTATGTCAGAAACAGCAACATCCATAAGGATCTAAAAGTTTCACTTGTTAAATTCGAAATCCTGAAATATGTGGACAAGTATTTAAATAAGCTGGAAACACATCCAAACCCGCTCGCTCGAGGTATCTTGCAACATAGTGGACACTCCCTTCTGAAAAGGAGGGATACTATTGCGCTTAGATGAAGATAACTATTTATATTATGAGAACTTAAATTTAAGTCTGGCACTGGCTGGACTAATATTATTTCCTTAGTCTTAAGATTTGAAAACTTATTGTTAGTTCGCTAAAGCGAAGATTCAATAATAAAAATATGCAAAAAAAAAAAAAAAAAATAAAATATTATATAAATAAATCTGCACCAAGGGCTTAAAATGAAACGGCGAGTTTTTTATTTTAATTTTAAGAGCCGCTAGCACTCACATTCGTTAAAAATGTCTTTACTAAAAACTTAAGCAAAACCGCCGAAGAAGATTCCTTAAACCGCCACCGCCGGCAAAAATAGCCGACACTGCTCTCTGACACATTAGCTGTTTTTTGTTTACGTAAAAAATAAAAAAATTCTTGTGATTTTTGATTAAAAGTTTGTGCCAAAAATAAATGGTTTTCGTGTCTATATGGGTCTAATTTCTAAAAATTATTAATTTAAGTCAAAGTAGCACCAGATTTATATACATATGTGTTTGCTTTTTTATCGTTTAGTCGTTTCAGCTGATTTAGATTTTAAATACGACACCTACATATATACAAAGAGTTGTTCACGCAAGTCATATTTTTTGGTTCTATTATTTTGCAATATATGATTTCACAAGACCTTGTGAATTCACCAACTGAATTTGTAAGTATAATCCGCTCAGCTTAAAAGAAAAAAGTCAAAAAAAGTTGTTTCCCTTTTAAAAACACCTTTCAAAAGAAAATTATCCATTTCGAGTGTTCAAAAATATTATGTTTTAGCTATAATATTATTGAAAACTAGGATCGGAAATAGGATCCCTAAAAATGATTTCTGTAAAAAAATAATTTTTACTTTAAAATATTTTTTTTTTGTTAAAAACTACGGAAGATATTAATGACTTTATAAGTAGCCTTTACGGACATGCTGTTTCTACCTACCGCCACACAGTGGGGCCAAACGCAAAAAAAATGGTAATAAATCTGTATCTTCGAAAGTATGTGTCCAATTATAAAATAATGTATAAAGCAGTCGTAGAGGTGGACCCAAGGTTTTAGAAAATAAAATTTTGGACTACCCTGTGTATACATACGTTGAGATACAGGGTGCCAAAGTTGACCTCATCGGGCTTGCAAATCATTTCTATGCTCATAACTTTTGCAAATATCAACTGATTTCAATGATTTTTGGATTTATTTGATGAAAATTAAAATCAGAAAAGAAAACATATCCACTCTTTCTTGTTACCTGTTACAGTTTAAAAGCTATTTGGGTTTGAAATTTAAAATTGTTGTTTTTGACCTAGACTTTATTTGGTTTTTTGCAAATGTCTGCCATTGTAGTTATGCTAAAAATATTTTTGTATTTTTAAAAAGTTTGTTAAGTCTACACAAAAAAATTTATTTAATTACCTTTATTCGTCTAGCCGTGAAAAATATTTAAAGTCAAAATTTTCAAGGTGATTCCAAAAATGGCATAATTTTGACAAAAATTGAGCACAATTGATTAACTTTTTTTGCAAATGTTTGTAAAAATAATTATTTCTTTCTTAACATTTTTGGAAAAAGCAGGCTTCAAAATGTATTATTAGTATATTTTTAAAAGGATTTAGACGTGCACCCTACGCCAGGCATTGGTCGAAAATATTGATTTTATCAACGAAATTTCAAATTTATTGGCCGAGAAAAAAAAACGCAAGCCAGTTTTTAATAAATTGGTTCAAAATTAAAATAACTTATCTTTTAAGGTTTTAGTTTTAATTAAGTTATTCACCGCCCACTCAAAAATGGGATCACGAGGGTAAATGTTATTAATATAGGCAAATTTTAAGATGCGTGTAATATAATAGATCAGAAAATAACTTAAAGTTTACTTAATTCTTTTTGTTTTTTGTTTAAATAATAAATAACATAATATTATTATAAAGTTTTAAAATCCGTTACGTTTTCATAAATCAACAATATTTTATAAACTTTCAAATATAAAAAATTTTCACAAAAAAAACTGTAAATATAATATTTTGGAATTTTTTTAATCTGACCCCTAATTTTTTTTCTACAGGTACAAAATATGATATGTATGCAAATCTCCATCTGTTTACCTTTTCAATGATATATAATATTTTTATATTATTAGCTATTTAATACTATATTAACTGCCCTTAAAACAGCTATCTTGCGTCAAATTTGTTTAAAGTCCATTATTTTGTAGAGTGTGTATATACATACATTAGATATGGCATAGTGATATATGAAAATTATTGCAACGAGATTTTGAAGTGCTCCGGGCTTTTATTTTGTTAGACTTGGAAAAAAAAATACATATGTCAAATAATGGGGGAGTTTGGTTGTAGGTAAATGGCTCCTCATAGAGGTCAAAGTTCATCGTAAAAGCGAAAAAAATCATAAAATGTCCAATAACTGCCGCGGAGTCGCTCCTAGAGTAGTAGAATGTAAATTTAAATTAATATTTCCTCCCCAACATTTTTTTAAAACATACTTACACCCTATCTTCACTCCTTAGGGGGCTTGCCCTACAAAGGGTTAGTTTTTCATAAATTTTACCCCAACCGTCCTAACAAGTTTTGGAGCGCCTCTTGAGGATTCAAAGGTACGACAAGTCCCCATTGATTTTTCCCCTTCGAAATTATTGTAGAACATACTAACCTCCTATCTCTGCTCCTTAGGGTACTTCCCCCTCAAAAAAATATATAGAAATTTACCTTCTCTTTCTTACTACTTTCAGGGCTACTATGGAAGACTCAAATGTATAATCGACCATTGATTTTTCTCACCTACCTACCCTATCTGCTCCTTTGTTCGTTAGGATACTTCCCTTCAAATAAGTTTTTTTAAAATTTGACTTCTTGCTTAACTACTTCTGGAGGAGTCAAAAGTACATACCAAACCTCTTTCTCTGCTCTTTAGGGTCCTATTCAAACAAAATTTTCTATCTTTCATTTTTTATTAAATTTAATTCAGTAACAAGTTTTGAGAGTTTTATATTTATTATTTTAATTGATTAATGTATTTTTGCAATGAAGTGGATACTTTTTTCTATTTTC
The DNA here is from genome assembly GCA_963583895.1 of Melanophora roralis. Classification (NCBI taxonomy): domain Eukaryota; kingdom Metazoa; phylum Arthropoda; class Insecta; order Diptera; family Rhinophoridae; genus Melanophora; species Melanophora roralis. The sequence goes on from OY757192.1 coordinate 7,109,799, forward strand.
GGCAACGACTTGCAGTAGAAATATTTTTCTTCCTCGTTGCGGCACAAAATGTTGTTGTAGTTTTCAATGAGTTTTACACCTCTTTCGGCAGAATCGTTCACAACATGCAATTTTCGCAGTGTTTCTAGTGCTTGTTGGTAACCTTCATATTTTTCCCAAGTTTCTGGATCACTATCAAGAAAAATCTTTTGACAGTCCGAGGAGAGTGAAAATTTTTCCTGTGTCCGGTGTAACATAATGATCCAAACTTTTCTGCAGGAACTCATAGTTTACTTTCTTTGGTGTCAATAAAATCCTTTTAATACTTTCCAAGTCGCAAAAATTTACTGGAGAAACATTCACTCTACCCTCTTCTGCCACGCTATCCTCACCGTAAGATTCCTCCATGCGACTGTCCGGCAGTTCTTCGGCGTATTTTTCTATATCTGTCAAATAATGCAAAAGCAACAGCTTCACCACTAAGATATCAGAGGTGTCCACAGAATCCCTTCACCAGCTGACGTGAAACTGTCTCATCAAATAAGGCATAATGGATAATCTCTTTTAAAAAGTTAAAGTCATTGTAAGGGGCTTCTACAGTTTTGGCAGCACTGAACCAAGCTTTAATATAAAGTGTTACAATGAAATAATAACATCGCGAAGTCCGTAAGTTCATTTTCGCTTAAACCTAGACATTTTCTGAACAAAAACATTTTTACACAGTATATGCCTTTGGCCATCCATCGCATCCATCGAGCATGACTGGTAGGTCCTGGTTGGCTAAACCTATAGTGGGGAATATTTACACCACTGAACAGCAAAACGATTTGTAAAAATTCCTTGTAGTCGCCTCTGGGTTGTTGTTCGTTTAATTGAGCCAAACAAAATGATTCGGTACCAATTAGAACTTTTGCTGCAACTTCATCATCTTTTATACCAGGACTATATGTTTTATCTTTAATATTTTCCCACTGATCTTAAAACGCGAAAATATTGGCACCCCAGGTCCAGACATTTTTCCAAATTTGACTTCAAACTTCCTTCAGTTGCAACTCATAAATGTGATGTCTGCATGGAAGATAGAGCAGATCTTTTTCCAGCAATTGTTTAAGCAATAAAGATGCACCTTGGAATTTGCCAGTGTTCGTTGAAGTGGTGTCGAAGCAAATAGCTTAAATGTGGTGGGCGATTTTCCATTGAAGTAGAAGCCCGTAAATGGCCTCCGAAATACGTTTGCCTTTTCCTTTACCTGACTTTATATTTGGTACACCCAAGAGCTGCTCATTACCATCATATGTTAGAAAAACTGGAAGTTGTTCAACCTTTTTTCCACCGCCTTGATAGTCTGCCAAAATTTTTCCATCCCAATGGACATTCAAACATATTGCCTTAGCCAACTACGAACGTATAAATATTTCTTACAGCTTACAGTTACCGAAAATAGAAAACAGTATCCACTTCATTGCAAAAATAAATTAATCAATTAAAATAATAAATATAAAACTCTCAAAACTTGTTACTGAATTAAATTTAATAAAAAATGAAAGATATAAAATTTTGTTTTTATAGGACCCTAAAGAGCAGAGAAAGAGGTTTGGTATGTACTTTTGTCTCCTCCAAAAGTAGTTAGGCAAGAAGTCAAATTTAAAAAAAACTTATTTGAAGGGAAGTATCCTAACGAATAAAGGAGCAGATAGGGTAGGTAGGTGAGAAAAATCAATGGTCGATTATACATTTGAGTCCTCCCTAGTAGCCCTGAAAGTAGTAAGAAAGAGAAGCCAAATTTCTATATCTTTTTTTGAAGGGGAAGTACCCTAAGGAGCAGAGACAGGAGGTTAGTATGTTCTACAATAATGTCGAAGGGGAAAAATCAATGGGGGTTTGTCGTACCTTTGAATCCCCAAGAGGCGCTCCAAAACTTGTTAGGACGGTTGGGGTAAAATTTATGAAAAACTAACCCTTTGTAGGGCAAGCCCCCTAAGGAGTGAAGATAGGGTGTAAGTATGTTTTAAAAAAATGTTGGGGAGGAAATATTAATTTAAATTTACATTCTACTACTCTAGGGGCGACTCCGCGGCAGTTATTGGACATTTTATGATTTTTTTCGCTTTTACGATGAACTTTGACCTCTATGAGGAGCCATTTACCTACAACCAAACTCCCCCATTATTTGACATATGTATTTTTTTTCCAAGTCTAACAAAATAAAAGCCCGGAGCACTTCAAAATCTCGTTGCAATAATTTTCATATATCACTATGCCATAGCTAATGTATGTATATACACACTCTACAAAATAATGGACTTTCAACAAATTTGACGCAAGATAGATGTTTTAAGGGCAGTTAATATAGTATTAAATAGCTAATAATATAAAAATATTATATATCATTGAAAAGGTAAACAGATGGAGATTTGCATACATATCATATTTTGTACCTGTAGAAAAAAAATTAGGGGTCAGATTAAAAAAATTCCAAAATATTATATTTACAGTTTTTTTTGTGAAAATTTTTTATATTTGAAAGTTTATAAAATATTGTTGATTTATGAAAACGTAACGGATTTTAAAACTTTATAATAATATTATGTTATTTATTATTTAAACAAAAAACAAAAAGAATTAAGTAAACTTTAAGTTATTTTCTGATCTATTATATTACACGCATCTTAAAATTTGCCTATATTAATAACATTTACCCTCGTGATCCCATTTTTGAGTGGGCGGTGAATAACTTAATTAAAACTAAAACCTCAAAAGATAAGTTATTTTAATTTTGAACCAATTTATTAAAAACTGGCTTGCGTTTTTTTTCTCGGCCAATAAATTTGAAATTTCGTTAAAAAAAATCCATATTTTCGACCAATGCCTGGCGTAGGGTGCACGTCTAAATCCTTTCAAAAATATACTAATAATAATTTTGAAGCCTGCTTTTTCCAAAAATGTTAAGAAAGAAGTAATTATTTTTACAAATATTTGCAAAAAAAGTTAATCGATTGTGCTCAATTTTTGTCAAAATTATGCCATTTTTGGAATCACCTTGAAAATTTTGACTTTTAATATTTTTCACGGCTAGACGAATAAAGATTATTAAACAAATTTTTTTGTGTAGGCTTAACAAACTATTTAAAAATACGTAAATATTTTTAGCATAACTACAATTGCAGACATTTGCAAAAAACCAAATAAAGTCAAGGTCAAAAACAACAATTTTAAATTTCAAACCCAAATAGCTTTTAAACTGTAACAGGTAACAAGAAAGAGTGGATATGTTTTCTTTTCTGATTTTAATTTTCATCAAATAAATCCAAAAATCATTGAAATCAGTTGATATTTGCAAAAGCTATGAGCATAGAAATGATTTGCAAGCCAGAGGAGGTCAACTTTGGCACCCTGTAGCTTAACGTATGTATACACAGGGTAGTCCAAAATTTTATTTTGTAAAACCTTGGGTCCTCCTCTGCTTTATACATTATTTAATAATTGGACAAATAATTTCGAAGATACAGATTTATAACCATTTTTTTTGCGTTTGGCCCCACTGTGCGCCAGATCAAAAAAAAAGACAAATTTTTTTTTCACGATGCGGAAAAGCTTTTGTCTGAAAAAGAAAGGCCCGAAGAGAATGGTCGCTCTAACTGAAAACCAAACTGAAAAAATTGCAAACCACTAAAAGTAAACTAAAATCATATAAAATAGCAACACTTAAGGACACCTGGAAGGTCTAGACTCAACTTCTTAGACAAATTAATCGCTATGGCAATTAGCCTACTGTCTTGGGAAACCCGTTATAGCAAAGCGACCTCTGCGTTATCTAACAGGGTTCTAGACTAGAAATAACAGTTTGGTCTTTTTCCGAATCATTTATGAAACGTGTTTGCTCCCAACACATATACTGCTATGAGTAATTTACCGGCTGTTGTTGCTAGACAACCTATAGAAATATGATTAAAATTTCTAGATGTCGTAGGCAGGTAGGGCCAGTAATGAATGCCAAAGGAGCAGACAATATGCTGCCTATTGTGAGAATAAAAAAAAAAGAAAAAGTGAAGATTGGTATAAGGTAGGAAATGAAACTGAGCTAGAAAATAGTAAAAAAACGAGTAAAGAAAAAAATATATTTTTTTAAAGTTTTACGCTTTTTTGAAGCTAGTATATCCATATTAAGGTAACCAAAAAATTAGGTTAAACTATTGATAATTGTGGGCGTGGCATGTTGTCAAAAAAAGGTATTTTTATTTGTTTTTTGTCAAAAATAAATGGTTACTACTCGCAAGCTATCATCGATAACGGCCTGCGTTTTTTATAATGGGGGTAGGATTATAGTCTTTAGTTATTTTAAGTGGTTACCGCTCCAGCGTTAAATATTAGGGGCGTTATGAAATATTTATGAAACTACCATATTTTTCTAAAATTCAAACTTTAGTGGAATAGAACATCAAGGGCACAAAAGGGAATAAGAAACGTATACCACCCGAAGAAAGGTAAAAGTGTCTAATTTAACCCTGTATATACTTTTGCACCCGCCACGACCCGCCCGTACAACACTTTTTTAATTTTAATAAAATTACTGTGAAAAAAATTCAAATTACGATAATTTAAACAGCCCTATAGTTACTCGTATACAATTGTGTGTTAAATTTTCACCTTTTCGCCTAAAGGTTTATGTTTTTTTACTTTAGACTAAGTTTAACTAAAATAATGAAATATAATACCTGCGAAAGGGTTTTATGGCTTTGTTTTGATCAGCAAAATCTAAGTCTTAAAAATATCACAATAGGTTTTACAGTAAACATATGATCTTTTTCTAATAAACCTGTAATAAACTGTTAGGGCCAACCAAAGTCATAAATAATTTTATAATAATAATCACGATATTAAACCACTAAAAAGAAAGAACAACCCCATATTTTCGGGATATTAATTAGTTTTACCTGATGTTAAGGTCTGGATAACAAGTGCAGTTTTGTTATATTTAAGTACCACCTGCTATGAAATTAAAGATGAATGTGTGAATAACATGCATCTAAAAATGTATAAAACTACGGATTCAATAAGGGATTACTCAATTATAAGTAAATCCTCTACGTGCACGGACGTATATTTGCAAGTGATAAAACATAACAGACACAAATATTCAGAAAAATATGGAGAGTTTCAGTTATAAAGAACTGGCTGAAGAGTATTTTAGAAATAAAAACCAGGAAGATGTTCTTAGTTACGTTAAAATAAAATTAAACTTTAATTCGTGTAGCACCGAAATACAAAAGCAATTATATAATTTTGTAAAAGTACTAAAACAGCGCTACAAAGAAATTAGCTACAATAAACAAAAGTTTTATATAAAAAGTGAAAAGTGGTTTGAAGGCCAACTTCCTGTCGCTGCAGAAACAGCAAAGCAAGATAAGGTTGGAAGACCACACAAATCATTGGACAACTGCAGCGATAGATCTAAGAGGTGGAAACTTAAAGATGTTAACGATGCAATTGGTTGTATAAATATAAAAGAATCTTTCCTACATTAATTACGATCACAGAACCAATTATAAAAAGTGGATAGCATTGAAAAAGTTATTAAAGCTAGTCCAGCAAAACAGTACACAAATGAGAAGGCATTAGCCTTATTACTTAATTTGAAATTAACCAAACAGCAAAACATTAAGCTCAGATTGCGTGCGGTTGAAAAGGACTCAAATATCTATCCAGAATATCATCACATATCCGCTACTAAAATGGACTGTTTGTCATCAAAGGACACTATTACAATCACACTAATTTTGGCAGAAGTACAACTACAATCTCTTCTTGATCACACAGCCGAACGATTGCTACAATTAAAACCAGGAAATGCGCTAAAGAAATATTTAAGCACAAAGCTAATTCTTTTTTCCAAATGGGGATGTGATGGTTCTTCGGGACAAAAACAATACAAACAAGTTGTATGTAAAAATATTTCGGACTCAGATATGTTCATGGTACCATTTGTACCATTGCGATTGCAAAAGATTTTGGAAGATTCAGTGCCTTCGACTAGTACAACGCACACAATGGATATTTGGAAAAATACGCACCATCTTCTACAAAATACTGCAGGCCAATCATTAACAAAGAAATTAGTGATATCATAGCTAAAATTGCAAAACTACAGCCATTACAATTACAGTTAGATGTGCAGAAAATTGAAGTAAGCTACCAATTAGTCCTTACAATGATAGATAGGAAAGTAGGCCAGGCTTTGACTAATACGAAGGCTGCATCCAGCTGCATTATATGCCAAGCAACATCAACCCAATTAAACCAAGTTCCGACGAAATCATTAGATAATACCGATGCATATGAATTTTAATTATCACCACTATATGCAAGAATACGACCTATGTAACATGTACAAAAAATCAGTTATGAATTGGATTTCGGGTCTTCAGGATCCATAAGAAACAATGAAGCCAACAAAGAGTTAAGAAGTTCAAAAGAAACATGTTCAAGATGAATATCGCAAAATTGGGGTTAGATCACAGGATTTAAACCTTATTTTCAGAAATTGACTCTTAACAATTTTAAGATTATGCTAAGGAAACTGCAAAAATATATACAACCAACTACCCATGGAGAAGTATGTCTGCAGCAGTTCACAAAATTCTTTGTCTTTGCCACTTGGAGATCTATCAGAGGAGGCTCAGGAAAAAAGGAACAAAGTTTACAGATTTTATAAAGAGCACAATACCAGAAAAATTTTACGAAATTCCACAAATTAAGATCTCTTTAATATATTATTGGCAACGTCAGATCCGTTTATCTCCAATATTTGAAGAAGCCAAAAAACTACTAAAGAACAGAAATAGGACAGAACAAAATATAGAATACTAGCGAATCCCGGCGTGCTTCGCTACGGATGATTATTAACATTGAATCAAATTCATTGGCTTTTTTATTTGGAAATAATGAAAACAACTAAATCAATTCAATACATAACATAATATTATAACATCAAACTTCTATTGATTTACTTACTATTCGAATTATACGTGACATAACTGTAACGCCATAGTAATAACAATTAAAAATTTAATTGGTTTCAGATTGGGTTCCAGTTGGATTCAATCGGATTTCATTTTGATTTTTAATAGGTACGGTTATGGCGTTACAGTTATGTCGCGTATAATTCAACTTTCAGGTCTTGTCGAATATATATTTGTTATTGTTTTTGTTTTATGAACAAAAAATCACATGTTGACGTAAAAAGTCATAACTCCCGAACGCATTGACCGATTTCTTGCAAACTTTAGATAAACCATATATACGACCATAGAAACAAACCCTTGAAATTTCATCGAATTCGGTTAGGCGATTCGTGAGTTATAGTCGCAACGCACTTGCAACCATTGTTTTCATATATACATTTTCAATCAATATTTGTGTCAAATGAATAATTATTATAATTGCCTTTCATTGTTATTTAAGTACGAAAAACCTAATATTGGAAAAAAATAATTATAAATAGAACCTTCCATTGTTACAAATGCTATTAAAATCTATTGCAGTTTTTATTTTTAAAACGTTTTTAAAATTATCAAATTTGACAGCAAAAAATAATACGTTCTTCTGTGGTAACAGCAAAATCTCTAGTTAATTTTACTATTTTTTTTTAATGTAAACATTTTTTTGAGTGTAAAAAATTTTTTGAGTGTAACGTTAAAGGATTCTATTATCGCAAAAAATAATTAAAATTATTATTAAGTTTCAAATATTAAATTTTTTAATATGTAAATAAAAAAAAACCCATATTTCACTCCAAAATAAAAAAAAATCAAAAGTTCAACTTTGACCTAGAAGTCCTTAAAAAGTGCTCAATCAATTTTAATGTAATTAAAACTGAATCAAGCTGAACTAAATATCTATCCATAAAAAAAATTTCTTCAATGTTTTGATCGGTTAAAAAGTTACAGAATTTCGGCCAATGAAAAACAATTTTCAGCTACTCTTTGCCGACGTCTTATCGGTGGAACTGTTGGAAACCGGAGGCGATGGGTTGACAAGGATAATGCATCAACTTATCTGCAAGATTTTGCTGGAGGAAAGCATGCCCAAAAAGTGGAGCCTCAGTTTGCTATGCCTTGTTTAGTTATAGAAGCATTAGTCTCCTACCACTTGCGTACAAGATACTGTCACGCATACTGTGTAAAAAATTAAAAACTAAATATGACGAAATATTCGGCGCTTGTTGTTAGAAAATATCGCGCGAATTCTGTATTATCTATACTTAAATAAGTTTTTAAAAAATAAAGTCAAATACAAAAGAAAAGACTTTGGGAGAACCGAACCGTTCTTGGCTTGGGATTGTTACCAACTCATTTATTCATTCTTTTATCATTACAATGAGGCTTATGCTAATGTTTAATAATCTAAAATCAACATTTTACAATATTGCTGATTTGTATTGAATATTATAAACTTATTAATTGTTCTATTTCAACCGTTGCAAATCTTGGAATTGCGACCGTAAAATAATTTTGACTTTTTTAATTTCTTAATAATTTATTTTATTAAATCGGAAATGGGTTTTTATTTATTCATTAGAATTCAGATTTAGATTAGAATTCTCCTGAATTCTATTGTGTATCTTTATTTAAATACATTTATGTTTTATCTATTATATAAAGAAGGGGTGTATGTATGTATGTATGTATGTATGTATGTATGTATGTATGTATGTATGTATGTATGTATGTATGTATGTATGTATGTATGTATGTATGTATGTATGTATGTATGTATGTATGTATGTATGTATGTATGTATGTATGTATGTATGTATGTATGTATGTTTGTATTTTATAGCTGGCCACACCAGTGGATCGATTTTTGTGAAATTTTTACAGAGTGTTACTTCAAGTCTGAAAGGAACAATAGGATACTTTTTTTTTGGAAATTATTGCTGCCACGCCCACACTACGCCCATTTGTGTGGGAAGGTTAAGTAACAAAATTACCCAGAGCCATACTGCTCAAACGCGTAGAGATAAATACCTGAAATTTACAACACGTGTTAAGCTTTACATGTTTGTTTAAATGCACATGAGTTTTTAAACATTGGGCCCGTAAAGGGATAAAAAGGGGACAAAAAGGGAAAAATCGGTAACCTACTATCTCTTGATGTATATAAGATAGAAACAAAATTTAAAAAGTTTAGCGTTTTCCTTAAGAAATAAACAGACAGGTATCTGGAGTTTTTTTTTAAATTATGGTCCGAAAGGCCGAAAAAAGGGGTTAACATTATATTTTGGTACTTTTTGTTACTTTTAAACCAATAAAGATAGAAACATTTTTCAAATTGCGTTCGATAGGTCTTACAAAAATATGATTAAGTTTTTCGTACTTTTTTTTAATTTTTGGCCCAAAGGGGGAAAAAAGGGTCAAAAATATATTTTGATTTTTTTATTCGTTTTTTGTAACTTTTAAACCAATAACGATAGGAGCATTATTCAAATTAAGTGTAACAGGCCTAAAAAATATGAGTACGTTTTTAGATTATTTTTTAATTTTATAGACCCTAAGGGGAAGAAAGGTTAAAATTATGTTTTAGTACTTTTTGTAACTTTAAAATCAATTATGATAGAAACATAATTTCAATTGCTTTTCGAGACCGATTTTTGGAAATTAGTTCGCACGTAAACGGCTTTTAAAGTTAAAATTTTGAAGGTAAAAAAGTGGGCGGTGCCACGCCCATAAAAGTTAAACTTTTTATGCTGGTACTTTTATTGCACTGATTTTTTAAAATTGGCACACATATAGAAGGCCTCTAATTCCGAAGTTCTAAAGGACAAAAATGGAGGATTGCAGCGCCCACAAAAATGTAAGTTTTCAAACTGGTTCTTCTATTGTTGCGATTTTTATGAAGCTAAAAAAAAACCGATAATGTTTATTTTCGGTACAAAAACGGATGGCATAAAGATAGACAAACGTGCAAAATTATGTGATGATAAGGCCATATTCTAGCCAGTTATAGCCCAAAACGCTTAATCCAGGAGGACATTTGTATGAGAGCTCTGTCAAAAAATTAACTGATCATCACCACAAACAACATGCTTTTTTCTTATGCCAAAAAACTTATCTGTTCCAAATTTCATCGAAATATCTGCAAAAGTGCGGTCTCTACTTTGTTTACAAGAATACATTAATAAGGCTGAATTCCAAACGCAGTTTGCTTTGCATTAAAAATTTTCAACTTCTTCCCTTATTCACTCTTTACAATTTTGACAACGTTTTTTGCTTTCAGGACATTAATAAAACTGTAAGCACTCATTTGGAAGTAGAAGATATTACCAGAAACATCATCTTTGCTTTCAGGAAAAACTTGAAATTTCGTGATGCAAAGCAAACTGCGTTTTCGAATTCAACCTAACTCCCAGCCGGACGGATGGACTGACAGGTTTTAATCGGCTCAGGAAGTGATTCTGTGTCGATCGGTATAATTGGAGGTGGGTCTCAGACCTTTTTCTTTGGTTAGGTAGAAAAATTTGCACAAAAGCATAATAAAATTTGGATATAACAATATAAGAGAAGTTTGAACTTCTTTTGAAAAATATTTGAAATGTGATTCCTGTATCTATATTATATAAGGAAAGGTTGTATGTATTTTTGTATGTATGTATGTATGTATGTATGTATGTATGTATGTATGTATGTATGTATGTATGTATGTATGTATGTATGTATGTATGTATGTATGTATGTATGTATGTATGTATGTATGTATGTATGTATGTATGTATGTATGTATGTATGTATGTATGTATGTATGTATGTATGTATGTATGTATGTATGTATGTATGTATGTATGTATGTATGTATGTATGTATGTATGTATGTATGTATGTATGTATGTATGTATGTATGTATGTATGTATGTATGTATGTATGTATGTATTTATGTATGTATGTATGTATGTACATATGTATGTATGTTTGTCATTTATAGCTGTCCACACCAGTGGATCGATTTTTTTAAAATTTTTACAGCGAGTTACTCTAAGTCTGGAAGAAACAATTGGCAAGTTTTTTTTTGGAAATCTTTGCTGCCGCGTCCACACTACGCCCATTTGTGTGGGAAGGTCTGAGTATGAATTGCCTAACCAAATTACCCAAAGCCATACTGATCAAACGCGTAGAGCTAAATACATGTTTGTTTAAATACATACGAATTTTTAGAAATTGGGCCCGTAAAGGGATAAAAAGGGGACAAAAAGGAAAAACATGCAGCCTACTATCTCTTGATGTATATAAGATAGAAACAAAATTTAAATCGTTTTGCGTTTTCCTTAAGAAACAAACAGACAGGTACCTGGAGTTTTTTTTTTCATTTTGGTCCGAAATGGGGGAAAAAGGGGCTAAAATTATCTTTTGGTACTTTTTGGTATTTTTTGTTACTTTTAAACCAATAAAGATATAAACATTATTCAAATTGCGTTCGATAGGTCTTAAAAAATATTATTACGTTTTCCGTACATTTTTAATTTTGGACCCAAAAGAGTTAAAAATATATTTTGATTTTTTTATGCGTTTTTTGTTGCTTTTCAACCAATAAAGATAGAAACATAATTCAAATTGGATGCGACAGGCCTAAAAAATATGAGTACGTTTTTGGGTCTTTTTTGAATAATTGGACTCTTAGGGGAAAAAAAGGTTAAAATTATGTTTTAGTACTTTTCGTATCTTTAAAACCAATGAAGGTAGAAACATAATTTAAATTGCATTCGTCAGGTTACCAAAAAATGTTAATATGTTAATAAGGGGCTGAGATTATATATAGAAGTTTATAAATAATTTTTGCTTATTAAAGCTTTCTGAATATCTCCAAAACTGTAAGCCTGGTAAATTTCCAATTTTTATGTGCTTAGTAAATAGTAGGGCTAACTTATTATTATTAATTGCAAATTATGTGGGGCAACCAATAAATTAAAACATATGTAAATTCTTTTGTTTACATATTTTAATAATTTTACTATGATTGGGGTAGCGAAGCACACCGGGGCTTAGCTAGTTAATATTATAAAAATTAAAATAAGTATTGTGGTTATGGTTAAAATATTACAACTATATGTAATCTTTTTGTGGAACTTTAAATCTTTAATATTTTGAATATTATTTTGATTTTCTTCGTTAATTTGTTCCAGTGTTAATTTATGAGTAAAATTTTGTATAATATTGGTATTCTTATATATTTTGTTTTTTCTTCAGCAATTTCCAATATGTTTGAAAAATAATAATCTTTGATTCTAATTGTACAGTTGTTAAAATTTATTATAAAGTTTCCTGTTAAGACATTATCATCAGTATAACAAGTTTGGTTTATAGTTATGCCGTAGAGGTATGGTCGCAAATAGTTCACACTCCATAATATTGCAAGGAATTCTTTATCTGTTGCCGAATAATTCCTTTCGTAGTTGTTCAATGTTTTAGATGCAATGTTCGGATGTCCTTGTGACAGTACCGCACCAATTGCATAGTTAGATGCGTCGGTGGTTAAGGTAAAAGTTTTGTCAAAGTTTGGATACCTAAGAAATGGGTGTGAAGTTATCAACGATTTTAATTTTTCGAATGCCTCTATATACATTGGGTCTTAAACGTTTATTTTTACTCCTTTCATTACATATTTCGTTATAAGTTATGCCACCTTGGCGTAATTTTTCACGAATTTTTTATAGAAACCTGTGAGTTCTAGGAAGCTTTTTATTTGCTTTTCTGTTTTGGGAATCTTTACTGCTTAAATTACGCTAATTTTGTCTGGATTGGGCTTTTCCATCTCTTTTATTTGCCTTTTTGCCTCTTCCTCATGCTGCGTAGGATATCTATAGAGCTAAGCATTTATTGGTTGATCAGTTACAGTTTTTATCTCATGTTGAATACTTGGCGTGCTGGTGAGTTAATCACCCTCTTTGAAAAATAATTTTTTTAATCTTTTTAGAAATACTTTTATTTCTTTATACTCTTCATCATTAAGATGACCTAATGAAAATCTATTCCAATTAACTTCTTTTGCTTCCAACGTACAGATCTCTTAGTTTTTATATGGATTTATCAAAAAGTTTATCGAAAATCCGTGAAGGTTATTTATTTGTATATTATCTATTTTCATAGGTTCTCTTTGCCCTTGTCTAGGTTGCGTAAAGCGATTTTGACTTACGAAATTCCTAGGGTTTCCTTGCTGTGGGAACCGTTGAAAATTATCTGAATGGTTTTGGACCCTATATTGTCCTGAATTATTTTGTAATCTATATCGCCCTGAGTTATTTATTTGATTGTTCTTTAAATTAGGGTTATAATTACGATTGTAATTAGGGTTGTAATTATAATTGTAGTTAGGGTTGTAATTATGATAATAGTTATCATTGGAGTTTCCTTGAGTTTTAAAATTTGTATTTCTTTTCGAACTTGTATTATTAAATTTATAAGTCTTAGTTTTTTTATATTCTTCCCTGATACAGCTGTCTTCAAATCGTCTTTTGGTTAGTATTTTGAGTATGTCCTTTACGTTTCTTTCGTCATATATTTTGTCTAATAATATGCCCTGCGTCATTTCCTTTAAGGTATTGACTAAAATACTATCTACGTTTGATGAGTCAATGTAATGGTCATTGTGGTAATATACTGTCAATTCGTCCGCTTTGTACTTAATATTTTGAATTTCAGTTATAAGTTCGCTTATCGTATTTGAAGTTTGATAACATCTTGTATATTTGGTGAGGCTCCACATTAGGCCTGTACCGTAGCTTTGGGGTTTCTTTAATCAATGTCCAATTGTCGGGTTCTGGGATATTTATTACTGCATCTTTTGCTTGTCCCTGTATAGTTTTATAGAAAATCAGCTTCACTGCTTCTCTTCGTAAGATGTCCTTCAGTATTATTGATAATAAATATTCGGTGCTGCAAAAAAAGCTATTTAAAGCTACGTCACCAGTTCCCGTAAATACTGGTAAATGATTGATAGTCTGGAGTACGTTTTCTCTGGAACTGTTGCGTAAAGGTGGATTTTGTTGTTGTTGCAACTGTTGGAGTTGTTGTTGTTGGTGCTGAGTCTGTTGTTGCAATTCCATGTAAGCTTGCCTTAATCGTTCAAGTTGTTGATCCTTTCTGGTCACTTCCTCTGCTAGATTTATTTGTGATTGCTCCTCCATTCTTGGTCTTTGTTAATCAAAATGATGGGCTCTGTTACGTTTCTTGGTTAGCCACGAAGTTTTTCTGGTTACGATCAATGCAAATTAAAAACTTCCACACTTTAATTTAATTAATGGTGTCCACTATGTTAATTGTTCACTGCATTAAACTTGATTTTACTTTTACTTAATTGCGTCCACTATTTTGTAATGTTCACTGAATTAAGATTTGATTTTATTTTCACTTTTATTAACTGTGACCACTGCTTTTAATGTTCACTGAGTTAATTTTGTTAAAAGTTTATTATATAAGAAAAAATTTTTTTCGAAGGATTCGCAAGAAATCCTTTTATATAATTTATTAATTATTCGTTGGTTCGAACACTGGATCCTGTCCCTTGACTTTGGATCTTACCGACTGCACCAATTATGTATTATCTATACTTAAATAAGTTTTTAAAAAATAAAATCAAATAGAAAAGGAAAGGAGAACCGAACCGTTCTTGGCTTGGGATTGTTACCAACTCATTTATTCATTCTTTTATCATTACAATGACGCTTATGCTAATGTTTAATTATTTAAAATCAGCATTTTACAATATTGCTTATTTGTATTGAATATTATAAACTTATTAATTGTTCTATTTCAACTGTTGCAATTCTTGGAATTACGACCGTAAAATAATTTTTACTTTTTTAATTTTTTATTAATTTATTTTAATTAATCGGAAATGGATTTTTATTTATTCAAAATTTGTTGTTATGTTTTTCTTATTGCTTCTAAGAAATCGTCTATTTTATCAGGGGAAGTATTCACCAAGAGCAACATGCTTCTAGCATTTGCCGATGTTATAGTCATCATGGGACGAACATTGCGAGATGCCACTGCAGCGATGGATAATTTTAAAAATTGGTTTGGCAGTAATGAAGACAAGACTAAGTTGATATCAAATTGTTGGTAACTTTAACTTCGAGGTAGTAACGGAATTTGTGTACCTCGGTGTCGTCATAACTTAAACGAGCGACATCAGATTGGAAATAAAGCGAAGAATTATACTGGCCCATAAATGTTATTTTGAGCTGAGAAAATAATTTAAAAAAAGGGCATTTCTCTACAGACAAAGCTCACACTTTACGATGGTATTCTATCCATATTACTCTACGGCGCGAAGGCATGTACGCTTGCTCAAGCAGATAAAGCTGTCCTTGGAGTGTTTAAAGGTAAAATATTTCGTGAGATATATGGAACAATCTGGAAGCTGAACATATTAGGCATAGCACGAACTCAGAACTCCATAAGCAATACGCTTACATCGATGTAGTCAAGCGTGTAAAAATCCGAAGGCTACGCTGGCTTGGTAATGTTGTGCGAATGAATGAAGATATTCCAGCAAAAAAAGAGAAAGCGCAAACGACCGAAGTGCTTTTGGTTTGAAGCTATCCAAAAACGGTCCCCATTTTTCATTAAGCCTGCAAAATATGCGTAAGTGCGGCAATTTCTTATGCGTAAGAATACTTTCGTGTAAAGGCCAAAGAACCAGCGAATCCATACACACATACAAACTTGCTGTTTTCGGCACACGACATACATACATACATACATACATACATACATACATACATACATACATACATACATACATACATACATACATACATACATACATACATACATACATATGGCAATACATAACTTCGTCCAAGCACACAAAAAACTTTTTGCGTATATTTTGTGCCCCTCCATATATGTATATATGTTTATCAGCGTTGCCAGTTTTCATTTGTTTTGCATGGAGTTTGTGAGTTCGTTTTGAAAAAACTGAGGCAATCGCAGTGTTTTGCCTATATCTAGGTCCGAGGTGAACCGATTTTGGTCATTTCAAATTGCGATTATCTTAGGAATGTTTCTGATAGTTTGACACAAATACCTTGCCCGTAGTGCTTAAATTGACTCCAGAAAATTGATTTCAACATACGTACAGGAGAACAGAGCGACAGGACATGGCTATTTTGACTTTCCTATCTATGAGGACCAAAAAAATTTATACTTTGTGGGGTCGCAGATGGATATTAAAGAAATTAAAAACGGAATGACAAACTGATATATACCCTTATCACTTATGTAAAGGGTATACAAATGCTGAAGAGAAATATCTGAAATAACTGCTTAAGAGAAACACAGACTCTATAGACTCGTTAACATATACAACATATAACATATAAGAGCGCTATATTCGGCTGTGCCGCATTTCATATACCCTTCACATTGGTCTTTTTGTATACCCAGCCATCTTTTTTAGACGAGTTATTTTGTACTGCAAATATTATATTAAAAATGCCTTGTGCCGGGTTTTAAATCCATAGAAATCCTAGTTTTCGAATGAAAAAACTTTAAGATATTGTTACGTTTTTATTTATTTTATTTATTTATTAGACTATCCCACGCAACAAGATCTTCGATCTTATGTTAAAGCATGGGAATTAAAAAAGTACAGTACAAATTCGTGTTACAGAGTATTTTAAAATAAAATTAAAAAAAGGATGAAAAAACATTAAACAAATGAGGTTTATAAAACAAATTATGAATTATAATAAATAGGTATAACAAAAAATTTCAAAATGCACATTCAAAATTAACTGTAAAAGTGTTGAGTTAAAAGCTTTTTAAATTCTCTAGCGTTGCTGTTTGTTTGTAAAATGTTCGGAAGTAGGTTCCAAAGATGTACAGCATATGTGAAAAATTGGTGCTCAGATACGAGACTTCGATGTCTTAAAGGAACTAGTTTATGGCCTCTATTTGAACGTGCAAAGGTTAAACGGTTATACAGATACGATGGCTCCATTTCGTATATTATTTTGTGTAATAATACTAAAATCCGTACATCTAAAAGGCTTTTTAGTGGCATTCCATATTATTTGTTTGAATACGAAGATAGTCGGTCATATTTGCGTAATCCATATACATATCTTATTACTCTGTTGTAGGTTTTATTGATTTTGTTTTTACTTTTAGAGTTACAGTTAGCAAAGATTGCACACCCGTACAACAAACGTGGCATAAGGTACGTTTTAGCTATAGGAATCCGAACGTCCAAAGGTGTGTAGTACTGCGTAACCCATAGTTCACGAAGCAAGCAGTATATGTTTCCTACTATACCGTTGATGTGATTTGACCACTCAAGGTTTTCATTGAAAATAATACCCAAATTCTTCGCAGAGGAAACAATATTTATTTGCTGATTGTTCAACTTAATTTGAAAGTCCATGGTCAGCTTTGTAGACTTCTTATGGATGACAATGCATTTGGATTTTTGTGGGTTTAATAATAATTTGTTAGCAGTAGCCCAGTTATGGACGCTGTTTAGGTCATCATTTAGTTTACTAACGTTTTCACTAATGGATTCTACAGAACTACTCAAATAGATTTGTACATCATCAGCATATAAATGTATATTGCAATGTTTCAAATTATGTGGTAAATCGTTCACATACAATGAAAATAAGAGTGGTCCCATAATTGAACCTTGTGGTACTCCTTTAGGGACAGGAAGAGAAGTTGAATAATCACCATTTAGAAAAACAGATTGAAAACGATTGCTTAAATATGATTTTATAAGATTAGCTGATGTTCTTGAGAATTTAAATAATTTAAGCAGTTTGTAGTAAAGTATTGAATGATCAACGGTGTCGAAAGCTTTAGAGTGATCCAGCAAAACTAAAAAATTTACTTTTCCAACGTCGATGTCCAGTCTGATATCCTCAATTACATTATTTAAAGCTGTAACGCAGCTATGTTTTGTTCGAAAACCAGATTGAAAAACTGTCAGCAAATTAAAACGTTTTAAAAATTCATCAATTTGTGAGTACATTAACTTTTCCATTACTTTGGAAAGAAATGGTAGTATGGCTATTGGCCTAAATTCGTGATTTGATTTCGGTATAGGAACTATTTTAGCATGTTTCCAGTTATTAGGGAAAATAGATTTTGTATAAATATTAAATATTCTTAAATGTAGAAGGTATGAGGTCGAGAGTTTATTCGTATTAAAAGATTAAATAAAGTTGTTAATTTTTATCGGAATATTTTAGTCCCCCTGCTCCTCTCTTACTATATTTTTCCAAAATGAATTAATTATTTGATTATTACTTTTCGTAGAACATTCTTAGTCGATATAAGTTATAGTTTCCCAGATAGTTATAGCGTATCGAAAATATCATAAAAATTGTTAATTTGTATGACAGCTACCCCTTCCCCTGCCCCTACCCAAAAACATTTTTCTCCAAAATGTAAGGCTAATTTTTCAATTACTATGTGCAAAGTTATGTGGCAAAAATCAGTAAATTTACTGAAATAAATAGGAATATATGCACGGATTTTGTTCTGAAAAAATTGGTTTTTTTGGGTTTTTGCTTATATCTCGGTCAATAGTGAAGGGATTTTGCTGATTTTAAATCGCAATTTTTAGAATATTTCTAATAGTTTGACACCAATAACTGGTCTGTATTACTTTATTTGACTCCGCAAACTTGATTTCAACAGACGGACAAAGGGACATGGCTATATCGACTTCCCGATCTATTCCGGATATATATACTTTATGGGATAGGAAATGGATAATAAAGAAATTATAAACGGAATGACAAACTGATATATACCCTTATTACTATGTATACCCTTCACATAGTGAAAGATTACAATTGTCACTCTAAGTGATTTAAGGGAGTACAACATTATTTTTTGCCGAAAAATCATGTAGAATAGGTTTCTGATAACATTTTTTTAAAAATTTTATTTATCTTTTATTTTTTGTTTCTTTATGCTTTTTAATATTTTTGCAACTTAAAGCAAATTTATTTTTGTTTACATAAGTATGTCTGTATTTGTATGGAGTGGGAAAAGAAATATAGAAATTTCACAAAAATCGTTTAGCGCAAATGAAGAGTAAACGACAAAGTATAGTAAATATAAGATATTTTCTAGTTTCAGCAGAAAACTATTTAATATTTTATAAGCAGTATGCAAATTTTCTAGTAGACGAATGCGAATAATTACATTGGTGTAAGTATGACTGTAAATGTTATTTTTCAGCCCTTCTGTTAACTTAGCACATAAAAATTGGAAATTTACCAGGCTTACAGTTTTGGAGATATTTAGAAAGCTTTAATAAGCAAAAATTATTTATAAACTTCTATATATAATCTTAGCCCCTTGTTAACATATTAACATTTTTTGGTAACCTGACGAATGCAATTTAAATTGTGTTTCTACCTTCATTGGTTTTAAAGTTACGAAAAGTACTAAAACATAATTTTAACCTTTTTTCCCCCTAAGAGTCCAGTTATTCAAAAAAGACCCAAAAACGTACTCATATATTTTAGGCCTGTCACATCCAATTTGAATTATGTTTCTATCTTTATTGGTTGAAAAGTAACAAAAAACGCACAAAAAAAAAATTAAAATATATTTTTAACCCTGTTTTCCCCTTTTGGGTCCAAAATTAAAAAAGTACGAAAAACGTAATAATATTTTTTTTAGACCTATCGAATGCAATTCGAATAATGTTTATATCTTTATTGGTTTAAAAGTAACAAAAAATACCAAAAAGTACCAAAAGATAATTTTAACCCCTTTTTTCCCCATTTCGGACCAAAATGAAAAAAAAACTCCAGATACCTGTCTGTTTATTTCTTAAGGAAAACGCAAAACTTTTTAAAATTTGTTTCTATCTTATATACATTAAAAGATAGTAGGCTACAGGTTTTTCCTTTTTTGTCCCCTTTTTATCCCTTTACGGGCCTAATTTCTAAAAATTCGTATGTATTAAAGCAATCATGTATTTAGCTCTACGCGTTTGATCAGTATGGCTTTGGGTTATTTGGTTAGGTAATTCATAACCAGACTTTCCCACACAAATGTGCGTAGTGTGGGCGTGGCAGCAAAGATTTCCAAAAAAAAGTTGCCAATTGTTTCTTCCAGACTTGAATTAACTCGCTGTAAAAACTTAAAAAAAATCGATCCACTGGTGTGGCCAGCTATAAATTACAAACATACATACATATAAACATACATATGTACTTACATACATACAAACATACATACATACATACATACATACATATGTACATACACACACACACATACATACATACATACATACATACAAACATACATACATACATACAACCTTTCTTTATATAATATAGATACAGAGATTTCAAATATTTTTCAAAAGAAGTTCAAACTTCTCTTATATTGTTATATCCAAATTTTATTATGCTTTTGTGCAAATTTTTGTACCTCACCAAAGAGAAAGGTCTGAGACCCACCTCCAATTATACCGATCGACACAGAATAACTTCCTGAGTCGATTAAAACCTGTCAGTCCATCCGTCCGGCTGGGAGTTAGGCTGAATTCCAAAACGCAGTTTGCTTGGCATTACAAATTTTCAACTTCTTCCCTTATGCACTCCCTACAATTTTGACAAAGTTTTTTGCTTCCAGGGCATTAATATTACTGCAAACACTCATTTGGAAGTAAAAGATATTATCAAAAACCTCATCTTTGCTTTCAGGAAAAACTTGAAATTTTGTGAATCAAAGCAAACTGCGTTTTGGAATTCAGCGTTAATATATGTATGTATTCTTGTAAACAAAGTAGAGACCGCACTTTTGCAGATATTTCGATGAAATTTGGAACAGATAAGTTTTTTGGCATAAGAAAAAAGCATGTTGTTTGTGGTGATGATCAGTTAATTTTTCGACAGAGCTCCCATACAAATGTCCTCCCGGATTAAGCGTTTTGGGCTATAACTGGCTCAAATATGGCCTTATCTTCACATAATTTTGCACGTTTGTCTATCTTTATGCCACCAATTTTTGTACCGAAAATAAACATTATCGGTCTATTTTTGAGCTCCATAAAAATCGCAACAATAGAAGAACCAGTATGAAAACTTACATTTTTGTGGGCGCTGCAATCCTCAATTTTTGTCCTTTAAAATTTCCGAATTAGAGGCCTTCTATATGTGTGCCAACTTTAAAAAATCAGTGCAATAAAAGTACCAGCATAATAAGTCTAACTTTTATGTGCGTGGCACCGCCCACTTTTTACCTTTAAAATTTTAACTTTAAAAGCCGCTTATGTGCGAACTAATTTCCAAAAATCGGTCTGGAAGAGGAATTTAAATTATGTTTCTATCATAATTGATTTTAAAGTTACAAAAAGTACTAAAACATAATTTTAACCTTTTCTTGCTCTTAGGATTTAATAATTAAAAAAGTATCTAAAAACGTACTCATATTTTTTAGGCCTGTCACACTTAATTTGAATAATGTTCCTATCTTTATTGGTTTAAAGTTACAAAAAACGCATAAAAAAATCA
Organism: Melanophora roralis; assembly: GCA_963583895.1. Taxonomy (NCBI): domain Eukaryota; kingdom Metazoa; phylum Arthropoda; class Insecta; order Diptera; family Rhinophoridae; genus Melanophora; species Melanophora roralis. Next base: position 7,131,314 of record OY757192.1, read on the forward strand.
AAATATATTTTTAACCCTTTTTTCACCCTTTGGGCCCAAAATTTAAAAAAAGTACGAAAAACGTAATCATATTTTTGTAAAACCTATCGAACGCAATTTGAAAAATTTTTCTATCTTTATTGGTTTAAAAGTAACAAAAAAGTACCAAAATATAATTTTAACCCCTTTTTTCGCCCTTTCGGACCAAAATTTAAAAAAAAAAACTCCAGATACCTGTCTGTTTATTTCTTAAGGAAAACGCTAAACTTTTTAAATTTTGTTTCTATCTTATATATGTACATCAAAAGATAGTAGGTTACAGATTTTTCCCTTTTTGTCCCCTTTTTATCCCTTTACGTGCCCAATGTTTAAAAATTCATGTGCATTTAAACAAACATGTAAAGCTTAACCCGTGTTATAAATTTCATGTATTTAGCTCTACGCGTTTGATCAATATGGCCTTGGGTAATTTTGTTAGGCCATTCATAACCTAACCTTCCCACACAAATGGGCGTATTGTGGGCGTGGCAGCAATAGTTTTTAAAAAAAAGTAGCCTTTTGTTCCTTCCAGACTTGAGATAACTCCCTGTAAAAATTTCAAAAAAATCGGTCTACTGGTGTGGCCAGCTATAAAATACAAACATACATACATACACCCCTTCTTTATATAATAGACTAGCTAAGCCCCGGTGTGCTTCGCTACCCCAATCATAGTAAAATTATTCAAATATGTAAACACAAAAGAATTTATATTTTTTTAAATTTATTGGTTGCCCCACATAAGTTGCAATAAATAATAAGTCAGCCCTACTATTTACTTGGCTCATAAAAATTGGAAATTTACCAGGCTTACAGTTTTGGATATTCAGAAAGTTTTAATAAGCTAAAATTATTTATAAACTTCTATATATAATCTTAGCCCCTTATTAACATATTAAAATTTTTTGGTAACCTGACGATTGCAATTTAAATTATGTTTCTACCTTCATTAGTTTTAAAGTTACGAAAAGTACTAAAACATAATTTTAACCTTTTTTCCCCTAAGAGTCCAATTATTCCAAAAAGACCCAAAAACGTACTCATATTTTTTAGGCCTGTCGCATCCAATTTGAATTATATTTCTATCAAAATATATTTTTAAACCTGTTTTCCCCTTTTGGGTCCAAAATTAAAAAAATACGATAAACGTAATAATATTTTTTTTAAGACCTATCGAACGCAATTTGAATAATGTTTATATCTTTATTGGTTTAAAAGTAACAAAAAGTACCAAAAAGTACCAAAAAGTACCAAAATATAATTTAAACCCCTTTTTTCGGCCTTTCGGACCAAAATTTAAAAAAAAAAACTCCAAATACCTGTCTGTTTATTTTTTTAAGGAAAACGCTAAACTTTTTAAATTTTGTTTCAGTCTTATAGACATCAAGAGGTAGTAGGTTACCGATTTTTCCCTTTTTGTCCCCTTTTTATCCCTTTACGGGCCTAATGTTTAAAAATTCATGTGCATTTAAACAAACATGTAAAGCTTAACACGTGTTGTAAATTTCAGGTATTTAGTTCCACGCGTTTGAGCAGTATGGCTCTGGGTAATTTTGTTACTTTACCTTCCCACACAAATGGGCGTAGTGTGGGCGTGGCAGCAATAATTTCCAAAAAAAGTAGCCTATTGTTCCTTTTAGACTTGAAGTAACACTCTGTAAAAATTTCACAAAAATCGATCCACTGGTGTGGCCAGCTATAAAATACAGACATACATACATACACACACACCCCTTCTTTATATAATAGATAGATACAGAGATCACATTTCAAATATTTTTTAAAAGAAGTTCAAACTTTTCTTATATTGTTATATCCAAATTTTATTATGCTTTTGTGCAAATTTTTGTACCTCACCAAAGAAAAAGGTCTGAGACCCACCTCAAATTATACCGATCGACACAGAATAACTTCCTGAGTCGATTAAAACCTGTCAGTCCATCCGTCCGGCTGGGAGTTAGGCTGAATTCCAAAACGCAGTTTGCTTTGCATTACAAATTTTCAACTTCTTCCCTTATACACTCCCTACAATTTTGACAACGTTTTTTGCTTCCAGGGCATTAATATAGCTGCAAACAGTCATTTGGAAGTAAAAGATATTATCAAAAACCTCATCTTGGCTTTCAGGAAAAACTTGAAATTTTGTGATGCAAAGCAAACTGCGTTTTGGAATTCAGCGTTAATATATATATTCTTGTAAACAAAGTAGAGACCGCATTTTTGCAGATATTTCGATGAAATTTGGAACAGATAAGTTTTTTGGCATAAGAAAAAAGCATGTTGTTTGTGGTGATGATCAGTTAATTTTTCGACAGAGCTTCCATACAAATGTCCTCCCGGATTAACCGTTTTGGGCTATAATTCGCTCAAATATGGCCTTATCTTCACATAATTTTGCACGTTTGTCTATCTTTATGCCACCAATTTTTGTACCGAAAATAAACATTATCGGTCTATTTTTGAGCTTCATAAAAATCGCAAAGATAGCAGAACCAGTATGAAAACTTACATTTTTGTGGGCGCTGCAATCCTCCATTTTTGTCCTTTAAAATTTCGGAATTAGAGGCCTTCTATATGTGTGCCAATTTTAAAAAATCAGTGCAATAAAAGTACCTGCATAATAAGTCTAACTTTTATGGGCGTGGCACCGCCCACTTTTTTACCTTTAAAATTTTAACTTTAAAAGCCGCTTATGTGCGAACTAATTTCCAAAAATCGGTCTGGAAGAAGAATTTAAATTATGTTTCTATCTTATTTGATTTTAAAGTTACAAAAAGTACTAAAACATAATTTTAACCCTTTCTTGCCCTTAGGATTTAATAATTAAAAAAGTATCTAAAAACGTACTCATATTTTTTAGGCCTGTCACACTTAATTTGAATAATGTTCCTATCTTTATTAGTTTAAAGTTACAAAAAACGCATAAAAAAATCAAAATATATTTTTAACCCTTTTTTCACCATTTGGGCCCAAAATTTAAAAAAAGTACGATAAACGTAATCATATTTTTGTAAAACCTATCGAACGCAATTTGAAAAATTTTTCTATCTTTATTGGTTTAAAAGTAACAAAAAAGTACCAAAAAGTACCAAAATATAATTTTAACCCCTTTTTTCGCCCTTTCGGACCAAAATTAAAAAAAAAAACTCCAGATACCTGTCTGTTTATTTCTTAAGGAAAACGCTAAACTTTTTAAATTTTGTTTCTATCTTACATGTATCAAAAGATAGTAGGTTACAGATTTTTCCCTTTTTGTCCCCTTTTTATCCCTTTACGGGCCCAATGTTTAAAAATTCATGTGCATTTAAACAAACATGTAAAGCTTAACACGTGTTATAAATTTCATGTATTTAGCTCTACGCGTTTGATCAATATGGCCTTAGGTAATTTTGTTAGGCCATTCATAACCTAACCTTCCCAAACAAATGGGCGTATTGTGGGCGTGGCAGCAATAGTTTTTAAAAAAAAAGTAGCCTATTGTTCCTTCCAGACTTAAGATAACTCCCTGTAAAAATTTCAAAAAAATCGGTCTACTGGTGTGGCCAGCTATAAAATACAAACATACATACATACATACATACACCCCTTCTTTATATAATAGATTAAAAAGCCGATTTTTTAAAATGTTAACGTCACGTTATAAAAGAGTTGAAGTGATACCTGCTATTGTGTAAGATGGAAAGTTCTTTGTTATATCATACATACATACATCCATACTTTTATGTACGTAAATAAAAAAAATTATCATATTAACGTCATCATTGCTCTCTAGTTATACTTAAGTATGTACCAATGTATTAACGTCCTACGTATGAATGTTTTTACGCGTGTGTAAGAAAAAGTGTTATTTTTTTTTCCTCTAGGTAAGGTTTAAATCATCTCACGTGTACTTTGACTATATTATAAAACTGATGCTGCTGACGACATTTCTATTCCTTTAATTTTAATAAAAAGTTCGCCAGAAAATTACATTACTTCGCGACGCTTCTTATATAAATACTAACAAACTACACACATGCAGAATACTAACACATAAATACTTATGTATGTACTAGGGTGTTCAATTTTTCGACTGTTTACCTTAACCGGATTTTAAATGGTTTAACGTTTAAAATTCCGGGTTCTTTCTTAACAAAATTAAAAAAAATGGTCAACCATCTCCTATATAAAAAATTTGGACCCTAAAATTTGTTTTTTATGTAATATGTAGGTATTAGTTTTTGCTTCTTTTTTAAAAGTGTTGAGAGTCTATTACGATATTTTAAGGTTTCTGTTTGAATAAACTTAAAAATATTAGAAGCTTATAATAAAAAGTGACATTAAGGTTTGTTTCTTAAGAAGTTTACCAACAAAAATATTTTAGGAATAAAAGTGGTTGCCAACTGCATTAACGATTCGATTATTTTACAAGGCACGAAACTAAAGTAATCTAAATTTTTGTTTCTTCAAATGTTAAGACTACTGGTATAACTGGTTATTAATTTTTAAGTTAACTGGAATGAAATAATAATGCAGAAAGAAAAGTTTGCAATCATAAATGATTCACATTATGTGTCTATCAACTTGTTCTAATTGTGTCTTTTTTTTTAACTGCGATATTATGGTATAAAACCGGGTTTTCGACCGATTAAAAACCTTTTTCGTTCACGCTTATATGTACATACTATATACATAAATATGTGGGTATGTAGGTGCACATGATTTTACACATTCTTACTTTTGCCACATTTTGGGGCGTGACTTAAATATTTTTTCTTGCCACTTTTATTGTGTTTGTTTTAAAATTTTTAATATATTCAGAGATCATTTTGAATCTTAATTAAAGATGATCTTATTCTTGTTAGCTACTGTGCATAGACATATGTATGTGCATATACATATACGCAGATATGTACTTATTTTTGTGTAAGATGCCCATGTATTATTCAAAGCTTGGTGTAAGAACCAACGAAATTTTCATATTTAATTAAGCAAAACGAATTTATATTTTTATATAAAACATATGTGTTGATTTAAAACTGGTCATACAGCCGCTTTGAAAAAAATTCAAGCATATTCGGTTTTTTTTGCGACAAAAGCCATTCGTGAGAATTGCAAAAACTGACATATTTTTAAATTTTAAAACTTGTAAAGAGAACTAAAGGTACTATCGAAAAAGTTAGAATGCACCAGCTTAGTGCCTTTTCTCAGTTTGGCACTAAAACCAAAAATTTGACGTTTTGAGTCATTAAAAGCACTGAAAATAGTGCTAAAAACACTAATTTGGCATCGCTGGAGATGTTAATTCGGCAATTTTCTGACAAGATTTAGCTATATTTAGATTTTTGAACCAGTAAAAATTTGAAAACATCTATCGAAAATAGTTGCCCAGGTAAATAATATATATGTACATATTTCCATATACAATTAAATCCAAAAATTGGAGGAATACTGTCAATAAGTGTGCTTTTATTTTGAAATTTTGGATCTTTGGGCCAGATTCTTGTCTCTTTATGTTTAATAAACATGTAATAAAAGTTGGGGCTAATTCGATAAACTTAAGTGGTTCCGGAAACTAGTTTATATTCATTCAGTAAAATCAGTGTGGATATTTATTTTTCTATTTCTAAATTTAATCTTACTAACATTAAATAATTAAAAAAACCAGGTAGAAAAAAATTAAACTCGAAAAATTATTAAAATATTTTGGTTTTTGTTACACTTGTCAGATAATAATAATAATTTTTTGATTTTTATTTTTTGTCTAAAATTAAAATACATTAAGCATGTTTGCAATTTTACAAAATTAAATTAAAATCACAATAGTTGTTCTTTATTTTTGTAATTAATTAAAAATATAATATTTATTACAAAAATAAAAATCCAAAAATAATTAAAGAATTTTAAAATCTGGTTTAAAACCATTAAGATGGTGTTTTTCACTTAGCTTTTTGAAGTTTTCTTGTACATGGTTTTTATCAAAAATAATTGTTATTTACAGTCCCTGTAAAAATATGATAAATAACTATGATGGATTCATTTAAAGATTTTGGTGTTGTTTAAAATTTTACTTGTTTAATTTTTTGTTACACAGGAACAAAAATCTGGCCGGCTAACCGAAACTTATACACCTTAAAATTTGGACAACAACTTAGAACACCTTAAAGTTTAATTTGATCTAATAAAAGCTTCTTTTAAGGGTTTTTTTAACGTTTGTGTATTAAACAATTCATATAAGTGATAGGGGAACTTATCATTTCGTTTAAATTTATTTTTTATAAATTTGCCACCACATAAAGTATACATATATTTTCTGGATCCTTATAGATAGGGAAGTCGATTAAACCATTTTCATCTGTCCGTGTTATTGTTCAATTCAACTTTCTGCAGCCCCCACATAAATGGTATCATACTACCAGAAATATCTGCAAAAAAATTGCTGTTGAAATCCAGCAAAATCGTCTGATAACTGACCGAGATAAAATCTAAAAACCGAGACTACCTCTGTTAATTTCTCTAAAATTTGTATATAAAAACTTCTACAACTGCCCTGCAATTGCCACTACACGGGTGAAATGTAAGACTGCCCCATTAATTTTTCCTCCCAAACGTTTTTTTGAAACATAATTACCTTTATTTCCAGCTCCTAACAGAGTTGTCGTACAAACTTCAACGGTGGCGTCCTTAGAGTAATAAAGTGTATCAGAGTCCTCCATTAGTTTTCCCTCCTTAACATATTCCTTGAACATACATAATTTACAAATATGATGTGAAAACGCCCATAACTTTCCCTGAGTCGGCCTTAATTTTTAATTTCTCCTTCCAAACTCTCAGGGAGTTGCCATACAAAATTTAAGGTCAAAACCCCTACACTTTGTGAAGGGTACATTAGATTTGGCACATCTGAATATGACAATCTTGTTTTTCGTCAAACTGTAAAAGGTGAACTCTACTGGAACTTAAACTGTCACAGACATAAATGTTATTAAAAAACTGTAATTAAAACCAAAGAAATGCACATTTTCTGCAAAATCATCAAAGGTTCAGGTAGGGATGGACCGTTACACAACAGTTCTTACCAGGCACAAAGCCCCATATCGGTAGAGATAACACCAAGACAGCAAAAATTTCAAAAGGTGAAAAAAGCCAACCTCAACGCAAAATCGTGTTGCCATACCGGAAGAGGAAAATGATGCCCCCAATACTAAGAAAAATAACCCTAACTCTAATGATCTCTAATAATCTTATTAAGTTTTTAGTCAGTTTATTTGGGCAAAGTAATTTTTACGTGTCTAATAGTGCATTTACATTTACCTTATAAACAGGTTATAAGTTGTTTATGGTGTTAAACTAGTTTGAGAAACGTATTTATCCATACAAATAATAAACATGTTTATAACATGGTTTTGCGATAAACCGGTTCAAAATACTAGTTCTTGTTAATGCAACTCTATTTTTATACCCTTCACATAAGTGATAAGGGTATATGTATATATGTAAGTTTGTCATTCTGTTTGTAATTTCTTTATTATACATTTGGGACCCCATAAAGTATATATATTCTGGATCCTTGTATATAGGGAAGCCGATTTAGCGTTGTGAAAAATAGTGGCGAAAAAATCGGTATTGCAAAAAAAACTAGACTACCTCCTTTTTTTAGTCTATAACAACAACAAAGAACATACTTATGAATATAATAATAAAAAAACAACAAATAAAAGAAAAAAAACAAAATCAGTCATGTTGATATTACTGAACCACACCCAAAACGAAAATTTTATTAATATTGGTACTCACACATATAACAGGGTTGCCATACAAAGCTTAATTTAAACATTTTTAAAATCGCTCCTACGGCTTCCAGGGTTCTCCTACAAAGGTAAGACCGACCCGAATTATTTTATCAATCCAAACATTTCTGTGGAACATACTTACCCTCTATCTCCAGCCCCTAACATGGTTGCCATACAAAATTTTAAAAAAGAAGATAAAAATCGCTATAACTTCCCCGGAGTCGCCCGTAGAGGAAAAAAATGTATCACAGACCCCCATTAGTTTTTCCTCCCAAACGTATTCCTAGAGTATACTTACTCCATATCTCCACGCCCTAAGGGGGCTGCCGTACAAAATTTACAAAAATGCCCACAACTTCTGAGTCGGCCTTTGAGCAATAAAGTGTACGACCGACCCCAATTAGTTTGCCCACCCAAACATATTCCTAGAATATCCTTACCCTAAGGGGGTTGCCATACAAAATTTACAAAAATGATATGAAAATGCCCACAACTTCTTCAGAGTTGGCCTTAGGGCAATAAAGTGTACGACCGACCCCCATTAGTTTGCCCTCCCAAACATGTTCCTAGAATATACTTACCCCCTATCTCCACGCCCTAATGGGGTTGCGATAAAAAATTTACAAAAAAGATATGAAAATGCCCACAACTTCTTCAGAATTTGCCTTAGAGCAATAAAGTGTACGACCGACCCCCATTAGTTTTCCCTCCCAAACATATTTCTAGAATATACTTACCCTCTATCTCCACGCCCTAAGGGGATTATTTGTATTTGTATTATTTATTGGGTTTCTGATACAACAAGACAAATTATCTTATAAATTATAGTATCAGAATCAGAAAAGTTATTCAATAACACTATTTAAAGATATTAAAAATAAAATAAAAACAAGAAAAAAAAAAAACATTAATGAGTAATAAAATATTAATACATTAATAATATGAAAACTAAACAAAACTTAACAATAATTATGAAAATAATAATAATAAAAATAATTATGAAAAATATTCAACAAGTAATCTACGAAACCTTATTGTGTTGCTAGTGATCTGCAAATAATTAGGAAGTTGATTCCAGAGACGTATAGTAAATATAAAAAATTGACATTCTGAAGCATGGTCACGATGGCGAAACTGAACTATACTTCTTCCCCTTCTTGATTTTGAAAACTGTAATCTATCATACAGATATTTTGGCTCCTTTGTCGTTATAATTTTGTGAATAAAAATTATATTTTTGAATTTTAAATAAGTGGGAAAAGACATGTTGAATATACGGCATGAATATTGAGTGATATGATCAAATTTTCTTAGACCATAAATGTAACGAATAATGTTATTATACGTCATGGTGAGTTTTCTCATGTCATTTGAGTTGCAACCAGAAAAAATTTCTGATGAGTAGAGAAGTGTTGGCAGTAGATATGCTTTTGCTAAAAGGATTTTAACCTTCAACGGGGTAAATTGTTGAGTGGCCCATAAATTTCGCAACACACTGTATGTTCTGCCACACGCCTGGCTAATTTGATCCGACCAAGTTAAAGATTTGTTAAATGTTACACCCAAATTTCTAGCTGTGTTTACTATGTCTATTTTTGAGCCATCAAGAATAATATTAATGCCATCATCAATTAGTGTATTCTTTTTTCTTATTATTATGCATTTTGACTTCATTGGATTAAGGCGTAATCCGTTTGCAGAGGCCCACGTAGAAATTTTCTCCAAATCATTATTCAAACTGTAAAAGGTGAACTCTACTGGAACTTAAACTGTCACAGACATAAATGTTATTAAAAAACTGTAATTAAAACCAAAGAAATGCACATTTTCTGCAAAATCATCAAAGGTTCAGGTAGGGATGGACCGTTACACAACAGTTCTTACCAGGCACAAAGCCCCATATCGGTAGAGATAACACCAAGACAGCAAAAATTTCAAAAGGTGAAAAAAGCCAACCTCAACGCAAAATCGTGTTGCCATACCGGAAGAGGAAAATGATGCCCCCAATACTAAGAAAAATAACCCTAACTCTAATGATCTCTAATAATCTTATTAAGTTTTTAGTCAGTTTATTTGGGCAAAGTAATTTTTACGTGTCTAATAGTGCATTTACATTTACCTTATAAACAGGTTATAAGTTGTTTATGGTGTTAAACTAGTTTGAGAAACGTATTTATCCATACAAATAATAAACATGTTTATAACATGGTTTTGCGATAAACCGGTTCAAAATACTAGTTCTTGTTAATGCAACTCTATTTTTATACCCTTCACATAAGTGATAAGGGTATATGTATATATGTAAGTTTGTCATTCTGTTTGTAATTTCTTTATTATACATTTGGGACCCCATAAAGTATATATATTCTGGATCCTTGTATATAGGGAAGCCGATTTAGCGTTGTGAAAAATAGTGGCGAAAAAATCGGTATTGCAAAAAAAACTAGACTACCTCCTTTTTTTAGTCTATAACAACAACAAAGAACATACTTATGAATATAATAATAAAAAAACAACAAATAAAAGAAAAAAAACAAAATCAGTCATGTTGATATTACTGAACCACACCCAAAACGAAAATTTTATTAATATTGGTACTCACACATATAACAGGGTTGCCATACAAAGCTTAATTTAAACATTTTTAAAATCGCTCCTACGGCTTCCAGGGTTCTCCTACAAAGGTAAGACCGACCCGAATTATTTTATCAATCCAAACATTTCTGTGGAACATACTTACCCTCTATCTCCAGCCCCTAACATGGTTGCCATACAAAATTTTAAAAAAGAAGATAAAAATCGCTATAACTTCCCCGGAGTCGCCCGTAGAGGAAAAAAATGTATCACAGACCCCCATTAGTTTTTCCTCCCAAACGTATTCCTAGAGTATACTTACTCCATATCTCCACGCCCTAAGGGGGCTGCCGTACAAAATTTACAAAAATGCCCACAACTTCTGAGTCGGCCTTTGAGCAATAAAGTGTACGACCGACCCCAATTAGTTTGCCCACCCAAACATATTCCTAGAATATCCTTACCCTAAGGGGGTTGCCATACAAAATTTACAAAAATGATATGAAAATGCCCACAACTTCTTCAGAGTTGGCCTTAGGGCAATAAAGTGTACGACCGACCCCCATTAGTTTGCCCTCCCAAACATGTTCCTAGAATATACTTACCCCCTATCTCCACGCCCTAATGGGGTTGCGATAAAAAATTTACAAAAAAGATATGAAAATGCCCACAACTTCTTCAGAATTTGCCTTAGAGCAATAAAGTGTACGACCGACCCCCATTAGTTTTCCCTCCCAAACATATTTCTAGAATATACTTACCCTCTATCTCCACGCCCTAAGGGGATTATTTGTATTTGTATTATTTATTGGGTTTCTGATACAACAAGACAAATTATCTTATAAATTATAGTATCAGAATCAGAAAAGTTATTCAATAACACTATTTAAAGATATTAAAAATAAAATAAAAACAAGAAAAAAAAAAAAACATTAATGAGTAATAAAATATTAATACATTAATAATATGAAAACTAAACAAAACTTAACAATAATTATGAAAATAATAATAATAAAAATAATTATGAAAAATATTCAACAAGTAATCTACGAAACCTTATTGTGTTGCTAGTGATCTGCAAATAATTAGGAAGTTGATTCCAGAGACGTATAGTAAATATAAAAAATTGACATTCTGAAGCATGGTCACGATGGCGAAACTGAACTATACTTCTTCCCCTTCTTGATTTTGAAAACTGTAATCTATCATACAGATATTTTGGCTCCTTTGTCGTTATAATTTTGTGAATAAAAATTATATTTTTGAATTTTAAATAAGTGGGAAAAGACATGTTGAATATACGGCATGAATATTGAGTGATATGATCAAATTTTCTTAGACCATAAATGTAACGAATAATGTTATTATACGTCATGGTGAGTTTTCTCATGTCATTTGAGTTGCAACCAGAAAAAATTTCTGATGAGTAGAGAAGTGTTGGCAGTAGATATGCTTTTGCTAAAAGGATTTTAACCTTCAACGGGGTAAATTGTTGAGTGGCCCATAAATTTCGCAACACACTGTATGTTCTGCCACACGCCTGGCTAATTTGATCCGACCAAGTTAAAGATTTGTTAAATGTTACACCCAAATTTCTAGCTGTGTTTACTATGTCTATTTTTGAGCCATCAAGAATAATATTAATGCCATCATCAATTAGTGTATTCTTTTTTCTTATTATTATGCATTTTGACTTCATTGGATTAAGGCGTAATCCGTTTGCAGAGGCCCACGTAGAAATTTTCTCCAAATCATTATTCAATTCCCAAATTTTCTCAGTGATTAATTCCTTGGAACAACTAATATACAACTGAACGCCAAACAAAATTTACAAAAGTGATATGAAAATGCCCACAACTTCTTCAGAGTCGTTCTTAGAGCAATAAAGTGTACGACCGACCCCCATTAATTTCTTCTCCCAAATATATTCTTAGAACATACTAACCCCCTATCTCCACGCCCTAAGGGGGTTGCCATACAAATTTTACAAAAATTATATGAGAATGCCCTCAACTTCTTCAGAGTCGGCCTAAGAGCAATAAAGTGTAAGACCGACCCCCATTAGTTTCTTCTCCCACACATATTCCTGGAACATACTTACCCCCTATCACCACGCCCCAAGGGGGTTGCAATACAAAATTTACAAAAATTATACGAAAATGCCCAAAACTTCTTCAGAGTTGGCCTTAGAGAAATAAAATGTATGACCAACCTCCATTAGTTTCTTCTTACAAACATATTTCTAGAACATACTTACCCCCTATCACCACGCCCCAAGGGGGTTGCAATACAAAGTTTACAAAAATGAAATGAGAATGCCGTCAACTTCTTCAGAGTCGGCCTTAGAGCAATAAAGTGTAAGACCGACCCCCATTAGTTTCCTCTCCCAAACATATTCCTAGAACATACTAACCCCCTATATGCCCAAAGGGAGTTGCCATACAAAATTTACAAAAATGATATGAAAATGCCCACAACTTCTTCAGAGTCAGCCTTAGAGCAATAAAGTGTACGACCGAACCCCAGTAGTTTCTTCACCCAAACATTTACCAAGAACATACCAACCCCCTGTCTTCACTCCTTAAGGGGGTTACCATACAAAATTTACAAAAATTATATGCAAATGCCCAAAACTTCTTCAGAGTCGGCCTTAGAGCAATAAAGTGCACGACAGACCCCCATTAGTTTCCCCTCCCAAACATATTCCTTGAAAATACTTACCCCTTATCTCCACGTCCAAAGGGGTTTGCCATACAAAATTTACAAAAATGATATAAAAATGCCCACAACTTCTTCAGAGTCAGCCTTAGAGCAATAAAGTGTACGACCGACCCCCAGTAGTTTCTTCACCAAAACATTTACCAAGAACATACCAACCCCCTATCTTCACTCCTTAACGGGGTTGCGATACAAAATTTACAAAAGTTATATGCAAATGCCCAAAACTTCTTCCGAGTCGGCCCTAGAGCAATAAAGTGTACGACCGATCCCCATTAGTTTCTTTACCCAAACATATACCTTGAACATACCAATCCCTTATCTTCACGCCTTAAAAGGGTTGCCATACAAAATTTACAAAAATGATATGCAAAGGCCCACAACTTCTTCAGAGTCGGCCTTACAGCAATTCAGTGTACGACCGACCCCCATTAGTTTTCCCTCCCAAACATATTTCTAGAACATACTTACCCCTTATTTCCGCGCCCTAAGGGGGTTGCCATACAAAATTTGAAAAAAATTAGGATAAAAACCTCTACAACTTCCCCGTAGTCACCCGTGGAGCGTTAGAAAATGACACCGACCCCTATTTAAAAATAAAAAATATTTTATAAGTAAAAAAATGGATAAAAATTAAAAAAAAATTTGGGATCACGAAAGGCCAATGTGAAGGGTATATAAGATTCGGCACATCCGAATATAGCGCTCTTACTTGTTTTTTAATATTTTTCTGGCAACGCTAGTGATATTTGGCATTTGTTTGATGCATGTATCAGGTGGCCTTAGTTATTTAGCTGAGTAACGGTTTTTCGTTATTTAAATGTGAAATTCTGTTTATGTTTTTGTTTTTTTTCTTTTTTACAAACAACTAGTATTCTAAAAAAAGCTTAAAAAAAAGAAGAAAGAATTTGTGAGTTTTTGTTATCTGTCTTTTGATATTCTTATGACGATTAAGTTGATTTGTAGAACCGCTCCAGTGTTGCCGTTTGGTTACATTTGTTACATTTTATGTAACTTTTTGATCTACTACGTAACATGCAATATTTTAACAGTTATGGCATAATTTTCGTAACTTTTTGTACTTGCCACACAATAAGGTATGATATTTGGTGTAAGAAATATTTTTAAGTACTTTTATTGCCCACTTGTAATGAATCATATATAAATAGTTTTTAAAGGTTGTGACCATTTTATTCCCGGTTTTGGTTATAACTAGAGTATTGCACATGCCAACATTTTGTTCATATATGACGCTGTTAAAACTTTGATGCTATGATGTGTAATGCCTTTTCAAACATCATGTTGTGTTGTGTTGTGCTAAATTAAACCAAGTGTCTTGGCATGTTTTTTTGAAAAGCATGCCAAGACACTTTTTTACCCAACTTGGCTGCGTAGAAATTATGGCATGCGATGTTTGGGAACAAAGCAAATGTTCACATATGCCAGTTACATACATATGTATGTTTATGTAACTTTCGTTACAAAAAAGGGGCAAAATTTTCAAAAATTTAAAAAAAGTGGCAAAATAGTGTCAGCATAAAGAAGTCGCACAAAAAGTCACAGGCCCTTAAAAAGGTTGCAAAATGCAACTTTAGTCGACGAGTGGTCACTCTGCGTAGAATGTTGATTTATATATTTGTATAACGTTCTTCGTTTAATGCTCACTGGCTGTAGTAGATTAATATTATCAAAAGTATTATATTTTCTTAATTTCTGAAGCAAGGAGGATAAAAAAGTATATTATGAATTAAATAATTTTATTAAATATTTTTTTTTGTAAATTTTCACATATAATATGCTTTTAAGTAAAAATTTTATATGTAAATAAGATTTTGCTTTAATAATGATAATAATAATCTTAGACGGTTTCATTATGTATACATATACATTTGACAAAATATATACATTTTCAAAATAAAATTAAACAATTTTAGATTTATAATAGGTATTTAAACTAAATTCTGATTTTAAGACTGCAAAATGTTTTGTAAAGATGAAAAAAAATCTAATGAAGAAAATGCTCCAAACCGTCAATTAAAATAAAAAAAAAATACCAAACTAAAGTAAAAATATTGGTCCAAAAGAATGATATAAAGGAGCATTCCATGAAAAGAAGGAAATCTGAACAATTTTACAAACATAAACTTTTTTATATTTTTGCATCTACATAGAGAGATTAAGTTCTCATCTCAAAAAATTGACATATATCGTGACGAGTATATCACTTTTTTCATAAATATTTTTTTTTTGAGAGTATAAAGAATCTAGCTTTTCCTTTTGATTTTACACCATTTTTTGAGAGGTCGCTGCTAATACTGTTTTTCACATAAAACCTAATATTCTTTTCTGCGTTCAAGGGAGTGGTGAGCGGTATTGAACTGTATAATATTTTTTGTTGTAAAGTGCTTTGTTTCCGAGTAAGCAATTACAATGCAAAGGTAAATTTCTATGTCCCACACGTGACGCCTTTTTCCTTTTTTTTAATAATAACTGTAAGACAAGTAAACTAAACAAATTGATTTTTGTTGTTTAAAGCTAACTTTTGGTGGTCTAAAAGCTGACAAAAAAAATTTTCACTGAAACACTTAGCAAATAGTTTTTCGTTCGTGATAAAAAGGGTCTGTACGTGACGCCAAGAATTATGATATCTAAAATCTTTCAATCTTTCTGCCATCTACAAACTTTATTTATAATTTACCACACTACATTTGTGGGTCATCCAAATATGACTGGAACACAACCTTCCACCAGTACTGACCATATGCGGAAACTTCGCGAAAAGCGTAAGAAAGATGATCCAACCTTTAGCCCTAGCGAATCGAGAAGAATATGTGCGCTTTATAAGCGACAAAAAGAAAGTCTTTCAAAAATAGATTTAAAAGGCCTTGTAAGTTAAGAAAAGGGATAAAAAAAGTCTGCAAAGGGCCAAATTAATAAATCAAGGTCAAAATATTGACGAACCTTCTGTAAGTACCAAAATTCTCTTACAAGTCCAAACAAACTTTATCGAAAGCTGTTCAAAAGGCTCTAAAAGCCCTTCCTCAATCGCCAAGCAAAAAAAGAGCGATGGCAATCGAATTAGCGCTTAAATTGAATACTGCTCTAGCCGAAAGTTCAAGCTTGGACATATCAAATCTCGACCCGTATTACGAGGATGTGAAAGCCTTTTATTACCGTCCAGATATAGTATACACCTGTCCAGGCGCAACTGATTGATTGGTTGTGGTTTGGGGAAATGGAATTATAGAAAGGCGTTACAAGCATTATTTAACTATGTATCTACGGGAAGCTTTCTGCATTTTTACGGATGTTAATCCCAATATAGAAATAAGATTTTTAAAATTTTGTAGTCTTAGACCTTAAGACGTGCTACTTATAAAAAACGCTCCTTCAGATCAGTGCAAATGTATAAGACATGAAAAAAAAACAAAACTACTGTAACGACTGGTTTTGTAAAATTGTATGTGATCCTTATTTAGATTCTAAGTGCTGGAAAAATGAATGTGACCTCTGTTCTGATAACAAAAAACTATTACTGTCCATAGACTTAAGCCTGCATATAGAAAGAAGGGGAAAAAAATTCAGATAATAAACCACGTTTAACCACCCATTAAACAAGTTCAGTTGAACTGAAAGACAGACTGACTAATTCAGTTTATATAATGTTGAAACATGTTAATTTAAAAAGAATGAAGATGTACGTATCCTAAAAATTGATTATGCAATGCCATACGCTTGTGAATACCAGAATGAAGTTCAAAGCGCACGTTGGTCGCGAACGAGTGTCTTGTTGTTTAAGCTGCAACTTTTTACAAAGAAAATTGTCAAGCATAGAGTAAGCGCCGGTAATGTGGTATACCTATATGTTTTTAGATCGCCACACTTTTAATTTTGTGACGGTTTTGGTATGATTTAACTTCTATTTGCTTTACACAGCAGTTATGCCCTCAGACAATTTTACTCATACATACATTGACTTCTGCTGATCATACCGCCTTTCTCAGTATTAATAAAGACCCTAAAGAGGCCTCGAAACAACTGCAGCATCACGTATCCCATGTAGAAAAACGGTCAAATTTATGGGGTATTAAAATAAATGAGCAAAAATGCACCCACGTTAATTTTACTTTACGCAAGGAAACGTGCCGCCCAATTTTTATTAACAACCATACGGTGCCTCGACGTATTGTAACAAAATATCTTGGCTTTCACTTGGATCGCCGCCTCACATGAAAGCCCCATGGTGTTTTTACACCAGCAAAAAAGGTCGATCAGACACCAAAACGAGTTTTTGCAACTGACTCCCAAAATTACTTGCAAATATTAATTAAAGTATGACTTTATTAATTTTCTGAGAGCCGCAATATATTTAGCATAAGAAAATATTTAGCTTAAGAAAAAACTTACTATACCACATTACCAGTCTATACCACGTTACCCGCACTTACTTTACCTTATATGCTCGGATGCGAATTTTAAAGAAAAATTAAGATTTACCTTCAGTGGAAATAATTTGAAGCAATGGCTCGGCATCAGAATTTAAAAACCGCTATATGGGATAATTAATATTATTATTAATATTTTTAGCTTATTTCGCTTCTTAATTAATTTATGTGCCATCCTCAAAAATCTGAGAAAAAATTGGATCTGAATCACCATGCCATTAGAGGAATTACAAGCTTTTATTTCATCAAAGCCAATCAAAATATCGTTGAGTGCAAAAACATAGTTTATCTGTAGACGAAACTGCAAATAACTTTTGATTTTTGTGTATTTTATAAAAATAATTTAACTGTGTCCCTTCCGTGATGCCATTTGTCTCTTACGTGACAAAATAAAAAAGTTAATTTTTACCTATAAATATTTTTTTATTGAAAATTTATTATCATTATAAGTAAGCGTGGTTGTTAGTTGTAATTTCTTTCTTAGACATCTTTTCTCTATGTGCAACTGATTCGCTAAAATTTGGATTTAAACACTACAATTTTGAATGTTGGTTGACTCAGGCTGTCGCACACGTGACGAAGTTTGTTTAATTTTTTCTTTAATATTTTATGAATTATAAAAAACAAGTTCGATGTAGAATTGAAGACTACCACGCAGTTTAATTAATAGAAGAAAAAAAAAATTCTAAATTACCAATTAAAAGTTATATGTAAAATAAGTGCTAAAAAATAGTTGAATTTGTCTGTACGTGACGGTGGAATGCCCCTAAAGGTATATAAAATATTACAGTTCATCAAAGTAATGCCCACCCAAACATATTCCTAGAATATCCTTACCCTAAGGGGGTTGCCGTACAAAATTTACAAAAAGGATATGAAAATGCCCACAACTCCTTCAGAGTTGGCCTTAGAGCAATAAAGTGTACGACCGACCCCTATTAGTTTCTTCTCCCAAACATATTCCTAGAACATACTTACCCCCTATCTCCACGCCCTAAGGGGATTGCCATACAAAATTTACAAAAATGATGTAAAAATGCCTACAACTTCTTCAAAGTTTGCCTTAGAGCAATAAAATGTACGACCGACCCATATTAGTTTGCCCTCCCAAACATGTTCCTAGAATATATTTACCCCCTATCTCCTCGCCCTAACGGGGTTGCAATACAAAATTTACAAACATGATATGAAAATGCCCACAACTTTTTCAGAATTTGCTTTAGAGCAATAAAGTGTACGACCGACCCCCATTAGTTTGCCCCCCAAAACATATTCCTAGAATATACTTACCCCGTATCTCCACCCTCTAAGTGGGTTGCCATACAAAATTTGTAAATATTAGGATAAAACCCCTACAACTTCCCCGTCACCCGTGGAGCGTTAAAAAATGACACCACCCCCAATTTAAAAATTAGAAATATTTAATAAGTAAAAAAATGGTTACAAAGAAAAAAAAGTTTGGGATTGCGAAAGGTCAATGTGAAGGGTATATAAGATTCGGCACAGCCGAATATAGCGCTCTTACTTGTTTTGTTTAATTTGTTCTTACATTAAAAATATTTAAATCGCTACGGGTGAATAAAATAGAAACTAGATTGGCAGCACTCTTACACTCTTATACATTTTCTTTCAGTTTTCTCATTTGCCGCCTACTAAAACAGAAATAAGTTTGATCTGGCCACAGCTGCAACTGTAGTTATGTTGCCGTGTTGCTGTGAATCCGTCAAAATACAGTGAACTCGCGGAAACGTGAATATCCAGAATCGTGAACATCCAGAAACGTGAACACTTTTTATTTAACATTAACTACTCTAAAACGTGAACAAACATTGAAAGCTTTAAAACGTGAACAGCTTTTTTTGAGTTTTTTTTTGGTTTAAATTAATTTTAATAGTTTTGCCAGTTCCCGAATTATGCAATAAAAGGATCTACAAGCGATATACATAGTTTTATTTGCAAAAAGTTAATTTTTGTGGTCGGATTAATGAGATAATTATGTATTATCCAAAAAACAAAATTTTAAAATTTTTAAATTAGACTTTTCGGGTTAAAGCGTTGTTAAGTTTTGACTAGATTTGGATGTTTTTGAACTAATAACAATAAATTGATAAAAAAAATTAAATTCGTTAGAAAATAATTAAAAAATATCCAATCAGAAACGTGAACAAAATCGAAAACATGAACACCCTTGGTAAAAATTAGTTCACGTTTCCGCGAGTTCACTGTAATTGTGTACAATGCATGTGTTTTATTTTTGAGAGAATGGTGTCGGTAGCCTGCCGGTGTCTATGTGCTAATAACATAAAACCTAGAGTTTATATGTTTTAACAGTTAAAAATAAGCGGTATTCATGTTTTCATCTTAAAAAATAAAAATACTAATATTAAATTAATAATAAAATATTAATATAACTAAATATTAAAAAACCCCCCAAACTTTGCACGAATGCTAAAGTTGAACAAGACATAAATTTTAAGCTATGCAACTCTAATTAGCGCATTGTATGTGACAGCATATGTTTGGTTTACAAATAATTTTTGCAAATACTTTTTATTTGTTAAAGCTACGTTCCTCCTAATATATGTAGTTGTTCATATTCGAAAAATTTTAACGTCATACAGCGATGCCAACTTAGCTATTTTGGAGCTAGATGTAGCTCTTTTTAATTGCTTCTAACTCGAAAATTTTCCCTCTGGCTTTTTTTTTAAAAAAGGAGCTAACACAGCTCTCTTCTACTGTGGAATCGGCACGTTTGGCACTTTTTGCATTTTATAGTAAATTTTTCCGTTTTTACCTAATTGTTTTGTCTTTGTGGCATTAACGGAACATATAAAACTATTCACTGATTTAATCCATTTATTACAAAGCCTGACAAATAAAATCATTATACCGACAGATGACTTCGATTAAATAAATGGAGAATTTGAATCTTAAATAAATAACAACTGTTATTTATGATATAACTTTGAGATTTTAATATAACTAATTCAGATAAACACATCGATAAATGTAATTTAACACAGTTCATTAAAACTAATTTATGAAATTAGGGCAAAGCTTTCAACAAATTTTAAGGTGTTTGAAAAAATTTCGGCATTTAGCGTAAAAAAGGTTTTTTTGCAGGATTCAGAAAATACTTAATGTGTTATAAAAGAATTTGAAGAAATTGAAGAGCTGTAAAATTGCTCAACAAATTTAAAACTGTATCAGGGGAAAAATTTAGATAGAACCGACCAATTTTGGATCAAAGTGCATCAGTGTTAAAAAATATTTTTGTATCCATACTCTAATGCTAAAGTGAAAAATAACATTTAGTGCTATAAATTTTTTAAGGATCAAATAAGAAACCGCATGGCTTTGAATACGGTTAATAGTTTAATTCATATAAAATATGGCCAGGTGTTTCACCTGCTGCTTAAAATACGAGTTACCAGCAAGCGTATTTGTAAAAGTAAATTCAATTGAAATACATATATAATAAATTAAAATATTATATAAAAACAAATCTATGGCCGGAAGAAGAAAATGTTACTCTTTTTGAAAATGATTATTTATATGTAAATGTGTGTGGTCATATTGTTAATGTTGATAACCATTTGTATTAATTGCTGCTGTGAAATAATTTTATTTAATATTATTATTTTTTTTTTATTTTTTCTATTATTTTTATGTTTTTAAAAAAATCTTAAAGCACAATTTGAATAATAAATACATTTATAGATACATATATAACGAAAAAATTTTAAATTTGTAAAATTAGCTCCTTTTAGCTCTTTTTGACTACTCGGTTGGCTCATTTTGCCTCTAAATTGTTGGCATCACTGACGTCAAATAACCTGGTCTTACATAACGAAGAATTTTTTTCATAGTTTTTTTATTATTGAGTCTACGCTTTATCAAATTAATAATAAACATTCAAATCATAAAACTAAGTAATTAATATTAGTCCAGCCAGTGCCTGACTAAAATTTTAGTTCAAATAATTAAATTAATAAATTTTAGTGGTTTTATCTAAGCGCAATAGTGTCTCTTCTTTTAAGGCAGGTGTGCCCACTATGCTTAGACCTTCCACATAATCCTTAACTGATGCAATTCTGTGTACCTCCAGCAAGTTTTTTAATCGATTTGTACACTCTTTTAGCTTAGTTTTAAGTTGGGGCCGCCAAAATAAAATTCTAAGAATGATAGCTGGTGCTTCTTGGTATATTAAAAACAGCAACATCCACAAGGATCTAGAAGTTCCTCTAGAAAAATGCGAAATCTGAAACTATGTGGACAAGTATTTAAATAAGCATAGTGGGCACACCCGCCTAAAAAGAAGAAATACTATATCGCCTAGATGAAACCTTTGAAATTAGTTAATTTTATTGTAAGAACTTAAATTTTAGTCTGGTACTGACTGGACTAGTATAAATTAATAAGTTTTAAGATTTAAATACTTATTGTTAGTTCTCTTAAGGCGAAGATTCAATAATAAAAATATGAGAAAGAAAAAAAATTGTATACAAATTTTTGCTTTTTATTTTGGCTTAAGTTTATTATATAATTTCTTTTACTAGAAGAAACTATGTACTATTTTTCCGTTAATGTTGAAAGAAACTTTTATTTGAAAAAAACATGTTTTTTCTACTGAAACTGGTTGAGTAGAATGCATTTTCGAAAGCAGCTACGCAATTTCATCATCAGTACTCTTTGAACGGTAGTAGTGTATTTTGAATGTAAACATTTATTGTTTTTGTTGTTGACTTAGCTCCAGACTGTAGAAACTTACTTTTTTGATTTGGAGCACTTTCGCAAAATACATTACTTAACCTTTGTAATAAACTTTTGGGTTTTAAAGTAAAAAAACCTTTCAAATTAATCTCTGCTCCTCACGTTTTGCGCAATGAAGATAAGCTTTACATAATTCAGAATTATGTATTTTCTTTTATTATGTATTAACATTAAACACTCTACGGTTTAGGTTTTATTTGCAACTAAACTTATTTCTCTTTTTTGTTTTATACAGCAGCGGAGGGCATGCTGACACGGTCCACACGAATGTGTCTGTGTATAAGCACACCTGAGGGTTTCGCGCATAAACATGCCGCCCCCTTCCTATAGCGCGTCCAAAGCAATAGAATTCTTTGAAGAAAGTATATGGGTTTGTTAGTTACGGATTATAATGGCAATAGACAATAGAATTAGGGGGAAAAAGTGGTATTGATTTATAAGTATAATTTCAATATGAAATAGATGTGATACAAGAAAGGATATAGTTGTGTGTATAATATCAAAAGGTACAGTGGCTAGACAAATGAGTTGGGGGTTGATGCCAGCTCCTAATCCAAAGTTGATGGTGGAATTGATAAAAAAAAATCCAGATCCGCTAGACATTGGTTCGTATATGACTCAGCCACTCTTCGGTCAAGTCTCTTCTTTGATTGAGATCCGCGGTGAGCCTGGCGGTAACCGTAAAGTGTAATATGTATATAAATTTGTCACTATAACATTTTTCTAGTAATATTTACAAATTTCCATACTATTCTGAGGTTAATTTACCCCTAAGGGGTAAGGACTGAGATGTGAGCAGATGATAATGAGAGTTTTTGTCCAGCCTTCGGAATGTAGGCATTACATAGTTTTTCCTTCGTTTATTGGTTGCAGCGGAAAATTAGTACTTGTCTTATATACGTTTCACATTGGTCTTTTAATATACCCCGCGAGTTTTAAAGTCCATAAAAAACTTTACAAAATATTAACGTTCGTTTGGATAATAGAAATAGGTAAGTAACATTTTAGGTTATAGTTTCCGAGATATAGCGTATCGAAAATTTCATAAATATTGTTAATTTGTATAGGAGCTACCCCTTCTCCTGGCCCCACCCAAAAAATTTGTTCTTCAAAGTGTAGACCTTATCGTCCAACTACTTTTTGCAGAACATTTAAAGTCGATTTCTGTTATAGTTTCCGAGAAAATTACATAAAAATTTTTCATTTGTATGGGAGCTACCCCTTGTTCACCCCACACTCAAAACATTTTCCTGCAAATCGTAGGTCTTGTTGTCCAATTACTTTTCGTAAAACATATAATGTCGATAGTTAATATAGTTTCCGAGATATAGCGTATCGGAAATTTCCTTAAAATTTTTAATTTGTATGGGAGCTATCTATCCCTTCTCCTGGCCCCACCCAAAAAATTTTTTTTCAAAGCGTAGGGTTTGTTGTCCAATTATTTTTTGTAGAACATTTGATGTCGACAGCTGTTATAGTTTCCGAGATATAGCGTATCGAAAATTTCATAAAACTTTTGAATTTGTGTGGGAGCTACTCCTTCTTCACCCTCCACCCAAAAAGTTTTTTCTTTAGAGCATAAACCTTGTTGTCGAATAACTTTTTGTAGAACATTTGATGTCGAAAGCTGTTATCGTTTCCGAGATATAGCGTATCGAAAATTTCATAAAAATTTTTAATTTGTATGGGAGCTATCCCTTCTCCTGGCCCCACCCAAAAAATTTGTTCTTCAAAGTGTAGACCTTATCGTCCAACTACTTTTTGCAGAACATTTAAAGTCGATTTCTGTTATAGTTTCCGAGAAAATTACATAAAAATTTTTCATTTGTATGGGAGCTACCCCTTGTTCACCCCACACTCAAAACATTTTCCTGCAAATCGTAGGTCTTGTTGTCCAATTACTTTTCGTAAAACATATAATGTCGATAGTTAATATAGTTTCCGAGATATAGCGTATCGGAAATTTCCTTAAAATTTTTAATTTGTATGGGAGCTATCTATCCCTTCTCCTGGCCCCACCCAAAAAATTTTTTTTCAAAGCGTAGGGTTTGTTGTCCAATTATTTTTTGTAGAACATTTGATGTCGACAGCTGTTATAGTTTCCGAGATATAGCGTATCGAAAATTTCATAAAACTTTTGAATTTGTGTGGGAGCTACTCCTTCTTCACCCTCCACCCAAAAAGTTTTTTCTTTAGAGCATAAACCTTGTTGTCGAATAACTTTTTGTAGAACATTTGATGTCGAAAGCTGTTATCGTTTCCGAGATATAGCGTATCGAAAATTTCATAAAAATTTTTAATTTGTATGGGAGCTATCCCTTCTCCTGGCCCCACCCAAAAAAAAAAAAATACTTTTTGTGGAACATATAATGTCGATAGCTGTTATAGTTTCCGAGATATAGCGTATCGAAAATTTCATAAAACTTGTTAATTTGTGTGGAAGCTACCCCTTCTTCACCTATTACCCAAAAAATTTTTTCTTTAGAGCATAGGCCTTGTTGTCAAATAACTTTTTGTAGAACATTTGATGTCGAAAGCTGTTATCGTTTCCGAGATATAGCGTATCGAAAATTTCATAAAAATTTTAAATTTTTTGGGAGCTACCCCTTTTTCTGCCCCACCAAAAAGATGTTTTCCTTAAAGCGTAAGTCTCTATGTGCAATAACTTTTTGTAGAACATTTGATTTCTGTTATAGTTTCCGAGATATAGCTAATCGAAAATTTCATAAAAATTGTTAATTTGTATGAGAGCTACCCCTTTTTCTGCCCCCACTCAAAAACAATTTTTCTTTAAAGCATATGCCTTGATGTCCAATTGCTTTTTGTAGAACATTTCATTTCGATGTCTGTTATAGTGTCCGAGATATAGCGTATTGAAAATTTCATGAAAATTGTTAATTTGTATGTGAGCTACCCCTTTTTTTGGCTCCACCAAAAAAAAGTTTTCCTTAAAGCGTAAGTCTCTATGTCCAATTACTTTTTGTAGAACATTTGAGTTCGATATCTGTTATAGTTTCCGAGATATAGTCTATTGAAAATTTAAAAAAAATTGTGAATTTGTGTGGGAGCCACCCCTTCTTCTGCTCCCACCCAAAAAAATTTTTTCTTTAAAGCGCAAGTCTTGATGTCCAATTACCTTTTTTGAACATTTGATTTCGATATCGGTTATTGTTTCCGAGATATAGCGTATCGAAAATCTCATAAAAATTGTTAATTTGTATGGGAGCTACCCCTAATTCTGCCCTCACCCCAAAAATTTTTTCTTTAAAGTATAAGCCTTGATGTCCAATTATTTTTTGTAGAACATTTGATTTCGATATCTGTTACAGTTTCCGAGATATAGCGTATTGAAAATTTTATAAAAATTGTTAATTTGTATGTGAGCTACCCCTTTTTCTGCCCCCACCAAAAATTTTTTTTCTTTAAAGCGTAAGTCTCTATGTCCAATTACTTTTTGTAAAACATTTGATTTCGATGTCTGTTATAGTTTCCGAGATATGGCGTATTGAAAATTTCATAAAAATTGTTAATTTGTATGTGAGCTACCCCTTTTTCTGCCCCCACCAAAAAATGTTTTTCCTTAAAGCGTAAGTCTCTATGTCCAATTACTTTTTGTAGAACATTTGATTTCGATATCTGTTATAGTTTCCGATATATAGTCTATTGAAAATTTTATAAAAATTGTTAATTTGTATGTGAGCTACCCCTTTTTCTGCCCCCACCAAAAAAATTTTTTCCTTAAAGCGTAAGTCTCTATGTCCAATTACTTTTTGTAAAACATTTGATTTCGATGTCTGTTATAGTTTCCGAGATATGGCGTATTGAAAATTTCATAAAAATTGTTAATTTGTATGTGAGCTACCCCTTTTTCTGGCTCCAGCAAAAAAAGTTTTCCTTAAAGCGTAAGTCTCTATGTCCAATTACTTTTTGTAGAACATTTGATTTCGATATCTGTTATAGCTTCCGAGATATAGTCTATTGAAAATTTTATAAAAATTGTGAATTTGTGTGGGAGCCACCCCTTCTTCTGCCCCCACCCAAAAAAATTTTTTCTTTAAAGCGCAAGTCTTGATGTCCAATTACCTTTTTTGAACATTTGATTTCGATATCGGTTATTGTTTCCGAGATATAGCGTATCGAAAATCTCATAAAAATTGTTAATTTGTATGGGAGCTACCCCTAATTCTGCCCTCACCCCAAAAATTTTTTCTTTAAAGCATAAGCCTTGATGTCCAATTATTTTTTGTAGAACATTTGATTTCGACATCTGTTACAGTTTCCGAGATATAGGGTATTGAAAATTTCATAAAAATTATTGATCTGTATGGGAGCTACCCCTTCTTCTGCCCCCACCCCAAACATTTTTCCTTCAAAGCGTAGGTTTTGTTGTCCAATTACTCTTTGTAGAATATTTGATGTCGATAGCTGTTATAGTTTCCGAGATATAGCGCATAAAATATTTCACCAAATTTGTGCAACTGTAGAAAAAATACCACTTCCCCTGATCCTATCTGAAAAATATTTCTCCATTATTTAGGTTTCTACTTTAAGGGTATCCGTGCCAAGTTTTGTGGCAAGAATTACTATACTTACTGAGATATATAGGGATATATGAACGGATTTGGTCCTAAAAAAATAGGTTATTTTGGGGTTTCGCTTATATCTCGGTCAATAGTAAACCGATTTGCTGATTTTAAATAGCGATTGTCTTCTAGGTATTTCTAATAGGTTAACACCACTAGCTGGTCCGTATCTTTTCATTTGACTCCGGAAACTTGATTTCAATAGACGGACAGACTGACATAGCTACATCAACTTCCCTATCTATAAGGATCCAGAATATATATGTATGCTTTATGAGGTCGCAAATGGATAACAAAAAAATTGCAAACGGAATGACAAACTGATATATACCCTGCTCACTATGGGTATAAAAAGAAACGAACTTTTTTAAGAATTTCACTCGCTGATATTGCCCATGTATCGGTAACGGTATTAAAAAAATTGTCATTTCGGTATCGGTATTTTGATTATATCGGTATCGGTAACGGTATTAGTTCTTTGATTTCGGTATCGGTATCGGTATTTTGATTATATCAGTATCGGTATAGATACTTACTTAATGGTACATATTCAAAAAAATTCAAAAAAAACTCTATATTGAATTTAAAACCATAGTTAAGTTTTTATTTCTATGTTCTCTTTTTATTAGGCTAATAAAAAATTAAATTGCTCACTTCTTTGAAAACTAATAGAAACATAAAGTAGAGTTTCTAACATCAAACATTTGTATAATAAAAAAATATTTTTTAAATAAATAAAAAATCAGTATTCGTAAAAATATGTAAATATCAGGGTACACTCATACAAGTTATATCAAGAGCCTAGCTGACTATAAATATTTTAGAAAGTGAATAGGTTAGGTTAGGTTAGGTAGAACAGGCAGCCGTTGAAGGAAAGGATACAGCTCACTTGTACTTTGTACTTTTTTAAGGTAAAATGTTTAAAAAATATTACATCAAAAACATTTCTTTTAGCTTCTAAATTAAACTCAATTTAAAAAAAAATAAAAAATAAAATTGAATTAATAATTAATAGCCTTGAAAAAAACATTTAAGTTTACTGTTTGGGATATTTAAAAAGCATTTCCTTTTTTAGATGCATATGTAAATAATAAGGAACACAATATATTTTTTTTTCTCATATTTTTATTATTGAATCTTCGCTAATGCGAACTAACAAAAAGTATTCAAATCTTAAAACTAAGTAATTTATATTAGTCCAGTCAGTACCAGACCAAAATTTAAGTTCTCATAACAAAGTAAATTAATTTAAACAGTTTCATCTAAGTTCAATAGTGTCCCTTCTTTTCAGACGAGTGTGTCCACTATGTTGCAAGATGTTTCGAGCGAGCGGATTTGGATGCGTTTCCAGCTTGTTTAAATACTTGTCCACATAGTTCAGGATTTCGCATTTAACTAGTGGAACTTGTAGATCCTTATGGATGTTGCTGTTTATAATATACCAAGGAGCACCAGTTATCATTCTTAGGATTTTGTTTTGACGACCCCAACTTAAAACTAAGCTAAAAGAGTGTACAAATCGATTCCTACCCTCTGTATAACATGTATAATTTGAACGTGTAACGCGCTGTTTTCGTTACTTTTTTAACGATTCACAGAACAAGACATAATATTTGATAAAGGAGATATTTTGAACTAAATAATTGAAATGTATGTACATTATTGGTAAGATCAAAAGTGGGAGTTTAAGACATTCAATGCAATATTTTAAAATCAAGTATAAGTAATTAAAACATTATTTCTATTTACAATGATTAATTGAAGACTGTGAAGGGTGTGACATTACAAATTTTGATTTTAGAATCGTGTTGTGAAAAAGATTGTTGAGAGCAGGCTTAATTTTTTTTATTTTATTCCGTAGCTTAAAGTGTTTTTATCATATGTTTATCACACTTGATTTCTACAAAAAAATTATTTTTTCTTCGTGAATTGACCAGAAGCAAGAAATGTAACATGGGGAGTGGAATGTTTTGTATTTATTTACTAATTTGCATTCACAGATTTTCGAAATAAGTATAAGAATGTTTTTTTTTGTGCAGAGAGCCTGCTTGAAACTGACGAATGTTTGGAGTGAACACGAAAACTGCTAGAAAACCGCTTAAATTTGATCTTTAAGAAAATGAAAAATTAAAGTGCGTATATGTCTATGCAGATTTTTTTTTGGCTTAAAAGCAACGAGTTTTAATTAGTTATAATAAGATCTAAAGAAATATCTGAGCTCGTAAAAAAGGTGCTGTCCACGCGTACTATTTTTTGGACATATATGGCTGCCAAAGCAGTCGGAAAAAAATGTCATTTGCAATGCAACTTAATAAAGTCATGCATTCCTAAACGCTACCATGTAAACATTGACAATGTTACTCATCCCTAAATGTATGAAAAAAGTTAACGATACGCAAACAAAAGCAAACTTTGTATCAGAGTATTGCAAAATCACATTTTCTCTTGATTTAATCTGATGCTAAAATTTTAAGTGATTTGAACGAGTTGAATAAAAATCTGTCTTGAATAAAATCAGCTTTGTAAGTAGTTATAATTTTTTACTCATTTTAAATTAAAAACTGTAAGTTCAGAAAGGGGAAATTATAAATTGTTTTTCAACTATTTTCAGATTTACATAACGATTTTTTTTATTAAATTATTATTTATTCTCTTTTCAAGTTTCTACGTATTTTATGGTGAATTTTTACTTAACAATTTTTAAAGTAATCGACGTGCACGCTTTGTTTTTTTTAACAAACCAAAGCTATATAAAATAAAAAATTACCTTCTAGAAAGTTTGTTAATACAAGCCTTAAATTTTTTGTGAAAGCTTTTGTAAAAGGTTTGCGAATAAATATTTATTCAAGAAAACTGATCTTTTGTGACAACAATGGCAATCAGTGCTTATAAGCATTTCACAAGTCTAATGATATAACAAGCTGACAGAAATTTTTTTTTTTTTTTTTTTTTTTTTCATATATTTTATTATTGGATCTTCGCTTAAGCGAACTAACAATAAGTATTCAAATCTTAAGACTAAGTAATTAATATGAGCCCAGCCAGTGCCAGACTAAAATTTAAGTTCTCATAATAAAATAGTTATCTTCATCTAAGCGCAATAGTATCCCACCTTTTCAGACGGGAGTGTCTACTATGTTGCAAGATACTTCGAGCGAGCGGATTTGGATGCGTTTCCAGCTTATTTAAATACTTGTCCACATATTTCAGGATTTCGCTTTTAACAAGTGGAACTTCTAAATCCTTATGGATGTTGCTGTTTTTCACATACCACGGAGCACCAGTTATCATTCTTAGGATTTTATTTTGACGGCGTTGTATTTTTTCGATGTTAGAGGCGGAAGCAGTGCCCCATAATTGTATATCGTAGCACCAAATTGGTTTTAAAATCGAGTTGTAGATTAGAAGCTTACAATCAAGACGTAGCACAGAGTTTCTACCAATTAGCCAGTGGATTTGAGCAGATTTAAGTTTCATTTGCGTCAGCTTAGCATCTATATGAGGCTTCCATGTAAGGCGGCGATCTAGGTGAATACCAAGATATTTTGTCTCAGATCGTTGAGGCACATTATGGTTGTTGATAGTGATTGGAGGGCACGTTTCTTTGCGTAAAGTAAAAGTTACGTGGGTACATTTTTTGTTCATTTATCTTTATTCCCCATAACTTTGCCCATTTCTCGACTTGGGTTACGTGTTGTTTCAGCTGGTTCGAAGCCTCTTTAGGGTCTTTGTGAATACTAAGAAAAGCAGTGTCGTCAGCAAATGTCGACGTGTGTGTGAAACTATTGGTTGGCATATCTGCCGTGTAAAGCAAGTACAAAATTGGACCTAGTATACTTCCTTGAGGGACACCAGCCTCTATTGGTTGGGAACAACTTATTTGGTTTCCCTCTTTGATCATAAATTGTCGGCCTGTTATGTATTTTTCTAAAAGGTTGAAAATATTAGCTGGAAGGTTGAGCTTTAGTTTGTTTAGAAGGCCTTCATGCCATACTTTGTCGAAAGCTTGTGAGACATCGATAAAAAGCCCGGAGCAGTACTTCTTTTCCTCAAAGGCTTTTCTTATAACCTGTACCAACCTGTGAGTTTGTTCGATGGTACTATGTTGACTTCTAAAGCCAAATTGTTGATTTGGAATGCAGTTGTTGTCATTCAGGATCGGATTTAGCTTGTTTTTTAACAGTTTTTCGAACAATTTTGACATTGTGGGTAACAAACTTATGGGCCTATAAGATTCTACCTTCGAGGGATCTTTGCCAGGCTTAGGAATCATCTTTACTAAGGCAACTTTCCATACACGCGGAAAATGTTCAAGCCGAATTATCGCGTTAAAAATAAAAAGAATGATTCTTTTAGCAGTAAGAGGCAGCTCTATGAGCATTTTGTTGCTTATTTTGTCAACGCCAGGAGCTTTTTTACCGTTAAGGTTAGCGATAGCCTCTACAACATCTGCAAATCGGAAACGTATTTCTAAAAGACGTCTTGCAACAACAGGCGGTAATTCCCTCACGTCAGTGCATGTATTGGGAGTGAATACGTTTTTGAAGTGATTTGCGAACAGATCGCATTTTTCTTCATCATTTCTAGCCCAGGATCCTCTTAGATTGCGCAGTGGTGGTTTTGCGATAACAGGTCTTTTAAGACGTCTGGCTGATCGCCATAAGGAATAATTTGTCGCGTCTAGACCTTCCAGGTACTCTTTCAGTGATGCCATTCTGTGAGCCTCCAACAAGCTTTTTAGTTGGGTTGCACATTCTTTCAGCTAAGTTTTAAGTGGGGGCGATCTATGTTTTTGCCATTCCCTGCGGGCTTTTCTTTTTTCAGATACGAGCTTTTCCACATCTTCAGAGAAAATTTTGTTGTACCTAGCCTGGCGGTAGGTAGAAGACGCATGTTCAACGGCTTTTTTAATGTTTTCATTTAGGACGCTCAGACAATCATCTATGTCTCCGGGAGTTTTTAGCGATTGGTTCTCCGCGCAGTGCGTACTAATATATTTTTTATATTTCAACCAATTAATTCTTTTAGATAAGAAAAACTCACTAGCTGCTATTTGGTGAGGACTGCAAATAGTGATTATTGTGGGTGAGTGGTCAGAAGATAAATATAAGGAGGCTTGAGCCTCAATGAGCTCCAAGGATATACCTCTTGCTACGCCAAAATCAATTACGTCTGGAATTTTATTGTGGTCTGTTGGCCAGTAGGTTGGTTGTCCAGTTGAAATAACGAAAAGTCCCATTTCCGACACGGAGTCATACAAGACACGACCTCTGGGACTAATTAGGCGGGAGCCCCAGTATGTGTGCTTTGCGTTATAGTCTCCAGCAGCTATGAAGCGGGGACCTAATGATTTGTAGAAATTTTTGTACTGATCCTTCGTTATGGAGAATCTGGGTGGACAGTAAACTGATGAAATAACAAGGTTATGGAAAAATTCATCAATGCAGACGTTTGTTGCTTGCATATAACATTCAGATAGGCCAGAAAAATTAACTAATTTTTTTTTACTTTGTCTAAAATAAACCAAAAAAAAACAGACCAGTGCTGGCTATTGTTTCAGGGCCTTTCATAGGTTTCCAGTACTGGGCGTTTTTTACGGATGCGAGTGCTAGCGGTTACCAAAAATTAATTAAAATTTTAAATTTCTGGTTATTATAACATAAAATAGCTAAAAACTGCGTTTCTTTAAACCGGATGATTAGATGTTTTAAAAATCGTATATAATGACTAATTATTTTATGCACTTCCCTTGCATTTGTCCACTGCAAAATAATGTTAAAATTGTGTATCCGGGGGCAAATTACGGCAATTGATTCGAATCGAAATTTAAACATTTTTATTAGAATTCCTATATTAAAAGCATTGACAGCTCGATCGAGTAGAATTTCGATTCGAATCGAATGCCGTAATTTGCCCCATGGTTTTTTTGCACTTTTGCCAAAGCTATAGCAGTGTTGTCATAAGCTGATATTACAAAACTTCTAATTTCTTAAAAACAAAGCGCTGGATATTTGAAAAACCATTAAATCACAATGATAATTAGAATTTTACCCAAAAAAATTTGTGTTTTTATAGGCATAAACGTTTAAAATAATATTAACTTGACATTAATTATGCATTATGCCGAATCAATTTAATGTTAAAAAGTATAAAAATTTAATTTTTGACAATTTTAACACAATTATTTAAGCATTTTTGGCCAAAAGAGAAGTTTTTACTAACACTTAGCACTGTTTTTGAGACCTTAAGTGCCAAACAAAAAATATGACAAGAACTATGGCAAGCCTTAGTTATACACTGCTGGCAAAGTTTAAGAGAAGCGACTACGTTAACCAACGTTAAACCATGAGCATGGCGTCATTTTTTTGTCTGTTATTCTCATTAAGCTCAACATCCCTTAAATGCTAGGATTTTTTGTTCAGTTTCACTCACTGATTGAATTTATGTTGATTTTTTTGAACGTTGAATAAATTCAAAAAGCCAACAACAACAGATCGAATGAAATGATTTTAAATCGTGCATTGGTTTATGTCATGTGATACGTTTGAACAAAATGACAAAACTGAATAGGTTTTCGTATCATGATTTAATCATGAACAAATTTTATTCTGAGTAAGCCAGTCTACAATGTGTATCACTAATTTTATTACTGCTTTGTTGATATTTTGTGCAAAATAATTACAAACCAAGGTTGGCAACCGAAACGAGTAACAGTATCGGAATCGGTAACGGTATTTAAAAATTTGTCATTTCGGTTTCGGTATCGGTATTTTGATTATATCGGTATCGGTATAGATACTTACTTAATGGCATTTATAAAAAATATAAAAAATCTATATTCAATTTAAAAACACAGTTAAGTTCTCTGTTTTATTAGGCTAATAAAAAAAATAAATTGCTGACTTGTAGAAGTATGTACATTGTTTAAAAACATTTTTAAAATCTAAAAGAAACATAAAATAGAATTTCAAACATTTGTATAATAAAAAAATATTTTTTAAATAAATAAAACATCAGTATTCATAAAAAATATGTAAATACCAGGGTACACTTATACAGGTTATATCAAGAGCCTAGCTGACTATAAATATTTTAGAAAGTGAATAACAAAATAATTAATTTTGTATTAAGTTTTAAATTTTTTGACATTTACTTTTTCAAACACAAAAAGGAAATGCAGAGGGCGAATTTTTGAATTCACCTTGATACTACCTGAACTAGTGTACCCTGGTAAATACCTTGTACTTTTTTAAGGTAAAATGTTTAAAAAATATTATATCAAAAACATTTTTTTCAGCTTCTAAATCAAATTCAATTTTTTGAAAAAAATAATAAAAATTTAAATTTAATTAATAATTAATAGCCTTGAAAATACATTTAAGTTTACTGTTTGGGATATTTAAAAAGCATTTACTTTTTTAGATGCATATGTAAATAATAAGGAACACAATATATGTATGGTTAATTAAAACAGCTCCGCGTTGGATCGAATCACAATGACTGAATTTAAACTATATCCTAATCTAACCTATTGGCGCTAGGGTGTAATATATATTTTACCCCCGAAAATTTTCCTTTTACACTAACTTGTGTACCTGGTGCAGCTAACACAACTTTTGCTATCTTATATATAAAAGAACAATTTTTTTTTGTTAGTGACACCGCTTATAACTCAAGAACGGCTGGACCAATTTTAATGAAACTTGAAAAAAAGATATACCCGATATCTCGGAATGCGTTTTAGGCTAATTTGTTTTTGGAAATTCCGACTGGGCGTGGCACCTCCCATACAAACCGAACAGTTTTTTTCACATAGCTCAATACCTATTATAGCTGAAGTCTCCAAGTTTGGTACTGCTAAATTATTTTTTGATATGCATAATTGAGTTGTGTATGGGCAGGAAAAAATAAATATGCGTGGCACCTCCCATACAACGAAATTTTTTTTTTGTATATATCTCAACAACTGTAATAGCTGAAGTCTCCAAACTTCGAGCACATGTTTATAGTGCTAATATGCGTAATTGAGCTTTGTATGGGCAGGAAGAAATGAATGAGCGTGGCACCTCCCATACAACAAAAATAGTTTTTTGTATATATCTCAACAACTGTAATAGCTGAAGTTTCCAAACTTCGTACGGATGTTTATAGTGCCAATATGCGTAATTGTGCTCTGTATGGGTCGGAAGAAATAAATGGGCGTGGCAGCTTCCATACAACAAAAATTGTTTTTTTTTATATATCTCAACAGCTGTAATAGTTGAAGTCTCCAAACTTCGTAGGGATGTTTATAGTGCTAATATGCATAATTGAGCTTTGTATGGGCGGGAAAAAATAAATAGGTGTGGCACCTCCCATACAACGAAAATAGTTTTTTGTATATATCTCAATAACTGTAAAAGCTGGAGTCTCCAAATTTTGTAAGGATGTTCATAGTGCTAATATGCTAATTGTGCTCTGTATGGGCGGGAAAAAATAAATAGTTTTTTGCATATGTATATCTCAATAACTGTAACAGTTGAACTCTCAAAACTTTGTAAAGATGTTTATAATGGTAATATGCATAATTCATCTGTGTAAGGGTTAAAGTCTCCAAATTTTGTGTTGGTGTTTACAATGTTGATGTTTATAATTAAGCTGAGTTTGCGCGTGAAGAAAATAATAGGCGTGGCACCTCCTTTACAAGAAAAAATCTTTTACATATATATGTCAATAAATATAACTGCTGAAATCTCCAAATTTAATATGGGTATTTATTATGCTAATATGCATAACTATGACAAGTATAGGCAGGAAATAAATAAAGGGTGTGGAACCTCTAATAGCATGGAAATATTTATATGTGTATCTCATTAGCTGTGACAGCTAAGGTCTCCAAACTTTTTGGTTTGGCACCTCCCGTACAATTGGATTTTTTTTACATGTACTTCAGTTATTCTTATAGCTAGAGTCTCAAAATTGTCTATGGATGTTTATGTTTGCTAATAAACATAATTGAGGTGAGTATACTTAGGAGAAAAGGGAATAATGGGCATGACACCTCCCATACAACAAAAATACTTTCTTATATAAGTCTCAATAACTGTAAAAAAGCTTCAAAAAACGTGTTCACATTTTTCTTAAATCAGTTGAACGCAATTTAAATTATTAGTTTAAAAGTAACAGCAATAACCTAAAAATTACCAATAAAATGTTTATCCCTTTTTAGCCCTTAGGATCAAAATTATCAAAATTTTATATTCATATTTTTTCGAGACCTGTCAAACGCAATAAAATATAATTTGAGCCCCTTTTTATCTTTTTCGGTTCCGAAGGTACAAAATAGATATAAACAGTTCCAAATTATTGTTTTTACCCTGTCTCGCTTGATGGTCCAATATTTCAAAAAAAGTACGAAAAACGCATTCAAAGCTTTGAAACCTTTTGAGCTTCAATTAAGCTATAATTCTATCTTTTTTTAGTTCAGAAGCTAAAAAATTAACCAATACATATTTGAAGTCTTGCCCCAAACATTTAGGCTATGCAATGATGAATTTGTCTGTCAGATAGCGAGTCATTAACGCAATTGTTTCTTTACATTGTTTTGTAAGCACAACAAAGTTAAAAAAAAAATATTTACAAGTGGCAGATAGGGCTACAAAATAATGAAGCAATTATAAACTGAACTGTTTGTGAAGTTTTTCTTGGTAATAGCTTCCCATCATGAAAGGTGCGATAGGCTCAGCTTTTCTATTCACGCTTTATCAGCAATTTTCAGTAATTGTCAAAGAAACAAACAAAACATGTTTATAACGTTATTGACATGCTACTAAGGATAATATTTTGTGAATTTTGTGTGTTTAGGCAAAAAATTCGTTTGCTGATTATACCCATTGTTGGGCACTACGTGTTCGAAGATACTCAATGCTGGATGTATTCAATAGAGCGGCAAAAACGAGGCTTGCCGCATGCACACATTCTTACTTGGTTAGTCGAGAAGTTCGACCAGACCAGATAGATGAATTAAAAGTGCCGAGATCCCTGATCCCGAAACAGATCAAGAACTACATGATGTTGTAATTACATATATGATTCATTAACCGTGTGGCACCATCGACCTCCAATCTCCGTGCATGGTCGACGGCAAGTGTTCCAAACATTATCCACGAAAATTGTCGGCGGAAACTATCACTGGCAATGACAGTTATCCACTGCATCGGCGTTGATCACCCAGTGACAACGGTCAAATTATTACAAAGGAAATAAAAGGAAACGATTTTGTGATTGACAACAGTTGGACTGTGCCATATTTGCTCTTGCTTGCATTTATACAGTTCATCCGAAGAATGATGAATGCTTTTATTTGCGGTTGTTGCTGGTGAGTGTTCGTGGTCCAACATCATTTGCAGCATTTCGTACTGTTTATGGTATAGTCTCCCCAACATTTTGTGATGCATGCCAAGAACTCAATTTGCTTGAAAACGATACTCATTGGGATACGACAATCGCTGAGGCATATACGAACATTATTTGCTATTGACATGCTTCCCGTCAAGTCCAAGTCACCTGTGGAACAAATACAAGGACAATGTGTCATTTCACATCAATATCGTGTCAGCTCGAGAAATCCAAATCTTGAAGTCAATGCGAAGATTCATAACCTTATTTCCCTTATAATGAGAACTTAAATTTTGGTCTGGTACTGTCTGGACTAATATCAATTACATAATTTTAAGATTTGAATACATATTGTTAGTTCGCATTAGCGAAGATTCAATAATAATAATATGGAGAAAAAAAAAGAAAAGATGCATAACCGGGCCTTGCTCTTAATTGAAGACATGTGTTACCTTATTTGCGGCAGTTTGTTATTCAGGCTAGGACTGCCAGCACCAGAACATGAAATGAATGAGCTACTAAATCGAGAATTAAAGCGTGAACGTGAATACGATCGACATAAGTTGAACCAATTAGTTCAAACCAATTTTTTCCTCTAAAACCTCCAACAGAAGGAAGTCTATGATATTATATTGAAGGCAATTGTAGCCCCCGGTGGAACTGGGAAGGCATTCGTT
Organism: Melanophora roralis; assembly: GCA_963583895.1. Classification (NCBI taxonomy): domain Eukaryota; kingdom Metazoa; phylum Arthropoda; class Insecta; order Diptera; family Rhinophoridae; genus Melanophora; species Melanophora roralis. The sequence goes on from OY757192.1 coordinate 7,169,251, forward strand.
ATGTCATTGATTTTAGCCACTGTTCGTACGAGATCCAACATCGCTATAGCGGTAGCTTTATTTGGAACAGCGGCCACATTGTAAGAAGGATGCCGCACAGCTCACTCAGCGTTAAAATTGTCATTAAATCTTCAAAATATAGAGCAACCGACATGTAACATTGCAAAAAACTCCGCCATTTCTAAAATTTTAGTAGCGTGTAATATCATTATCTGGGACGAATGCACAATGGCACACAAACGCGCAATAAAAGCTCTTAAAAGAACATTAAGAGATCTGCGCAGTGACTCAAGATGTTTTGGAGGTATAGTGCCTGGTAATGGCCGTATTCCTGTCGACGAATTAAACGGATTGATTTCGTTTCTTCAAAATATTTGTAATTTTGTATCATCAAAAGGACAGCTCATCCAGAAAATATTCCCCAAGGGAAAAATAATGACTGGTTGAGTGAACCGGCAATTTTAGCATCTAAAAATATAGATGTTGATGATTTAAACTATGTATATAGTTCAGAATCAAATCGTTGGTACTCTGCATTCTTTTAAATCAATTGATTGTGTAACAAACGAAGATGGAGCCACCAACTATCCAACTGAAGTTTTAAACTCCTTGAATGTGCCTGGCTTACCACCGCACAACTTAGAACTAAAAGTTGGCTCGGTAGTTATCGTGCTTCGAAATTTAAACCAACCAAAACTTTGCAATGGAGCGCGCTTGGTAATAACAAAACTGATACTCCATGTTATTTACGCAATTATATTTAGAGGAAAATTCAAAGGTGAAGAAATTCTCATACCAAGAATTCCGATGATACCAACCGATATGCCTTTTGACTTTAAGCGAATTCAATTCCCTATTTGTCTTGCATTCGCAATGACTATTAACAAATCACAAGGACAATCCTTGAGTATTTGTGGTCTTAATTTATAAAATACCTGTTTTTCTCATAGCCAAATATACGTTGCATGTTCACGTGTGGGCAATTCCTCTGCTTTATTTGTACTTGCACCTGATAACAAAACGAAAATCGTCGTATATCAAAAGGTACTGACTGAAGGGAATTAACCTAAACATAACCCATGTACATAGCTTCTTTAACAGCTTTTACCTGAAACGCCATATTTTTGTAATCTGTTTGAATTTTTGTTTTCTTTATAAATATATTCCAATGAACTATTTGACTAAATAAACTTTGTACTCTTTTAAAAAAATCCATATATTCAATAATTGTTAGGTGGTACGAAGTTCACCGGGTCAGCTAGTAGCATATAATCCTGGCTTAGTTTTACTGTGTTCTTTCCACCAATTAAGAACATTTATGTGCCTTTGTATACGTTTTTTATTTCTAAAAGCATCAAGCAACTTACGTAACTTGCCATTGTTTGGAATTTAAGAGGAATTTATTTTCCATACTTTTGAGAACTGCTTTTACACAGTCGGATGATGTTTTCGAGCTGTAGTGTGCATCATCATCAGAAGCTATGTTAAAGTTTTGAGATATGGTGTTTATTCTCACACTAACTTTTACAATATGATCAATTGCCCGTTCAACTAAGGTACCCTAAAGAACAATATTCCAACGTGGATCCAAGAACAGCGCACCTAGAAAGGCTTTATTCTCAAAAGGAATTTTCTCCTTCTTTTTTATTTCCCCAAGTAAATTGTACGAAAAATGGTTTTTAGCTTTCTGAAGTTCAATAGTGCATGTTAACTAAGCGTTTTTGGATTTTTATTATCAAAGCATATAATCGCGATACCGGTATCAAATTAAACGGTGTTTTGATACAGGTATTTTGCGAAACAAATTATTTCGGTATCAATAGCGGTAACCAAATTTTAACGGTATTTAAACGGTATCGGTAATGGTAACGGTTGCAAACCTCGAACCTAGCTCTGAATACTCCTAAATAGAATCACATACATATACTCTGAAATAGTCCTCATGCTACCTAACTACAACTAGAGCGAAATACATCCCATCGAACTATATATATAAAATCGTATTAACCTTAAGCCTCACTATTTTACTAAAACTACATTATAATACTAATATGTTTCTTGATGAAAACAGTTAATAACATAACATTCATTTTTAATAATATTTTATTAAAACCATTAATCCCCATCTATACATGTATAAGTAAATATACTCTTCCTCTAAAGTCTATAAGCTGGATTATTAGAGTATACGAAAAGTTCACTTTGCAGTTTTTTTTAGTACTTGGGCTAAGAAGACCTTTGACAGAGCCCCAAGTATTTCCCAAACGAATATTTACCACAACGGTGGGTATGACAGTCACGATGCCTCCAAAAGGTGGACTTATTGGGACGGCGGTAGTCCGTTGTTCGATTACTGAGCTGCTGCGGCGACGGAATGGCATGTTGGCTATAATTAAAAGGAAGAAAAAATGAAAGCGAGCGGGAAAGTTTTAGGGTAGTAAAACGATTTTTGTGATTAGTCGCGATATTATTCCATTGGATGTTCGCATTGCTGCGACTCTGACTAGCTTATCTGGGCCCAGATAAATGGTCTCTATGCGACTTAGTTTCAATTGATTTGGGAGGAAGCTATAAGGGTATTTCCACTTCATTATCTTATGAAGTTCAATTATATATTCTTCTTTTCATCTGCGAGCTAGATGATGGTGGAGTATTTTTAATTTCTACCAGCGGTTAGCGTAGCTCACGAAGTAAATTGACAAATTGGGCTCGGGGGGAAACAATAAGAAAACGGCCGGGAGCCAACATTTGACTGAGAGGCCTCGAGTTCAAACAGGCATCAATACGCGCAGGCATCATGCAGAACTTCTCAAAGGTAAAGCGTTGACTGTATGCTACATTTTTAAATGGGATTCAAAGGACTTTACCCCGGCCTTCCAGCAACCTCCCGGATGCGGTGCCATTCTATTGGCAAGAAACTTTCCTGGTAAAGGGGTTTCTTTCAAAGTAGTGCAAGGAATTTTCTTTATCAGTCCTTTCAATCATTCGTGACCTTAAACTCGCTGTGTGCGGATGTGTTACGCGGGTGTTAATAAGAGCGAATATTTGTAATAGGTGGCAAACAATTTTTTAATATACATACATATTGAATACATAAGTGAAAGGAACCAAAACAAACTTAATAAAAAAAAGCAAACGGTAAATGAGTTACATTAATCGTCGTGACAGTGGGCCTGATAGCAAAAATGCTTACATTGTGTTAAGCTCCACAAGCGGGAGCAATGAAAATATTAAAAACCCTGAATACAATAAAAACTATTTGAGTGAGAAACCAAAAATTAATACAAACAATTTAAGTTCAAGTGCTACCAAATTTTAATAAGTGCGTCAAACAAGGGTCTAATTTAGCCCAATCTCTCTTTAAAAATTATTAAAAAATACCGAGGTACCATCCTCATCGCGGTCTTCCTTATCAAATTTAGAAATTGAACTTACAGTTGCTAAAGACGTTCACAGTCAATTTTCTTCACAAGCTCCAAAGGTTCAAGTAGAAATGGACCGTTTTATAGCAGTTCTTAAGAGGGGAAGAAGCCCCGAACCGGCAGAGTTTACCAACCCAGAAGAAATTTTGAAAGATGCTGAAAAGCCAATTTCATCGCAAAACCGTTTTGCCATTACGTTTTGCCCCATTACCCGAAAGGAAGTCATTTAAGCCTTCATCAATATATTTGAGAGAGAAAAACTCAAATGACCTTATAAAATTTTTAGTTGGATTAATCGGTGAAAACAATTTTTATATGTCGAAGCTTCTACACCTACCAACTTAAGAACGCAACTGAAGCGCCACATAAGCGATCTGGGCCCGTGCAGTGCTTGAACTGCCAGGAATATGGTCACACCAAGGCTTACTGAAAGTTGCCTTCTGTTTGTGTTGTGTGTGGGGACCTGCATCCTACGACCAAGTGCGACAAACCAAAAAATGATCCTCGGGTGAAGAAGTGCAGCAATTGCGGAGGAAACCACATGGCCAACTATAGAGGTTGTCCCGTTTTTGATTAAGTTAAGCGCCTATCTAAGCCTAAAGTAGTTCCTGCCCCTCCCCAGCCTTTAAATATACCAGCTACAAACAAGCCTCCGTTAGCACAACCAACTACAAGTCAAGTTTCCTACGCCAACGCATTAAAGTCTAACCAGCCCAATGCGCGTAAGCCTACCCAGCCTACAACGCAATAAGACGTGCCAACAAACGAGCCAACTGGGTCCAATTTTAGCCGCCTTAAAGCCGTAATTGACAATATAGTTAAAAAATTTTCGCAGATCATGGCGCAAATGGCTGGCATGATGCAAGAAATGAAAAAAAATGCAGTCTGCACTTTTGCAGACCATGCTTAAGCGGCCATGAACTGCTTTAAGATTTGTTTCTGGAACGCTAACGGCATCCGCCAACACAAAAACGAACTCGAATATATTTTAACAAACCAAAAAATTGCTGTTACGTTGATTTCTGAGACGCATATGACATCTAAAAGTAATTTCAAAATTATAGGCTATTCTTTTTACGATTCAAAGGATCCCAGAGATAGATCATGCGGTGACTCGGCTATAATAATCAAAACGAGAATCAAACAACCGATGTGCAACAGCTTTTATCTGAAAAAAGAAGAGCCCGAAAAAAAGGCAAAAGCACAGATTACCCCAACCTAAAGCCAAGTTGAAAGAATGTACAAACCAATTAAAAATTTGCTAGAGGTTTACAAAATGGCATCTCTTTAGGAGCACTTTGAAGGTCTAGACTCTACTCCTCAGACGGATTATTCACTATGGCCATCAGCAAAACATCTTAAAAGACCCGTTATTGCGAAACCACTACTACGTAATCTGAGAGGATCCTGGGCAAGAAATGATAAAGAAAAATGTGATTTGCTTGCAAATCATTTAACAAATGTCTTCACTCCAAACACATGCACTGACATGAGTAAATTTCCGCTTGTTCTTGCTAGATGTCCTATGGAAATACGTTTTCAACTGTTAAATGTTGTAGAGGTTATCAATAATTTAAATACTAAGAAAGCTCCTGGCTTTGATGAAATTAGCAACAAAACGCTTTTAGAGCTGCCTTGCACAGCAAAAAGAATAATTCTTTTTATTTTTTACGCCATATTGCGGCTCTAACATTCTCGCCAGTATGGAAAGTTGCCTTGGTAAAGATGATTCCTAAGCCGTGAAAAGACCCTTCGAAGGTTGAATTTTACAGGCCTATAAGTCTGTTACCAAATATTTCCAAATTGTTCGAGAAATTGATTAAAAACAAACTGACTCCGATCTTAAATGAAAACAACTGCATTCCAGATCACCAATTTGAATTTTGAAATCAACATATTACCATCGAACAAACCCACAGATTGGTACAGGTTTTAAGAAGAGCTTTTGAGGAAAAGAAATACTGCTCCGCACTTTTTATAGATGTCTCTCAAGCCTTTGATAAAGTTTGGCATGAAGCCCTGTTAAACAAGTTAAAGCTGAACTTACCAGTAAATATCTTTAGCCTTTTGAAAAAGTACATAACTCGCCGACAATTTATGATAAATGAAGGAAACTGCTTAAGATGTCCTTAGCCAATAGGGGGGCGGGGGTACCTCAATGCAGTACAGCAGATAAACCCACAAACAATCTTAATCATACGTCGACATTTGCTGATGATATCGCCTTTCTCAAAACAACTTTAGCATCACGTATCCCAAGAATAAAAATAGGCAAAGTTATGAAGTATTAAAATAAATGAAGAAAAACGCACCCACGTTTCTTTTACTTTACGTAAGGAAACGTGCCCCCCAATTCTTATTAACAACCATTTGGTGCCTCAACGAATTGAGACGAAATGTTTTGGCATTCACCTTGATCGCCGCCTTACATGGAAGTCACATATAGATGCAAAGTTGACACAAATGAAACTTAAAACGGCCCAAATCCACTGGCTCATCGGTATAAATTTCTGCTAAATCTTGATTGTAAACTTTTATTTTACAACTCAATTTTGTGCTCCGGGATATAATTATGGGGCACTGCTTCCGCCTCTAACATCGAAAAAATTCAACGCCGTCAAAATAAAATCTTAAGAATAATGGTATGTTAAAAACAGCAACAGCCACAAGGATCTACAAGTTCTGCCGTTACTGTTCACCGTAGCTTACAGCAGGGGATTGTGTTTATCTCCCGTTAACTCTCAGGACCCTGTGTTTGTCGAGCTTTGTCTACCGATTGGAAAATTTTCGGACAAGACTCGGTAGTCTTACTCTAAATATTTCTTTTAACTGGCGGTTATGAGGCGCGACCTAGTGAAGTTTAGTTCTGTCACGGTTAGGTCCAAATGGTTTTCGCACGGTCTTTTTCGGGCGAGATTGTAAAAACGAAAGATGGGACATACAATTCGCAGCGCTCTGAGAAGGTCTGAAAATCCTTGAGAATATCAGCATTTTCGAGTACGGTGGCATATGCGCAAATTAGTTTTGCTTCTTCTTCTGTTGTAAGCTCCGACGATCTAGACAGCCAATCTGCATGAGGGCATGACAACCAGGGCGGGTTTTGCCACCATAGATGGCTGAACGTGAGTTCCATTATGGTCACACCGCGGATTGTCATATTTGCTGGGTTGTCTTTAGAGGCAACATGAGCCCATGGATTCCTACCGACGAGAGGCAATTTTCGATGAACGTTTTCCTATTGTTAGTTGGTTTCTGTAACCAAGTCAGGACGATGGTTGAATCGGTACACAAGAGAAGCTTGCAGTCCGTTATTGGGAGTTGGGATGGAATCGAATCTATTATAGGCGCCATCAGCTCAGCTCCACAAAGTTCTTTTCGGGGTAGTGAGAGAAGTTTAATGGAAGCGATCTTGGCTTTCGCAGCTAACAGGTGGCAAATGTACATTGTAGCCGCATAGGCCTTTTCCGAGGCACTACAGAGTCCGTGTTATTTAAAAAGTAAAAGAGGTGTCGTAAAAAACAAATCACAATATTTTAATTCATGCGACTTGGACATAGTCGACCAGAAAGGTACGCCTTTGTTGTATCGTATCAGCTTGTAATTCTTTGCCCCAGTCCGTGCCATCTTTCCAGATTTGTTGCATAAAGGTTTTTGCAACTATGACCTTGGGAGAGAGCCAGCCGGCTAAGTCAAACAGTTTTGTAATTTTGGATAAGGCTACTATTTCGTTGTTGTGGATCTGTCGTGGTATACCTTTCAGGTGAGGTAGAATTCATCACTTCCGGCGTTCTATTGTAGTCCAATTTTACGAATCCTTTGTCTAACAGGTGCTCAGGAGGAAGATCATTTAAAAGTATTTTATCATTTGCTGTCCGTTTTTGGAGTAAAAATCCTGCAGACTTGAGAAAGGTAATGAGTGGGTACTCCGCCTAGCACATCGTCGACGTACATAGAATTCGTCAATATATTCGGGACCTAAGAATAATTTTCTGCGCATTCTTGAGCAAGCTTGAATAATGTTCTGATTGCCAGGTACAGGACGCAGTTTAATCCAAAGGTGTGTTGAGTTCAAAATCTCTTACTTATTCGTAGGGGTGGTACGAAATATTGTTCGTTGATAGGGAGTGTGATTTAAGCTTACCAGAATTTGCCGGTATATCATCTCGATGTCGGCATTAAAGACATATTGAAAGACCCTCCATCGTAAAACAAGAATGGTCAAATCGGCTTGTAGTATGGGACCGTGGTACAAAAGATGGCACATTTTTACTACGGGTGACAGACGTTTATTTTTTTCGTACGGGGCCGTGAACATATCACGGAAGGTCGGCCATGATTTATAATCCAGATGAGGTTGCCTTTCCTAACGAGGTCGAAATTCATTTATTTTCGCCAGAAGACAAGTATACGTATCGAATGTGGAGAAATACCGAGACGACAAACTCTTCTTGGAGAATTTTTTCTTTAATTTATCGGATTTGTCACGCACATTCTCAAAGGCGGGCCGGAGCTCTGTCCACTAGCAGACAATTTCCTTCATCTGGATATCCGAAATGTGGAGGGAGTGATCCTCATCGCTGCGTTGATCGAAGTACGCCTCGAATTCCACTATGCGGTTACCCGCGCGGACAAAAAATTTTAAAGCGGACATTTTCACGAATTATCCGATAACCTTTGGTTTTATATGTATACGTATATATGTGCCAAACTATCAACAAAAATTCATGGGTGTTGAATTACAATGTTCAGGCACCGATTGATAATAGTTGTATGAAATAGGAGAATATAGGCACTACAGAGTCCGTGTTATTTAAAAAGTAAAAGAGGTGTCGTAAAAAACAAATCACAATATTTTAATTCATGCGACTTGGACATAGTTGACCAGAAAGGTACGCCTTTGTTGTATCGTATCAGCTTGTAATTCTTTGCCCCAGTCCGTGCCATCTTTCCAGATTTGTTGCATAAAGGTTTTTGCAACTATGACCTTGGGAGAGAGCCAGCCGGCTAAGTCAAACAGTTTTGTAATTTTGGATAAGGCTACTATTTCGTTGTTGTGGATCTGTCGTGGTATACCTTTCAGGTGAGGTAGAATTCATCACTTCCGGCGTTCTATTGTAGTCCAATTTTACGAATCCTTTGTCTAACAGGTGCTCAGGAGGAAGATCATTTAAAAGTATTTTATCATTTGCTGTCCGTTTTTGGAGTAAAAATCCTGCAGACTTGAGAAAGGTAATGAGTGGGTACTCCGCCTAGCACATCGTCGACGTACATAGAATTCGTCAATATATTCGGGACCTGAGAATAATTTTCTGCGCATTCTTGAGCAAGCTTGAATAATGTTCTGTACAGGACGCAGTTTAATCCAAAGATGTGTTGAGTTCAAAATCTCTTACTTGTTCGTAAGGGTGGTACGAAATATTGTTCGTTGATAGGGAGTGTGATTTAAGCTTACCAGAATTTGCCGGTATATCATCTCGATGTCGGCATTAAAGACATATTGAAAGACCCTCCATCGTAAAACAAGAATGGTCAAATCGGCTTGTAGTATGGGACCGGGGTACAAAAGATGGCACATTTTTACTACGGGTGACAGACGTTTATTTTTTTCGTACGGGGCCGTGAACATATCACGGAAGGTCGGCCATGATTTATAATCCAGATGAGGTTGCCTTTCCTAACGAGGTCGAAATTCATTTATTTTCGCCAGAAGACAAGTATACGTATCGAATGTGGAGAAATAACGAGACGACAAACTCTTCTTGGAGAATTCTTTCTTTAATTTATCGGATTTGTCACGCACATTCTCAAAGGCGGGCCGGAGCTCTGTCCACTAGCAGACAATTTCCTTCATCTGGATATCCGAAATGTGGAGGGAGTGATCCTCATCGCTGCGTTGATCGAAGTACGCCTCGAATTCCACTATGCGGTTACCCGCGCGGACAAAAAATTTTAAAGCGGACATTTTCACGAATTATCCGATAACCTTTGGTTTTATATGTATACGTATATATGTGTCAAACTATCAACAAAAATTCATGGGTGTTGAATTACAATGTTCAGGCACCGATTGATAATAGTTGTATGAAATAGGAGAATATAGATATATAAATTCTATTAGAGTTTAAATATGTAGGGAGTTGAATTACCAGCCTGAGACCGTAAGCTTCGTAAAAAAAATACGGGGGTTTGCCAATAAATAAATTATTCGAATTTATATAAGGGCATACGGGGGGTGTGAGAATTTATGAATATATACAATATATTGGTATAAAAAAGTTTTAGTTGACTGTGTAAAAAAAATTATTTATTTGATAAATAGTCCAAAACGTATCTATGAATATATGTATATGGGTTTATATCCAGGAGATTCTCCTGTGCAATATATGTATATATATGTATATATATATGTATATATGTATATATATGTATATATAGGCACGACGCACAGTGCTGTGTCCCATAGACAAAAATACAATACAAAAAATGGTTTTATATTGTAGATAAAAATATATAAGTCGACAGATAACAATAATTTTTAAATAAATTTTAAAGAATTTTTTAGATTTAGCTCTTTTTGGTGGCGCTAGGGGGCGCCAAAGTCAAAGAATTTGAAGTAAAAATAGCTAAGCAAATACCCGAGTCTTACATGCTTCAGGAAAACAGTTGTAAAAAAATTATTTTTTGGAGTATGAGATTGAAATTTTTTTGTAGTAACTAACTATATTTGCAACTAACTGTAAAAAAATTTTTTCGTGATTTCTATTTTATAAGTACATATTTCTTATTGGTTTGAAAAATGCTTATTTTTCACTTAAGATCTAAAAATTTGTTAACTTTGATGAAAAATTAAAAAAAAAAGAAAAATATGGTCTATGGGTTTTTTCTGTTTTCAAGAATTCATACTGTTTTCTAATAACTTCAAGAAAAAAAATTTTAAAATTTAACCACAACTTTAAAAAAAAATATTTTTAAAAATGGCTATTTTCGTAATTTTTTCTCAAATCTTAACAGTTTTCTAAGGTTTAAAAGAAAAAAAACTACAAATACTGTAAAATGTAAATTCAAATTAATACTGTTTAATAAAAAAAACAGCAAAAATAGTAAAGTTTTTTGCGTTTGTATGTATTTTACGCTATTAAATGACACTAAAATCCCAAATTACCTAGGTTTTTTACTGTTTTAAAAAAATAATTGTAAAAATTTAATTTTTTGGACAAGAAGATTAAAATTTTTTCTTTTAATAGCTAACTATATTCGAAACCAACTGTAAAAAATTTTTAGTATATTATTTTCCTATACATATTTTTTGTTGGTTTAAAAAATGCTTATTATTCACTTAAGCTCTAAAAATTTTTTAACTTTGATGGAAAATTAAAAAAAAGCAAAATATGGTCTATGGGGTTTTTTCTGTTTTCAAATTCCATACTGTTTTCTAATAACTACAAGAAAATAAATTTTAAAAAATTAACCACAACTTCAAAAAAAATTATTTTTAAAAATGGCTATTTTCGTGATTTTTTCTCAAATTTCGACAGTTTTCTGGAGTTAAAAAATAAAAAAAACTAACAATATAATAACATATAAAACCAAATTGATACCATTAGATTAGATTAATTAACGAGATAAATTAAAAAAATAAGTATAAAATTGTGTTTGCCTCTTTTAAGCGCTACAAGATGCCGCTAAATTAACCGATTGACGTTGGTGTTTCATTGTTTACCTCCCACCACTGTTGCTAACATTTTTCCCAAAAATATAGATAAGTTAGTATAAAAAATCGCTAGAAGTTAGCTAAATTTTTAAAAGTTATTAAAATGTAAGCTATGAACTGCCAAAAAATTTGTTTTTTCCACGTCTGTTGTGACTACCTATAACAAAAACTAGATCAAAACATGACAAAAATTTAATGTTTTTTCATAAATCTTATAAAACTTTGCATCATAACAAACTAATACAGCAATTGAAAAACGCTAGATTTGACTCCCACCTACAAATATTACTTACCGTTATTTTTTATTTAAATTGGAGATGGGTACGTGACAGAAGTTTTTTTTTGCAACATCCTTTGTTTGTAGTAAGCAAAACTGTTTGGTGGAGTGTTCGCAAATATTGCACACAGACATTTCAGTTAAAGAAAAAATTAAAATTTTTTTATAAAATGTTCAATAAATTTATATGCTTATAATTAATTACTTTTACAAACGAGTAAAAGTGAGGGCGCGTGATTGAATACATTAACATCTCTAATCATAGTGTAAACAAAGATTTTAAAAAAACATCAAGTAATTGGTCAAAACAAATAATTTAAAGTGATGGATTTTATTTTTTATAATTCAGATATAGTTGACTGCAGAATAAAAGCAACTTCTGAAGATAAAGAACCAGAGGCATATAAATATGTTGAAAGAAAAATAGGCGAGTCATATTTTGACAAAAATAAATTATTACAAAATGTTTATTTCTTTTATATCGAAATGAAAAGTTTTTGGAAAGAAAGCAGGTGCAACTTAATGCATTTAAAAAAGAAAAATTTTTCGTGGGTAATCAATATTTTTTTGATGCTGATGATGTAAGTTTTATAATTTTTAATTGCTATTCTAAAATAAAGATATTATAAAATATATTTAATTTAAATTCTTAGCAGCCAAGCACGAGGAAAATTGCTTATGAAAATTTGCTGCTTCCAACTCCAGAATGTGATACAACAGTGGCTTTACATGCAACAGAAACTTCATGGAAAAAACGTGGTAGACCGACGAAAGATTTTGGTAGCACTACAGTCAAAACTAGACACCGAGGAACTAGAATTTGCAGTGGAAAATTTGAAACGGGAATCTCATTCTGTTTTGCAAAGCCTAATGTCGAATTAAAAATGCTTTCCAGCAACAAAAACTGTGGCGCTATATATGAATTTAGATTTGACCGAAAGAAAATATAGTGTGCTACGTCACACAATAAATGAAATACACCCAAATTGTTTTCCGTCTCTGTTTGCGTTACAAACTGAGAAAAAAAATTTATTCCGTCTATTGTGGTTTTTGAAAAAAAATTGCAGGGTGCTTGTCTGAAAAAGCATTGAAAGTCAACCGCAAAATCTTGAGAAAAGCAAGACTGCCCAATACGAGGAAAACGTCACGAAAATACACTCATAAAGATTTAATGACTTATTTAATACTATCTTTCGATCCATTTTTGACTTCAAAAAGGAATCCAAAGACCAGAAAAATTTATTATTTGCAGAAATTTATAAATATGTATGTATATACTTAGAGAAAATGCTAATGAGCCAATTGAAGACGACGAGACAAATGTTTCATTGAGCGGCAATATTTTTTGGGGAGAGTCCAATTCTGAAGATGATTTATTGTAAAATAAAATATACATATGGGGGATTTCATGTCAAGTGACCCAACTTTTTTTTTCGATTGGAAAGAAATTTGGACCAAAGTAAGTTCTTGCAGAGAGTAGCATAGACACAATTTTTTAACACGATCGGTCAAGAACTTTCTGAGCTAGAGGGGTTCAAAATTTGACGTTTTCGGCAAATAGGTGTTTTTTTCTCATACATGTAGTTTGTTACCTTTTGCTTTTAACAAATTCGTCCCAAAAACTTTCGATAGCTTTTTCTTCAATCTGCCAGAAAAAAATATTTTTAAAATTAAAAAATTTTTTTTTTTTTATATTTTTTTAAAAAATAATTAGAAAAAATTATTTTTTTTCCAAATATGCCCATTTTTTTTTTTTTTTTTTGCTCAAAAGAAAGCTTAGGTCTTTTTCTTAAAGAACTTGGAGGTCGCTTAGTGGGATGCGAGTGGGATATCTATAAAAATAAATGTTTTGTAACTCAAGGCAGAGGTTTTCCAATTTTCGCGTATATTCTACTTTAATTTTTTTTTCCTATTTATGTAAAATTATCTCTTAAGCAAAAAAAAAAAATTATTTTATGCTAAGAAACAAAATAATTTAACCTTTCCGACGGTATGCATTGAAAATATTAACAAAATGTGTTCAGACATTGCCATATAAAAGTGATTTTATTCCAGAGGCCTACAATTTTGTTGGTAATGCAGTGTCGAGTGTATGAGACTTTATTTGGTACTTGCATACCGTCGGAAAGGTTAAATTATTTTGTTTCTTAGCATAAAATAATTTTTTTATTAGCTTAAGAGAAAATTTTACATAAATAGCATAAAAATCAAACAGAATATACGCGAAAATTGGAAAACCTCTGCCTTGAGTTACAAAACATTTATTTTTATAGATATCCCACTCGCATCCCACTAAGCGACCTCCAAGTTCTTCAAGCAAAAGACCTAAGCTTTCTTTTGAGCAAAAAAAAAAAAAAAAAAATGGGCATATTTGGAAAAAAAATAATTTTTTCTAATTATTTTTTAAAAAAATATAAAAAAAAAATTTTTTTTAATTTTAAAAATATTTTTTTCTGGAAGATTGAAGAAAAAGCTATCGAAAGTATTTGGGACGAATTTGTTAAAAGCAAAAGGTAACAAACTACATGTATGAGAAAAAACACCTATTTGCCGAAAACGTCAAATTTTGAACCCCTCTAGCTCAGAGAGTTCTTGACCGATCGTGTTAAAAAATTGTGTCTATGCTACTCTCTGCAAGAACTTACTTTGGTCCAAATTTCTTTCCAATCGAAAGACATCGGTTTTAAAAGTTGGGTCACTTGACATGAAATCCCCCATATATATATTTTTAAAAAAATAAAAATTATTATTAAAAAAAGCACTTATACGTATTTTAAATTTAATTTTAATTTATAAAGATAGTAATTTTGTACTTTCACGTTGTCGTCAAAATCATAATGTAGAAGATTTTTAGCCAATTTAATTTTTATTTTCTATTTTTATAAATAAATTTTAATGTAATTGGGCACTAACATTTGTTTGACATATAATAATAACCATACCACACAATTTAATGAGAATCGGATAACTTTTATAACAGTCTTAGCATTTTTGCGAAAAAGGATATATGGCAGGACCTAGAGTCCTTGCGTCAATTCTAATAAAAATTATCACACAAGTTACTAGCACGGGATGTAAATAATCTACGGACTATTGTAACTTTCTGTGCAGCTACATATGTAGTCAAAATTGAACATTTCGTCCTTTCTATATATGTATGTGGCAGTAGGCGTGTCCTTTGCCCGATTTTTTCAAAAAATTGAATTTTTCTTAATTTAAGTATTTTATACTAGTGTACCAAATGTTAAAACTCTGGGACCACTCCTTCTATTTTTGTCCCATCACTTTAAGGGATCAAAGCACTGTGCGACGTACGCAGGCGTAAGAAACTTCGCAAACGCACCGCGTACACCACCAATCCCAAAATTCGTTCCTTCTTTCAATTTTTCTTTTGAAACTGAAGAAACTTAATTTTTTTATTTAGAGCACTTTTGCAAAATATATTACTTAGCCTTTGTAACAAACTTATAAATCTGTACGGTTTTACCTTTTTGGGTTTAAAAGGAAAAAAATCTTTCAGAGTAAACTCTGCTTCTCACGTTTTTTACAATAGAGACAAGTTCTATATTATTCAGTTTTATGTATATTCCTTTATTGTGTCTTATGTATTAGTATGTATTTCATCTGAAGCTAAGTATTGTGTTCGGCATTTCGTACGAAATGTTGTCAAACTCCATATAGAAAAAATTAGTACAAAATATTTGTGAAATAATGTTGCAAGAGTGGTAGTCTGTTCGTAGTGGGAAAAACATGTGAAATGTTTTTGGCAACATTCAATCAACATTTATTTTTTCGTGTGAAATAACTACAGCTTATGTTATTCCGCACGAAATTTTTTCAAAAGCTTAAAATCGATCGTAATTGAGTCGTTTATTTACAAAAAAAACTTTAAAAAAAAATTAGAAAAAGGTAAAAATTAGTATGCAAATGCACACAAGACAAAAATATTAAAAACAAACAAATTTTTTAAAATTATTTTTAATAAAAATTTTTGATTTTTAGTTTGGCTTTAGTTCATATAATTTCTTTTTATTAGAAGAAATTATTATTTTCCGTTAATGTTAAAAGAATTTTCAATTAGAAAAAAGCTGGGGCCAAATTACGGCACTCGTGAACGAGTAGATTTTCGTATCGAATGAAATTTCGTCACGTATCGAATGAATGGATTACCGCATTCGATAGCTCACGTATCGAAATTAAAATAGAATGTAAAAGATTTTTTTTGCATTGTAATTGAATGAAAACATGTTTTAGTAAAAAATTACAACTTTGTTAAAAAAGGAAACACAAAATTTTGCTGTTATATTGTTTTTAAGTAATTAATAAAAAAAAAGCAAAATAAAAATGACTACATTAGTTTTGTTGTGCTTATCTTCTGACTCAGAGAAAATATGTCTACTGCCTTACCACCAAACCTGCAGCTAGCCGTAACATTATCACTTTTAGCCAGTGGATCTTTTCAACATACCACTGGAAATGACTATTTAATTGGAATAAGTCAGAGCAGAGTTTGCAAAACGGTTAACAAAATGATGAAAGAAATAGATAATAAGCTGTATGCAAAATTTATTAAGTTTTTACCAGAACAGTTTGCTTTAGGCTCGGAAGCGTTCATGCAGAAATTTAAACTCTCTGGCGGTAAATATAAAATCGCAATATAATGCTAGCTTTATGTTACATATCCTTTATTTCTTAGTGATTGGTTGCATAGACGGCACTCATTTTGGGTTGCAAAAACCATATCAAAATTAACATATGTTTGGTAATTTATTTTTGGCCAAGTTGGGTGATCAACCATATCCTTTTGCTTTCCATTTATTTTGTTAATATTGGTCCTAAAATGTTTATTTTATTTATTTATTTATAGCTTCAACTATGATTTGTATAAAAACTTACATTTTGTCTACCTTCACTGCCTATTGTTGCACATAAAATAAATTTCGAATGCTGTTTACCTCACGAACAACTTTTCGTTAGCCAGCACTCGATAGCGTACTCGTTAACGAATGCTATCATCAGAAATTACGATAGCTCTTACTCAATAACGAATGCGGTAATCTCAAAAGCAAATATTACGAACAATTTTACTCGATCACGGATGCCGTAATTTGGCCCCTGATTTTTCTACCGCTACTAGCCGAGTAGAATGCATTTTCGAAAGCAGCTACGCAATTTTATCATCAGTACTCTTTGAACGGTAGTAGTGTATTTGGTTGTAAACATCATCTTTTTAACTTACATGTAACAGAGAAAAGTATACGGTATCAGTGTTTTCCTTCTGTTTTTATTTTGTAAGTTAGGACGAAGTTTACTTTTCATATACACTATGCTTTTTTCCATTAAAAGTCTCTTTGGCAACACTTGACTAACGGACAAGCATTAATCCATCTCTCAGATGGAACGAAACGCTTTTTATTATTGTATAACATACAATAGGGGTAATCACTTTTTAATTTGTTTTTTTTGTCAACGACAATTTGGGAGTTCCCAAATTATGCAATAAAAGGAGCTATAAGCGATATACATAGTTTTATTTGCAAAATGTTGATTTTTGTGGTCAGATTAATAAGACAAATATGTATTACCCAAAAAACTTAGGTTTTAAAATTTTTAAATTGGGCTTTTCGCGTTAAAGCGTTGTTAAGTTTTGACTAGATTTGGATGTTTTTTAACTAGTAACAATAAATTGATAAAAAAAAAATTAAATTCGTTAGAAAATAGTTGTATACCATCAAGTCCATTTAATTTGTATGGGAGGTACTACGCCCACTTAAGGTAAAAAAATAAATAATAGCCTTTGTCCGTTCAGGAAGCAAAAAAAATAACATTGGTGAAAAAATCATCCAAAATCGGTTAGGTAGTTCCGGAGAAAAATCAAGACACAAAAAAACTTTTCCTCCTTATTATTAGTATAGATATATACATATGTATTTTTTTTCGCAAAATGTTATTTAACTTACATTTACAATTTATAAATATTTAACCATTAGCAAATCAATAATTAAATTTTAAAAGTAAGTAAACACAAAAAAATTTTCACATAAATGAAAGTGTACTTAAAAGTGCAACCGTACGCGCAACTCAAGTATACACAGCAAAGCACGATCAGGTTCGCTTTTTGCTTAAACAAATGTAACTTGACGAAACTTAGCGAGAAGATGCTTAAGTACATTATAGTTCATTATAGTCAGGGTTGGGCAGTATTTCAAATACTTGTATTTGAAATACGTATTTGAAATACAAATACGTATTTTGTATTTGTATTTGAAATACCACCTTCTAATGTATTTTGTATTTGAAATACCCAACACTGAAGTATTTTGTATTTTGTATTTCAAATACTTATGATGGCAAAATACATTTTTGCAAAATACATTTTTTTGTTATACAAAAAGTTGTCATTAGAAAAATTAAAAAATGTTACAATTTAAAAAAAAAAAGAAGTGGAAACTTTGTCTTCGTATTCATTCACGTCTTCGCCTTAGCAAGGCACGTACTTTTACAGGTCTCACTCATTCAGCTAAGCGGATATTTGGAAATGTGAATGTTAAAAAATTAAATTTTGTATAAAAATTAAAATTTGTTTGACATTCACACTTTTAAACACATCAAGTAAGATCGCTATATTTGCCTCTGCCGAATCTTATATACCCTTCACATTGCTCTTTTAATATACCCAGCCGAGTTATTCTGTACTGCAAATAATATAATAAAAATACCTTGTGCCAGTTTTAAAGTCCATAAACAACTTTACAAAATTTTAACGTTCGTATGGATAATAGAAATAGATGAAGAAGACTTGAGGTCGAGAGTTATAAAAGTTTTCGACATTATTCGTATTAAAAGGTTATTAAAAGTTGTTAGTTTTTATGGGATCTTCTAGTCCCCCTGCTCCTCTTCAACCTTTTTTTCTAAAATGTAGGTCTTATCATCGAATTACTTTTTGTAGAACACTAGTCGATAGCTGTTATAGTTTCCGAGACATAGCGTATCGAAAATTTCATAAAAATTGTTCATTTGTATGGAAGCTACCCCTTCTCTTGCCCACACTCAAAAATGTTTTCTCCAAAGTGTAGGTCTTGTTGTACAATTACTTTTTTTGAAACATTCGAAGTCGATAGCCGTTATAATATCTACGATTTAGCGCATGAAATATTTCACAAAATTTGTGCAATTTCAGAGAAAAAACCACTTCCCCTGATTCTATCTGAAAAAAGCTTTTTCCTTTTGAGGTCTCTGTTTTCAGAGTATCCGTGCCAAGTTTTGTGGCAAGGATGACTATATTCACTGAGATATATAGGGATGTATGCACGGATTTTTTTCCTAAAAAATGGGTTATTTTGATTTTTCGTTTATATCTCGGTCAATGGTCAACCGATTTTGCTAACTTTAAATAGCAATTGTCTCCAGGATATTTACAAGAGTTTGACACCAATAACTGGCCCGTATCACTTTATTTGACTCCGGAAACTTGATGTCAACAGACTGACAGACGGACATGGCTATATCCACTTCCCTATCTATAAGGATCCAGAATATAAATACTTTGTGGGGTCGCAAATGGAAAATAAAGAAATTTCAAACGGAATGACAAACTGATATATGCCCTTATCACTATGTGAAGGGTATACAAAAGAAATGCAGAGGGCGAATTTTTGAATTCGCCTTGATATTACTTTTCTTTTAATTTAGTTTGTTTTTCACATACAAGGCACATACAGAGAACCAAGACACATTTAACCAGGTAATATTAAGGGCCCACCTGATTAAAATCAATTTGACATTTATACGAAATAATAATTAACTTTATATGGAATTTTTAATTTTTCTGACATTCTACCGTTCAAACACAAGAAGGAAATGCAGAGGGCGAGTTTTTTAATTTCGCCTTGGGTTTACCTTGTTGAATGTGCCTTGCAGAGAACTGTTTTCATAAAATTTAACACCAGTCTGTATTCATCAGGACCTGTAGAAAGATTGTTTTTTTAGCAGGATTTATATATTCTTCAACAAAAGCCTGCTTATCTGATTAAACTTTTAAAAATCTTGTGTTCATGATTAATGGTTATAAATGTATTTTGTATTTCAGATAAAAGATACTAAAGTACTGTATTTTGTATTTGAAATACTCGACTTGAAAGTATTTGGTATTTTGTATTTGAAATACAAGCGGAAGAAGTATTTTGTATTTCAAATACAGCAAAGCATTTTTTTTGCCCAACCCTGATTATAGTTATACACATTCGAATATGTGTATTCGCACTTTTGCTTAAGTTAGCTAAAGCACATTATAGTTAGCTCTTAAACTCATTTCTCTTTTTCGTTTTATTCAGCAGCGAGAGGCATGCTGATACGGTCCACACGCAGGTGGCTGTGTATAGGCATACCTGAGTGTTTCGCGCATAAGCAAAGTTATTAAAGAAAACTCTCTTCTTTCATTTATGCATTAAACGCATTCAAGCTACAAGAACACAGAAACACACGAACACAAAAGTTTCTTTCTACATTTGTGTCCCTATGGCTGCTACTGAAATATTTACTAGACTACCACTACAAAATAAACATATGAGCAATATGACTTTCAGTGGTGCCACCTAAAGTCTTTTTGTATTGTTTAAGCTATATTTTTGCATTTTACCGTATTGGCAGCACTAATCTGTTTGCTTTAAGCATTAAATACATTCCTCGCCACAGGCTACCGAACACAACCAGTTAAAAATAGAATACACGTGTGCTTATGAGAATAATTTTTTTAATGGCTACAATGCAACGCGGCTACGGGTTGCTGTCAATGCTAATTTTGTGGCGTGGTCGAAATTAAACTAATTTCTATTTTTATACGCGACAGTTAACACATTAGTGCTGCCAATACGGTAAGATGCAAATAATATAGCTTAAACAATGCAAAAAGACCTTAGGTGGCACCACTGAAAGTCATATTGCTCATATGTTTATTTTGTAGTGGTAGTCTAGTAAATATTTCAGTAGCAGCCAGTCGGACACAAATATAGCAAAACAACTTTTGTTTTCGTGTGTTCCTGTGTTCTTGTAGCTTGAATGTGTTTAATGCATTAAACTGTAATTGCAAGAAAACATAAGCTTTCCCCTGAAAAAAGATATATGAAATCTGTCGTTATGTTACTTCTGTCCTGAAATTACCCATATACATATATCTTCTTATATTTGACACAGATCATCACTATTACGTACTAACAAATGGACTTTTTATTTATCTTAAATCCCAGAAAAACTTAGAAATAACGAATTTTAATGTTCCTATCCCGAGAATGCCAAATGCTTGAAATTTTAAAACTCTCCTTCTATCCAAGCTAAAACTTCTATTTGATGGCAGAGTAGCGCACATTATAACGTACGTACATTAATCATAAATAGTCACAACTCAAAATATATAAAACTTTTTCATTTTTTAAAAACCGGTTCCAGACGAAATTTTTAAAGAACGAATTCATCATAAAATCAATAACAATGAGTTGTGACTGTTAAAGGCTTGGTATGCGGCATGGTACAATTACCTTACAAGATATTATCGCTCCGGCAACAACTACAACAAACTTGATACCAAATTTATGAAGTTGTTGTAAAAGCATTCTCGTGTTTGTCAAAAAACCAAGGTTGGCAACCGAAACGAATAACGCTATCGGTATTAAAAGTTTTGTCATTTCGGTATCGGTATCGGTATTTTGATTATATCGGTATCGATAAAGGTATAAGTTCTTTAATTTCGGTATTGGTATTGCTTTTTTGATTATATCGGTATCGGTAACGGTATTAATTCTTTAATTTAGGTATCGGTATCGGTATTTTGATTATATAAGTATCGGTATAGATACTTACTTAATGATATTCACAAAAAAATTAAAAAAATCTGAATTCAACTTAAAAACATAGTTAAGTTTTTATTTATATGCTCTCTTTTTTATTAGGCTAATAAAAAAAATAAATTGCTGACTTGTAGAAGTAGGTACATTGCTTAAAAACATTTTTAAAAACTAATAGGAACATAAAATAGAATTTCAAATATCAAGTATTTGTAAAATAAAAAAATATTTTTAAAATAAATAAAAAATCAGTATTCATTAAAATATGTAAATACCAGGGTACACTCATACAAGTTATATCAAGAGCCTAGCTGACTATAAATATTTTAGAAAGTGAATAATAAATTAAATAATTTTGTATTAAGTTGAAAATTTTTTGACATTTACTTTTTCAAAAACAAAAACGGAAAGGCAGAGGGCGAATTTTTGAACTTATCTCGATACTTCCTGTTCTATTGTACCCTGGTAAATACTTTGTACTTTTTTAAGATAAAATGTTAAAAAAAATATTATTTGTGTTCAATAACTTTTCAGCAATTACTAGCAACGAGAGAGTAAAAAGAAATATTTTCAAAAATGTTCTCAAAAATATTTAAAAGTAAATAAACACTTTTACAGTCAAAACTTGCAAGCAAATGTATTTTGTTATTGTAAACTTATAAAAATTTAAAACTGAAATTTTTTTTAAAGCATAATGAAAGAAAGACTGTTTGAATAATTTTTGATAGTTAAATTTGTACTAGTAGAAATTGTCAGAAGCAGTTTTGTTTCTAAACATATTACGCTCTTTTTTGGATCTCTAGTTGCTAATTTTTTGTGTACGTAAACACTTACTAGCAATAACTATCAAAAATTATTAATAATTTCCTGTAAATGAACACAACTATTATATATTTAAAACATTTTTAAATCAAAGTCAATTTTTAGAAAAAAAAATATAAATTAGAATTTACTAACTTATAGCCTTGAAAAAAAAATTTAAATTTACTGTTTGGGATATTTAAAAAGCATTTAATTTTTTAGATGCATATGTAAATAATTAGGAACACAATATATGGTTGATTAAAAAAGCTCCACGTTGAATCGAATCACAATGACTGCGTTTAAACTATCCTCGTCTAACCTATTGAAGGTAGGGTTCAATATACATTTTACCCCTGAAAATAATCTTTCTACACTAACTTGTGTACCTGGTACAGCTAACACCAAGCTTTATGTTTACAAAGTTACAAGACGAAATATTGTTGAAAAAAGAAACTGCAAGTATAATGCAATCATCTGTATAAGTATGCTTTGTAAGGAAACAATAACAGCATTGCAATTGTGGAACGAGAAGTTAGCACTACTATTTCTAAGAAACAGTGTAAATTCATGTGGCATATAATACCATATGTACATGTGTTTAGTTTTTGATACTTGCATTATTTCTTGGATTTTTATTACCAAAGCATATTATA
Source organism: Melanophora roralis (assembly GCA_963583895.1). Taxonomy (NCBI): domain Eukaryota; kingdom Metazoa; phylum Arthropoda; class Insecta; order Diptera; family Rhinophoridae; genus Melanophora; species Melanophora roralis. The sequence goes on from OY757192.1 coordinate 7,191,957, forward strand.
GTAATGCCGGTATCAAAGGAAACGGTATTTTGTTACCGGTATCAAAGGAAACGGTATTTTGATACCGGTATTTTGCGAAATAAATTATTTCGGTATCGGTATCAATACCGGTAACAAAATTTAAACGGTATTTAAACGGTATCGGTACCGGTAACGCTATCGGTACCGGTAACGGTATCGGTTGCAAACCTTGCAAGAAACGTACTGTTTGACAGGTTTAACGGGTGGAAAAACTCAAGCAAAAAATAGTCAGCTGTTGAATCAATACTACCTTGTAAGGTAATTGTACCATGGTATGCGGCAATATTATACTCGTTGTATGTACATATGTATGTATTTTAAATTGGTTTTGGTATTGTTGTGCGATAATTTGTTGAGTACAATATTGAACTAAATAAATACAGCAAACTTAGTTGTTGGTAAAATAGGTAACTATATGTTTCTTTTTAAATAAATACAGGTGTTCAAATAAGAGAGAAGTTTTATACTTCTTTTTTGTATGTTAATTTCTTTTTTGTTTAGTTAAAATTACACTTCTGTTAATGAAAGATTTACTTGTAAGCCAAATTATTTAAGACAACTAGTTTTCTAAAGAAAAAAAAATATGTATATATGTATGTATCTTCGGGATCGTATCGTCGAGCAGGACCCTAATATTTAGCAGACAAGATCTTAAGATAGTTAATATATGCAGATAAAGATAATCCTAATCTGGCACAGGACAAACATCAATGAACTGATTTTGTTTCCGCCCAATATATGCTATTTTTTTGTACTTTACTAATGTTTTATGCTTAATTTGATATATTATTACTCATGTAAATTATTAGTGGATTATAAAAAGAAGAATTTGTTATTCTATATCTTTAAAAAACCTGTAAAGTACAAAAATGTGGAAGTATTACTTTTTGTCCAGGTGTTTGACAATCGTCTCGAAGCTGCTTGAAAATTTCAAAATTTTATGTTTCTAGATTCATAAATTTACTTTATCTTCTATTAGAAAACTACGAGTACTAAGCTCACCTTTAAATTTAATCTGCGTTAATAACCCTAAATTTCAGTTTTCTTGACTTATAATAAGGCAAAAAAGTACTAAAAATATTTTTTAGTCTAAAAAATCACAAAAACATTTAAAGACAACCTTTTTCCGCCTTCGCGATTTTTGATTTTTTTATATATGAATATAAATGAGTAACTTTACTGACTGATTCATCACCGAAAGCAAAACGCGTTAAGGTGAACACCTTAAATTTTGAAAGCAAGTACGTCTTTTGATGTATAGATTCACTAAGAGGGGAGTTTTAAATTAAAAAATCGATATGTGCCAAATAAGCCTTTATTATATCCTTCATATAAGTGATAAGGGTATATATAAGTTTGTCATTCCGTTTGTAATTTCTTTATTATCTATTTGCGACCTCATAAAGTATATATATTCTGGATTCTTAAGGATGGGGAAGCCGATAGAGCCAAGTCCGTCTATCCGTGTTATGGTTGAAATTAAATTTCTAAAGCTACCCGATGTCGCATAAACCCGTAAGTGGTACCAAACTATCAGAAATATCTGCGAGAAAATCACTATTGAAATTCTGCAAAATTGCCAAAAAAAACAACTAAGAGAGGTACATACATATTTACATATGCATACATAATTAAAAAAAAACAGAACTAGTTATACCATGAGATTGCACGTATTAGTATTCATATAATATTAATTTTAAAGTGATAGTTTATTATGCGTTTTGAACAACGCGTTTCATAGTTGGCAATGATTAAGTGAGTAGAAGCAAGGGTGATAGACACTAGGCAGCGACGATTCGATACTTAGCCGGGACAAATTTAAAAAAAGTTTTTTTTGCTTTTTCTTTAAAGAAAAATATTTAAGTTTTCGATAACTGACAGATATAAGCCAGAAACTACAACTACCTCTGTTTATTTCTCCAAAATTTGTACCTAAAAACCTCTTTAACGTACTCAAAATTTCCCCTACACGATTAAAAATAACAAGGTAAAAACCTTACAACTTTCCCGGAGTGGAATAAAATGTTAAGCGGACCCCCATTAGTTTTTCCTAGAATTTTTTAGCCCTTTATCCAATCGCCTAAGGGGCTGCCTACAAAATTAACAAAAATTATGTAAAAACGCCTATAAATTCCCCAGAATTGGCCTTGGAGAAGTAAAGAGTACGACCGACCCCCATTATTTTCTCCTTGCAAATATATTCCGTGAACACACTAACCCCCTATCACCACGCCCTAAAGTGGTTGCCACACAAAATTAAAAAAAATAGGGTAAAACCCCCTATAACTTTCCAGAAGTCACCCCTAGATGAACAAAATATATCACAGCCCCCATTAGTTTTCCTTTCAAAACATATTCCTAGAACATACCCCCTATTTCCCTCACCCAATGGGGTTGCCATACAAAATTTACAAAACTGATGTAAAAATGCCTACAACTTCCTCAAAGTCGGTCTTAAAGTGAATGACAGACCCTCATTGAAATCCAGAAAAATCGCTTTGTAACTGACCGAGATATAAGCCAAAAACCAAGACTTCCTCCTATGTTATCTTTGACCCCGGAAGCCTGAGTTTGATTCCCGGCCGGGACAAATGTTTTTTTTGCCTTTTCTTTTATTTATTTTTTTATTATTCACATGCATTTTAAATGAAAATAAGTGCAATTTTCGATAACTGACCGATATAAGCCAGCAACTACAACTACCTCTGTTTATTTTTCTAAAACTTGTACTTAAAAACCTCTAAAACTTACCCGGAGATGCCCCTACACGGGTACAATATAAAACCGACTCCCATTAATTTTTCTTACAAACATTTTTGAAAAACATCTTTATTTAAAATGTTTTTTGAATTGCTTTCACAGCATCTTGGGGGCTGTGTGGTCATATGTAAGACCGACCAAAATTTATTTTTTCTCCCAAAAAGGATTGCCATACAAAATTTGAAAAAATTAGGTAAAAACCGCTACAACTTTCCATGAGTTACCCAAAGAGGAATAACATGTGTATTACTTCTCCTATTTATTCCTTGAACATAGCTACCCCTTATCATCATCACCTAAGGGGGTTTCAAAACAAAATTTACAAGTATAACGTTAAAACGCCCACAACTTCCCCAGAGTCGGCCTTAGAGCAATAAAGTGTTCGACCGACCCCTATTAGTTTTTTCTCCCAAATATATTCCAGCTTCCAGGGTGCTCTGACAAAGGTTATATGTAAGACCGACCCCAATTGATTTTTCCTCCCAAAAATTTTTGTGAAACATATTTATTTCCTATCTCCAGGCCTTAACAGGGTCCCCATGCAAAATTTGAAAAAAAAATTAGGATAAACGTCCCTACAACTCTCCCGTAGTGCGTTAAAATATGACACCGGCCCCTGTTTAAAAATAAAAAATATTTTATTAGTAAAAAAATGGTTAAAAATAAAAAAGTCGGTGTTTTAAAAGGCCACTGTGAAGGGTATATATAATTCGGCACAGCCGAATATATCGCTCTTACTTGGTAAACTTGCTATTGGTATTATGAATATGGGTAAAAGTATGCGATTGAAACAAAAATTTTAAAAAAAGGACTCGTGTCTCGTGAAAATATTTGACCTCATGTTTTTTAACATTTTTCATTCAAGTAAAAAAAGTCTTAATTTATCTCTGGAAATTGAGGTATTAGAAGGCCACTAACGGCTACTAAAGGGGGTGCCACATCTTAGATACCATTTTCAAGTGTTTTTTATTTTTATATATTTTTAGTTTTGAAATAGGGGTCGGTGTCATATTTTAACCCTTCTAGGGAAAGTAGGGCAGGTGCAGGGGTTTTAACCTTAATTTTTTTCAAATTTTGTATGGAATTTTACTCTCATTATTTAAAATTTTGACTTTTACCATAAGTTTTTTTTAATTTTGTGTGAAAATTCCCTTTAGGCGTGGAGACAGGCGGTACATATGTATATTTTAGGAACATGTTTTAGAGGGAAAATTAGTAGTGGTCTTTAATACATTTTATTCCTCTAGGGGCGACTCCGGGGAAGTTCTTAGGGTTTTTGGCTATTTTTTTTTAATTTTGTATGGCAACCCCCTCAGGGCGAGGTGATAGGGGGTGAGTATATTTTAGGAATATGTTTGGGAGGGGAAACTAATTGGGTCGGTCGCACACTTTATTATTCTAAGGCCGACTCTAAAGAAGTTGGGGGCATTGTCACATCCTTTTTGTAAATTTTGTTTGGCAGCCCAATTATGTTACTTATGTTCGTATTGTAGTGTGTAATAATGTTCGACACGCGAACATCTAACATAAATACAAACTGCCGTTTAAAGTCAACGTCGTGTTGATATAGGTCAGTAATGAATTATTTTGCTTAACATTACTCATACATACTTTTGGGCAATCCGATACTAAGAATGTAAACGGTCATTGTACGCTTTCTAGTTGAATCACTGCAATTTGCTGAATTGCCAAATAGTCGTCATGGACATTGACACATAGAAACTAAAATTAATGTAAACTAAAATGAACTCAAATGAGAATAATTAGAACACACTCACACACAACAAAATAAAATATAAAAACACTCAAAAAACTCTGATCGCCTGGAACCATGTTAATTCGCACACATGTAAAAATAAATGTAAGTTTTAGAGGAGAAGTAAGTAAATTAAGTTTAACTATGGGAAGTCGCTCAAAGAAAAGAAAAAGCGAACTTCTTATGATTAGAATATAAGCCAAAGATATTAATCAATAAAAATCAATCTATAAACTTTCTTAAAGGAAATAAGACTTCTTTTATTTAAGATATAGATTCACCACAGTATGTATAATCTAGGAAAGGAAAACCAATTGGGCCTGTGATATATTTTATTCCTCTAAGGGTGACTCCGGAGAAGTTGTTGGGTTTTTTACCCTATTTTTTTTTAAATTTTGTATGGCAACCATGTTAGGGGCTGGAAATCTAGGGAGGAAAAACTTGTTGGAGTCGGTTCTACATTTAACATTTGTAGGAGAACCCTGGAAGCTGTAAGAGCGCTTTAAAAAATGTTAAATAAAGCTTTGTATGGCAGTCCTGTTAGGAGGCGGTGATAGGGTGTAAGTATGTTCCACAAAATGTTTGCGAGGAAAAATAATGGGAGTGGATCTTACATAGCACTCGTGTAGGGGCAAGTCCGGCTAATTTTAAGAGGTTTTTAGGTACGAATTTTAAAGAAATAAACAGAGGTAGGCGTAGTTGCTGGATTATACCAAAGAATATTCATACATAGAACGCGCATCTCATACAAAAAAGATATTTGTTTTCAAAATCGATTTGGATGCGGGCGGGAAGATGGAAGTGGTGGTAAAACAGAAGAGCGTAACAATAACCACCAATTTTAAAAAACAAACATGTGCATACAACATGTATGTATGTATGTATATACATACAACCGTATATATATACATACATACGCTTGGGTATAAATATACATATTTGGCGAATTCACAAGGTACGATACGATAGCATATTGTATTATTGTCATATAATTTCACAATAGCATAAAAATTTTGTTGTTGCTTTTCATACGAAACTTGTTGTGAAACAATACAACTTTGTTTGATATGTTTTTTGTGATGTCATATTATATACAAAGTCATGCGCCAAGCGCCTAAAACGAAACGGCGAATTTTTTAATTTATTTTTAGAGCCGCTAGCACTCGCATCCGTTAAAAACGTCTATACTAAAAACTTAGGCAAAACCGCCAAAGAAGATTCCTTAAGCCGCCTCCGCCGGCAAAAATAGCCGGCACTGCTCTCTGACACATCAGCTGTTTTTTGTTTACGTAAAAAATAACAAAATTCTTGTGATTTTTTACTAAAACTTTGCTTATTTTAATGGATTTTAGAGATTCTAACCAGGTTAGATATAGACTATTTTGTGTTTTCATGGGTCTAATTTCTACAAATTATTAAGTTAAGCCAAGAGCAGCATCAGATTTATGTACATAAATATGTGTTTGTTTTTCTATCGTTTGGTCGTATCAGCTGATTTAGATTTTAAATACGACACCTACAAATATACGAAGAGTTGTTCACAACGGTCATATTTTTTGGTTGTAATATTTTACAATATATGATTTCACAAGACCTTGTGAATTCACCAATTAACATACATATATACACACAAGCGTATGTATGTATATACATACATATCAACATACACATTGCTTTCAATTCTTATTACTTTAGCTTTGGTTCTTTTTTAATTTTTCTATATTGGAAGAATTTATATGCAGTTTTTCGAAGCCACTTAAATGACATTTACATGTATATTCTGTTTTTGTTTACAATAAATGAATACAAATAAATCGTCATAGACAATCACTTAATTGGCTTCGATAAACAGCACATACATAAACTACAGAAGTGTTGTTTCAATACAGATTATGTGCAAATAACCATCAAAGTCTAGTTATACGGTAAATATACACATTTTATTGTTGTAAAAGTGAAATTTTGTCAATAACCAACGAATTTAAATGCCCTGATACTTTTAACTGCCTTTTAACATTTTAAGTCATAAATTTTTGATTATATGAAAGAAAACCTTACATAGGTTTTTTTTTCAAAGTTTTTAATTTATGAAGTTTGCTTTTTGGACAAAATTATTGTTTTAGGATTTACAAAAAATATTTATTTAACTGTTTTTTATCATAGCTGTAAGTTGTAAATATTTTTACTCAAAATATTAAAAAAATATTTTTTCTTCAGGTCAAGTTGTGTTTTTCAAATAAATTACCAACTATTATTTTAAATATTTTAATAAAAAATTTTTTTTTTTTAATATACTTTATTTCAGTCTACGGCATACATACATACCAATGTATTCATTTGCAATACTTTTGAATTTTTAAATATTCTTACCTTTTTCAAACCTACAACTTTGAAATTGTTTTTTTAAATCAGATTTTGATTACTATAAAAGCCTACATACATGACATAAATTTTTTTCAACAAATAATTTTTCAATATTTTGTATTTAACAAACATTTTTTAAATTTTGATATTATTATTATAAAAAAAGCTGTTTAAGTATTTTAATTCTGACGCTAAATCGTGACATTCGATTCGAATCTAAATTTCACTCGATCGATCGCGTTGTCAGTGCTTTAAGCGTGGAAATTCTAATAAGAAATTTTTAATTTAGATTCAAAGCGAATGCGATGACTTGGTTGGCTTTCTTCATATATTTCAATTTTTAAAAGAAAAAAAAAACTAATATGAACATTAATAATTTTTTTTAATAAATACACCCAAACCTATGTATCTATTTCATGCATGTTAAGATCTATAAATTGCAAAAGCAAAGTTGGTTTGTTTTGGAAAAACCTAAGAAGTAAAGTAAAAAATTTATAGTAGTCGATCATACATTTCAGCCCTCTAGGATCACGCTGGAAGCGGTGGAAAAATTTTCGATTTTATAGGAAATTTGATTTTGAATGGGAAAATGGGAAGAAAAATAGGGGGTAGGTTCTTACCAAAAAAATGATGGGAATAAAAAAATTAATGGTAGCTGGTCATACATATCAGCCTAATTGGATCACTCTGGAAGCGGTAATAAAGACTTGTTTAAACAAGTTTTTTTGTATGGGAGATCCCATTGGGATAAAATATAAGAGATAGGTTTGTTTCGGATAAAATGTTGGAAATAAAAAATAGTTCAATCCTATTTTACAACTCTGAAAGCGGTGGTAAAGTTATTTTACTACAGACTAACCCCCATATTCAAATTAATTAAAGTGGGCTCAATAAGGGCTCATTTGATAGATGTCTATAGCATAATTGTCAAATAAGCTCTTAGGAAGCCTACTTTAATTTTTATTAATACGAGCGTAATGCTTTTTGTTAAAAAAATTATTCAAATAATTTTCTGGTTTCAATTTTGTGACATACATACATACGTTTGAATTAATAACACCAAACTTACACAATTAAATTTTTAATTAAATTTATTTATAAAAAATTTCATAGTGTAAGTCTAGCATAAGTTTATTTTTTTAAGCTTAAGGTCTTTTTATATATGTAATTATTTTTTTTTTCACTTTTTTGTCAATATTTCGCCATTCTGTTGTGGGGCATCCTCAGGAGGTTTTTATTAAAGAAAAATAATCGTTATGATTTCAGAATCAGCTTTCGGTATTTTTGTAAACAATTTTAAAATTACATTAATAATACTAATTTTTTTCTTTGAATTTTTGTTTGAATATTTCTCTACTTAGGTTTTTTCAATTGAAAAATTGCATTTTCTCGGGGTTTTCTTGAATGTAAATTAAACATATTATTTTTTTGATTTTTTGATATTCAAATAAAGAAAGTTTAAATTTTATTAAGATTGATTTTGTTAAAATTTCTAAAATTTAAACGTTTTGTTTACAAATAACAATGAAATTCGTTTCACACCTTCAAAGGGATTTTTTAATCTTACCAGTTGACTCCAGAGTTGTTTATCAATATTTGTTTTTGTCTTAAACTAATAATATGAGCCTTTCTTTAATTGATGTTACTTCGAACGCATTGCGTGACATATGTTTATTACCTCAGCAAGGGAAGTATTGCACTTATATTTCCTTTTTTATTTCAATACAGAATAGGTACTCAACCTTTTCTTAATACTCCTTAAAATGTTTTTTTAATTATCCAACTGAAGAAGTTTTTACTTTTGCTTTAATTTTATTTCACTTTAGACGTATTACAATTATATTAAAAAACAAGTAAGAGCGCTATATTCGGCTGTGCCGAATCTTATATACCCTTCACATTGACCTTTCGCAATCCCAAACTTTTTTTATTTTTAACCATTTTTTTACTTATGAATTATTTCTAATTTTTAAATAGGGGTCGGTGTCATTTTTAACGCTCCACGGGTGACGGGGAAGTTGTAGGGGTTTTTATCCTTATTTTTACAAATTTTGTATGGCAACCCACTTAGAGGGTGGAGATACGGGGTAAGTATATTCTAGGAATATGTTTTGGAGGGGAAACTAATGGGGGTCGGTCGTACACTTTATTGCTCTAAGGCAAATTCTGAAGAAGTTGTGGCCATTTTCATATCATTTTTGTAAATTTTGTATGGCAACCCCCTTAGGGCGTGGAGATAGAAGGTAAGTATGTTCTAGAAATATGTTTGGGAGGGCAAACTAATGGGGGTCGGTCGTACACTTTATTGCTCTAAGGCCAACTCTGAAGAGGTTGTGAGCATTTTCATATCCTTTTTGAAAATTTTGTATGGCAACCCCCTTAGGGCGTGCAGATAGGGGGTAAATATGTTTTAGGAATACGATTGGGATGGCAAACTAATGGGGGTCGGTCGTACACTTTATTGCTCTAAGGCCAAGTCTGAAGAAGTTGTGAGCATTTTATCATTTTTGTAATTTTTGTATGGCAACCCCCTAAGGGCGTGGAGATAGATGGTAAGTATGTTTAAGGAATATGTTTGGGAGAAGAAATTAATAGGTGTTGGTCGTACACTTTATTGCTCTAAGGCCAACTCTGAAGGGGTTGTGGGCTTTTTTACATAATTTTTGTAAATTTTGTATGGCAACCCCCTTAGGGCGTGGAGATAGGGGATATATATGTTATAGAAATATGTTTGGGAGGGCAAACTAATGGGGGTCGGTCGTACACTTCATTGCTCTAAGGCCAACTCTGAAGAAGTTGTGAGCATTTTATCATTTTTGTAAATTTTGTATGGCAACCCCCTTAGGGCGTGGAGATAGGTGGTAAGTATGTTCTAGGAATATAATTGGGAGGACAAACTAATGGGGGTCGGTGGTACACTTTATTGCTCTAAGGCCAACTCTGAAGGAGTTGTGGGAATTTTCATATCCGTTTTGTAAATTTTGTATGGCAACCCCCTTAGGGCGTGGAGATAGGGGGTAAGTATGTTATAGAAATATGTTTGGGAGGGCAAACTAATGGGGGTCGGTCGTACACTTCATTGCTCTAAGGCCAACTCTGAAGAAGTTGTGAGCATTTTCATATCCTTTTTGTAAATTTTGTATGGCAACCCCCTTAGGGCGTGCAGATAGGGGGTAAGTATGTTCTAGGAATACGTTTGGGAGGGCAAACTAATGGGGGTCGGACGTATCCTTTATTGCTCTAGGGCCAAGTCTGAAGAAGTTGTGAGCATTTTATCATTTTTGTAAATTTTGTATGGCAAACCCCTTAGGGCGTGGAGATAGATCGTAAGTGTGTTTAAGGAATATGTTTGGGAGAAGAAATTAATAGGAGTCGGTCCTACACTTTATTGCTCTAAGGCCAACTCTGAAGGAGTTGTGGGCATTTTCATATCCTTTTTGTAAATTTTGTATGGCAACCCCCTTAGGGCGTGGAGATAGGGGGTAAGTATGTTCTAGGACTATGTTTGGGAGGGCAAACTAATGGGGGACGGTCGTACACTTTATTGCTCTAAGGCCAACTCTAAAGAAGTTGTGGGCATTTCTACATAATTTTTGTAAATTTTGTATGGTAACCCGCTTAGGGCGTGGAGATAGGGGGTAAGTATGTTGTAGGAATATGTTTGGGAGGGCTACCTAATGGGGGTCGGTCGTACACTTTATTGCTCTAAGGCCAACTCTGAAGAAGTTGTGAGCATTTTATCATTTTTTAAAATTTTGTGTGGCAACCATGTCAGGGGCTGGAGATAGAGAGTAAGTATGTTCCACAAAAATGTTTGGATGGAAAAAATAATTTGGGTCGGTCTTACATTTTACCTTTGTAGGAGAACCCTGGAAGCCGTAGGAGCGATTTTAAAAATGTTTAAATTAAGCTTTGTATGGCAACGCTGTTATATGTATGAACACTTATACTAATAAAATTTTTGTTTTGTGTGTGTTTCAATAATATCAACATGACTGATTCTGTTTTTTGCTTTTTTTGTTGTTTTTATATTATTACATGTAAAAGTATGTTCTTTGTTGTTGTTGTAGACTCAAAAAACCGAGGTAGTCTTGGTTTTTTGCTTATATCTCGGTCATTTATCGGGCGATTTTGCTGAATTTCAATACCGATTTTCTCGCGACTATCTGTGACAGTTTGTTACCAAATTCGGGTCTATGCGATATCGGGGGGCTTCAGAAAGTTGATTTCAACCATAACACGGACAGATGGTCAGTCGGGCAGACAGACATCGCTAAATCGGCTTCCCTATCTATAAGGATCCAGAATATATATACTTTATGGGGTCCCGAATGGATAATAAAGGAATTACAAACGGAATGACAAACTTATATATACCCTTATCACTTATGTGAAGGGTATAAAAAACAGAAAAAAGTGAAATTTTCAAAAATTCGCTAAAAAAAATGGCGCAAAGACGCGCAACGTTTTCTTTTTTCGTCTAAAAGTAGAGATTTCAGGTTTTACTGTGAAAAACCTCTTGATTTTATTTTTTTTAAACAAAAAGTGAACAAAAAAACCTCAATTTTTAATTTCGAAGGAATTTTTTTAAAATAAAACTGAAAATAAAAAATAAATAAGGTAGCTGCTTATATAGTCTTTCGCAGAGAAAAAAAATTAACGTAAAATCTTTTTTTGTTTAGCTACAAAAAAATATATTGTAAGCCTCTCAAAACCATCAAAAGTTAATAAATTTCAGGGAAATTTACTTAACTTTCCTGACTTTGACAGTGCCTCAAAACGACAAATTGCAAGCAAAAGATTTGAAAATTCACAATCCGATACAGAATTTTGTTATCTGTCGAGCTGCGCACTAAAATTTGTACATTTCTAAAACTTCCATTTTGGCTTAATGTCCGGCTAGATTGGCAAAATGCCCCTATGTGCGTCGACGGTTGATTTTTAACGTCCACCACCCTTGCTTCTTCTCGCTGAGCCATTGCCAAGCTATAAAAGACGTTGCTAAAAAAGGCATAACAAACAAGCACCCAAAAATTAATGTTATATGAATACTAATACGTGCAATCTCATAGTATAAAGCTTTTTGTTTTTTATGATTTTTTATTATTAAATATTTAGGGCCAATTCCTGGGCGACGGATGCGACATTCTTACGCCTTTAGTTGCTCCCAAAACAAGAAAGAAATTTAAGGTTCCGAGAAATATTGATTTTGTTTTGAAGCAAGGAAGAGTGCTATTCAAAATTAATAATAAATTACAACGAAAGAAGCAAATGACAGCGAGAAACAGACGCGACAAAAAAAGTTCTATATATGCACTCTTAGAGAAATTAAGGTATAAGAACACCTTTTTTGTGTAAATTTTTAAAATATGAAAATTTTTTTCTATTTTTTTTTAAGTGGGTAAAATATTAATACGGACGCGACATCACTTACGCGGCAATTTTTTCCAAGAACAGTAATTTTGTTGATAATGACTGAATAAAAAATAATAGTAAAAATAATAATAGTAATAATAATAATAATAATAATAATAATAATAATAATAATAATAATAATAATAATAATAATAATAATAATAATAATAATAATAATAATAATAACAATAATAACAATAATAAAAATAATAATAATAATAATAATTATATTAATAATAATTATAATAATAATAATAATAATAATAATAATAATAATAATAATAATAATAATAATAATAATAATAATAATAACGCCGGATGCATCTACTTTGGAACGCCGAACGATGATGCGGAACACACTTTCTTTAATTGTGCCAGATGGCAAGCTGAGAGAGATGCTTTGAAGGAGCAGATTGGTGATTGTGACGTCACCAATATAATTGACTGGAGCGCTGTAAGAAGGTACTCTGAGTGCGTCCTTCGGAATAAGAAGAGAGACCTCGACGCAGTACAAACCGATGCCCCCCCTAACAGAGATACAAGAAGACGAGCCAATAGCATGATGCTGGCTACAAACCTGGCAGTCCCAGACGTGGGAGAGTAGAAAATAGTCCTTTTTAGGACGTCGTTTCTCCTCTGTTCGGAACTTACCTACCCTGGAACTGCGGTAGCATTACTTCAAGGTAGGGTCCCTTATGTCGCTTGCCGACATTTGTTCGTAGCCTGAGTTCAGGCCTCGCCCTTTCGTTGGCCGTCACGACTCGAGGATGGCGGGATCGTCAAACCCGTGAGCCCCTCTGCCAGTTATGTCCCTTCGTGGTTCCTCACGGAGCGATGTTCGCCACATCCAAGTCAGACTTTTTTAGTCTAAGGGTTCTTTCAGCGAATTGAGCGATCAGGTTCCAGCTCGCCTCGCTCTGTAGCATAGTCCGCGTGATTGTGTCGGGCGCGAAATCGCCCACTTGTCGCATCAGTTCAATTCGGAGTGCCTGCCATCTAGCACATTCGAAGAAAGTATGTTCCACGTCGTCTTTTCGAGCATCGACGTATATACAGTCAGCATCTGTGCACTTCTACATTCTGTACAAATATTGACGGAAGTAGTCATGTCCCGTCAGTAGTTGTGTTAAACAGTAGTTAACATCTCCGCGCAAACAGCTTGTTTAAGTACTTGTCCACATAGTTTAGGATTTCGCGTTTTACAAGTGGAACTTCTAGATCCTTGTAGATGTTGCTGTTTTTAATATACCAAGGAGCACCAGTTATCATTCTTAGAATTTTGTTTTGACAGCGTTCTATTTTTTCGATGTAAGAGGCGGAAGCAGTACCCCATAATTGTATACCGTAGCACCAAATTGGTTTTAAAATCGAGTTGTAGAGTAGAAGTTTACAATCCAGACGTGGCACAGAGTTTCTACCAATTAGCCAGTGGATTTGAGCAGCTTTAAGTTTCATTTGAGTCGGCTTCGCATCTATATGGGGCTTCCATGTGAGGCGGCGATCCAGGTGAATACCAAGATATTTTGTCTCGGATCGTTGAGGCACCATGTGGTTGTTAATAGCAATTGGAGGGCACGTTTTTTTGCGTAAGGTAAAAGTTATGTGAGTACATTTTTGTTCATTAATTTTTCTTTGTACAATTTTTCAAATTGTTATATATCACCGTGCCATCTGTGCTTTATGAGTTTTCGTTTTATGTATTAGTTGAACTATTTGTTTTAAGACAAGTAGCTTTAATGAACATATTAAACAAGCAGCTGAACATGCTTCCTCTACTTTCTACAAGACTAGATACAACAAAATTATTTGCAGATGTGGAACAACTTTTGTCTGAGAAAAGAAGAGCCCGTAGAGAATGGCAAAAGCATAGATCGCCCCAACATAAAGCAAAATTAAGGGAATGCTCAAGTCATCTCAGGAACTTGTTAGAGTCATATAGAACAGCATCTCTTAAAGCACACTTAGAAAGTCTAGATACCACTCCCCAGACAAATTATTCATTATGGCGATCAGCCAAAGGTCTTAAAAGACCCGTTATATCAAAACCACCACTGCGTAATCTGCGAGGATCCTGGGCAAGAAACGACGAAGAAAAATGTGACCTTTTTGCAAATCATTTAAAGAACGTGTTCACTCCAAATACGTATACTAGTATAAGCGAATTACCGCTTGTTGTTGCTAGGCAGCCTACACAAATGCGATTCCAATTCTTAGAAGTCCTAGAGGCTATTAATAATTTAAATGCTAAAAAAGCTCCTGGATTTGATAAAATCAGTAACAAAATGCTTTTAGAGCTACCTAGTACAGCAAAAAGAATAATTCTTTTTATTTTTAACGCCATATTACGGCTTGAACACTTCCCGCCAATGTGAAAAGTTGCGTTAGTAAAGATGATTCCCAAACCTGGAAAAGAGCCTTATAAGGTTGAATCTTATAGACCTATCAGTTTATTGCCAACCATGTCGAAATTGTTTGAGAAATTGTTGAAAAACAAGTTGACTCCGATCTTATATAATAACGACTGCATTCCCAATCACCAATTTGGTTTTAGACGACATCACAGTACCATTGAACAGACCCACAGGTTGGTTCAAGTTATAAGAAAAGCGTTTGAGGAAAAAAAATATTGTTCTGGGCTGTTTATAGATGTTTCTCAAGTATTTGATAAAGTCTGGCATGAAGGTCTTTTGACAAAACTAAAGCTGAAGTTGCCTTTAAATCTCTGTAACCTTTTGGAAAAATATATAACCAACAGACAGTTTATGATCAAACAAGGAGACCACTTCAGTAGTCCTTAACCAATTGGGGCTGGCCCTCCCCAAGGTAGCATTCTAGGACCAATTCTGTACCTTCTTTACACAGCAGACATGCCAACCGATAGCAAAACACATACGTCGACATTTGCTGATGATACTGCCTTTCTAAGTACCCATGAAAATTCTAAAGTGGCCTCAAAACAGCTACAGCACCATATTATCCAAGTAGAAAAATGGGCAAAGTTATGGGGAGTAAAAAGTAATGAACAAAAATGTACTCACGTAACCTTTACTTTACGCAAAGAAACGTGCTCTCCTATCTTTATAAATAATCAGATGGTGCCTCAACACCTTGAGGTGAAATACCTTGGCATTCACCTAGATCGTCGTCTCACATGGAAGTCACACATAGATGCTAAGTTAATACAAATAAAATTGAAAACAGTCCAAATTCATTGGCTGATTGGTAGAAACTCTGTACTTCGTCTCGACTGTAAACTTCAGCTCTACAACTCAACTTTGAAGCCAATCTGATGCTACGGGATACAACTATGGGGTACTGCCTCTGCCTCTAACATAGAGAAAATTTAACGCCGTCAAAATAAAATCCCAAGAATGATAACTGATGCACCTTGGTACATTAAAAACAGCAACATCCACAAGGATCTACATGTTCCACTAGTTAAGTGCGAAATCCTAAACTATGTGGACAAGTATTTAAATAAGCTGGAAACACATCCAAATCCGCTCGCTCGAAACATCTTAAAACATGGCGGGCACACGCGCTTTAAGAAGAAGGACACCGTTGCTCTTAGATGAAACCATCCGAAGTGAATATTTTTATTTGAGAACATTAATCTTAGTCTGGCACTGGCTGGACAAATTTTAAACATTTATTTATAAGATTTGAATACTTATTGTTAGTTCACAGAAGTGAAGATTCAATAATAAAATAAATATGAAAAAGAAAAAAAATAAATTTTTATTCCCCATAACTTTGCCCATTTCTCAACTTGGGTAGCGTGTTGCTGCAGTTGGTTCGAAGCCTCTTTAGGGTCTTTATGAATACTAAGGAAAGCTGTATCATCAGCAAATGTCGTCGTATGTGTAAAACTATTGGTTGGCATATCTGCTGTGTAAAGCAAATGCAGAATTAGACCTGGTATACTCCCTTGAGGTAGGTACACCAGCCCCTATTGGTTGAGAAGAACTTATTTGGTTTCCCTCTTTGATCATAAATTGTCGGCCGGTTATGTATATTTCTAAAAGGTTAAAAATATTAGCTGGAAGGTTGAACTTTATTTTGTTTAACAGGCCTTCAGTCCATACTTTGTCGAAAGCTTGAGAGACATCGATAAATATTGCGGAGCAGTACTTTTTTCCTCAAAGGCTTTTCTTATAACCTGTACCAACCTGTGAGTTTGTTCGATGGTACTAAGTTGACTTTTAAAGCCAAACTAGCGATTTGAAATACAGTTGTTGTCATTCAAGATCGAACAATTTTGACATTGTGGGTAACAAACTAATAGGCCTATAAGACTCTACCTTTAAAGGATCTTTGCCAGGCTTAGGAATCATTTTTACTAAGGCCACTTTCCATATAGGCGGGAAATGTCCAAGCCGAATTATCGCTTTAAAAATAAAAAAATTATTCTTTTAGCTGTAAAAACATTTTGTTGCTGATTTTATCAACGCCAGGAGCTTTTTTACTATTTAGGTTAGCGATAGCCTCTACAACATCTGTAAATCGGAAAAGTATTTCTAAAGGACGTCTGGCAATAACAGGCGGTAATTTCCTTACGTCTGTGCATGTATTGGGGGTGAACACGTTTTTTAAATGATTTGCAAACAGATCGCATTTTTCTTCGTCATTTCTAGCCCAGGATCCTCTCAGATTACGCAGTGGTGGTTTTACGATAACGGGTCTTTTAAGGTGCTTGGCTGATTGCCATAGGGAATAATTTGTCTGAGGAGTCGCGTCTAGACCTTCCAGGTACTCTTTCAGTGATGCCAATCTGTGAACCTCCAGCAAGCTTTTTAACTGGTTTGTACATTCTTTCAGCTTAGTTTTAAGTTGGGGTGATTTTTGCTTTTGCCGTTCTCTTCGGGCTCTCCTTTTTTCAGATAAAAGCTTTTTCACATCGGCAGAAAAAATTTTGTTGTACCTAGTCTGACGGTAGGTAGAAGACGCATGTTCAACGGCTTTTTGAATGTTTTCATTAGGGCGCTCAGACAATCATCGATGTCTCCGGGAGTTTTTAGCGGTTGGTTCTCCGAGCAGTGGGCGCTAATGTATTTTTTATATTTCAATTAACTTATCCTTTTAATTGAGAAAAAAATCACTAGCTGCTATTTGGTGAAGACTGCAAATAGTGATTATTGTGGGTGAGTGGTCAGAAGATAAATCCAAGGAAGCCTTAGCCTCAATAAGCTCCGAGGAAATATCTTTAGCTACGCCAAAATCGATTACGTCTGGAATTTTATTGTGGTCCGTTGGCCAGTAGGTTGGTTGTCCAGTTGAAATAACATAAGTTCCCAATTCAGACACGGCATTATACAACACATGACTTCTGGGACTAACTAGGCGGGAGCCCCAGTACGTGGGCTTGGCGTTATAGTCTCCAGCATCTATGAAGCGGGGACCTAAAGATTTAAAAAAAAAGTTGTACTGATCCTTCGTTATGGAGAATCTTGGTGGACAATAAACTGACGATATAACGAGATTATTGAAAAATTCATCATTGCAGACGTTTGTTGCTTGCATTTAACATTCGGATAGGCCACCAATCCTTTGGTGTTTGATTCTCGATTTGATTATTATAGCCGAGCCACCACATGATCTATCTTTGCGATCTTTCGAATCGTAAAAAGAATAGCCACTTATTTTGAAAGTGCTTGTAGATGTCATATGAGTTTCGGATAAAAACATTACATCAATATTTTGGTGTGATAAAAAATATTCGAGTTCGTTTTTGTGTTTGCGTTAATAATAATAATATGAAAAAAATTTAAAATAATAATGATAATGCCGTTTTGCACGTCTTTCATGTGTTGTTTCGTTGAATTAAATATTCCACTTTCCTTTCTCTCTCTTCGATTTTTCTTTTATCACCAACGTTAGCTTTAATAAATTGTTTGGTTTCTTAGTTTGCAGTTTTGTTCGTTGTTCTTTATTATTAATTACGGTTCTTTTTTCTTCTGTTTCACACTTTTCGTGTTTGAATAAAAAATTTTGCAATTTTGCTTTGAGTTAGGTTTTTTCAAATATTTTTGTTTTTGTAATTTTGCAAGCAGATGTTCAGAAATTAAATTTTAAGGTTATACGTTTTCTTTTACAAATAATTAAATATTTCACGTTTTTTATTTTATTAAAACTATTTTTTGTCACTTTTTAACAAGATATATTTCAATAGATTTAAATCACATAAATTTTTTATGACAACTTGTTGAGCTTTTTTGGGGCCAAAACTTTCCGAGTTTTCATATAAAATAAATGTCTTAAAAAAGTTACTTTTGATAAACCAATATAAATGTAGTTCTTCACAAGTTTAAATAATTTTATTGGGCGCCAGTTATTATATTTCGGCTCCTTACAACCGAGTATAAGATTTTTATAAAAGGGGCACAACGATGTGCGGGTTTTATGTAACCAAACACTTGATCTTGTAAATTAAACGACGTACACTTAGCCCATTAAGTCTGCGTTCACTCTACAAATTTAATAAATTCAAAAAAAAACTTATGTTTGTAATTAAAAAAAAAATTATTTTATTAATTTTTTTCTGTAGGCTCTTAGATTTAAAAAAAAAAACAAAAAAAAATAATAATATTGGATTCTTCATTTTATAGTTAACGGTATTTAAGTTTTATAACAAGTAAAAATATTAACAAAAAAGTCTGCGTTCAGTCTTTAAATTATCACAATATTAAAGAAAAATGACTAAAAAAAATTAAACTTAATACTTGGTAGGATAACCACGTTGTTTTAAAACTTCACTCAGTCTATTTGGCATGGAATTTACCAGCTTTGCTGTTTCCTCAGAAGTAATCCTTGCCCATTCTGCCTGAATAACAGTTCGCAAAGTTTCTTTGCTTGTTATAACATGCTGACGGATTTTTTTTTCTAGCAGATCCCAAAGGTGCTCAATAGGATTGAGATCGGGCGATTGTGGTGGAGTTTTTAACTGTTTTGGAGCATTATACAGCAGCCAAAGCCTAACGATCTCAGATGTGTGCTTTGGATCGTTATCTTGCTGAAACCAAAACGTCGGTAATAAGTTTAATTTCTCTGCACTTTGCTTTAAATTTCTTTTTAAAATGTTTAAATATCCCCATTTGTCCATTGTTGATTCAATAAACTCAAGTTGACCAACTCCACCAGCCGCCATACAACCCCAGACCATAACTCCACCGCCACCGTGTTTGACCGTACCAACTAGATTTTGTTTTTCGTCGGAAAATAACACTTGTTTCCAAAACTCTGGAGGCTTATTTATGTAATTGTGGGCAAACTCAATGCGCTTCTGTCGGTTCACATGTGAAATGAACGGTTTGCGCCGAGCAACTCTACCATGATATCCAGCTTTTCGCAAAACTTTTCTGGCAGTTTCAGCACTAATGCTTTTACTAAACGCCTGCTTAACATTTTCAACAATTTTTGAGGATGTTATTCGAGGATTCTTCTTAACCAGAGTGAGTATTTTGCGCTCTTCGCGGGCCGATAATATTTTTGGTCGCCCAGACCGTGGCTTAGATGTTAAAATTCCTGTTTCTTTAAAATTATTAACAACGCGCTGAACAGAGGAATATGTTCTTCCAAGTATTTTACCAATATTTCGATAACTTTTTCCCTCTTTCCACATTTTAATTATAATTTTTCTCTCTGGTACACTAATTTCTTTACCTTTGACCTCCATGCTAAAAAAAAAACTACGAACTTTCAAACTACGTGCGTCACGAAGTTAGTTTACCGATCAATTAAAATAACAGATAATAAACAGTTAGCAAAAATAAGAAAAATCTTCTTTTAAGATAACGGTATTTCTCACATACCAAAGCTGAACGCAGACTTTTTGGCTACTTTGTTTATTTGTTGTTGCACTTACATGCCGTAAACAAAAAAATTACGAGAGAAATTCGGGGGTGGTTTGCCTTTCTTTAAAGGAATAGAGCAAATGATCATAACAAAAGAAATTTTTTTGTGTTACATAGCTTAATTGTGTTTTTATATTAGGTTTACACAAAAAAACGCAAGGTGAACGCAGACTTTATGGGCTATGTGTATATATTTCGGGTTCAAAATGTGACTGACTTTATTATAATTCTTTCGTTTACATTTCTTATTTGGTGTTGCCAGACAATATAAATATTAGTTTTTTTAGTAATCGTTCTTTTATATTTTTTATTTGGCGATGCCAGACAATGTAAATTGTTTCAATAATAAGGAATTGATCATGACATGTTAATGGGGTGCTAACTTATAGTATAGACATTGGAGCTTTATTATTGATAAGAAAAAAACTTTCTATCACTTTCCTTTTTTCATTCGTGGTTGATCTTTTTCTGGAAATGCCTATATGTTTGTACATATGTTCCTTCCTTTGTTCTTTTTGGAATAAAAATAGGAGGTAGTCTTTGTTTTTGGCTTATATCTCGGTCAGTTATCAGGCGATTTTGCTGATTTTCAATACCGATTTTCTCGCAGATAACCGTAACATGGACAGACGGACATGGCTAAATCGGCTTCCCTATCTATAAAGATCCAGAATATATGTATACATATTATGTGGTCGCAAATGGAAAATAAAGCAATTACAAATGGAATAACAAACTGATATATACCCTTATCACTATGTGAAGGGTATAATGAAATGCGGGTTGTTTGCTTTACGTGAAATGACCTGCTAGTGAAATACTTTTTATGGACTATTTATTTAAATGTCATTTTTATTACATATCTTAATTGGAAATTATTTTACTTTTTTAAGACTTATTTCATTTACAGTTATTTTACTTTTTTGACTATTATGAAACTGCCAAGATTTAAAAAAAAAATTAATATATTTTATTAAAAGAGTAAGTCAATTTTTCTTGATTAGAGCACATTTTCCGTGCAATTGTCCATATGGGGAAAATAAAGAATACGCATTTTGTACCTTTTGGGTAAAAAAAAGAAAATTTTGTTTAATAAGTATCAAACCAAAATATCAATACAATAAACGAAAGAGAATATGAATGAATTTTTTGTTTGTTTTACTTAAATAAAATAAAAGTTTAAATTATTAACACCAACCTTTTGCTTATATGTAACTATCCGGGTATTAATTTGTAAACACTAAATACATTAATACTTTTTACCCAAATAAAAGGCTTATTTGTGTTACACAAGCATCAATGTGTTAAAGTATTTGGTCGTAAATAAAACAATATTAATTTCATTGACAATAAAAATCATATCATACTTTTTTATAATTTTTATTGTCAAACAACCTACAATTCTTTGTTAACTTATGAATATTTATTGTGCGTCATATAAACACATTTAAGAAACAGGTAGACGGACAAATGCACTATAACACATGATAGTGTTTTTTTTGTTTATTATACCTTGTTTTAGATACCTTTTAAGACTTTGAGCAGGCATGCCAAACTAATTTCGATGTACGGGCCGAATTCTTCGAAACCTGCATTCCAACCTTCTTCACCTTTATTTTTTTTTATTTTTTAACATATTTTCTTCACTCCATAACTAACAGTATCCCAGCAAAATATTTTAGATTACAATTGGAACAACTTGCTACATAATAATTTTTGACTGCTTTCGGTTCTATGCGTGTAAACTTCGCAACTATATGTAACTTCCATGTGAGGCGACGATCCAGATGGATGTCAAAGTATTTCGCCTTAAATTAAGACAGTATCTGGTTATTATTAAGAATTGGGGAGCACGATACTTTACGTAAAGTCGAAGTTACGTTCATTTATTTTTCTTTACTTACTTTTATTCCCTTAAACATTGCTCATCTCTCTGCACGGATTTTTCTATAACATGTAGCGCCCCACAGTTCGATTGCACTATGTTTTTGTCTAAAGCCAAATTGGTTATTGGATATGAAGTTGTGGTTATTTCAAATCGGAGTCAACTTTTTTTAAGTAATCTCTGGAACAATTTCGATATACATAGTTAGTTTTAAGACTTTTAGCTCTTTAAGATTTCAATTGAAAAGTAATACCTTATTTAAGACCGGGACGCAGTTTTGACTGGGTGCCAGAAAAAGTTTGTTAAAAAACAGGAACTAAAATCTAGGCACAAAAAGTTTTCACTTTTTTTACATATACTCTTTATTGCAGTCTAAAACTCAGGCAAGAACTGCGTACCGCCCTCAAAACCCATTACACTAATTGCTCTGTTTGAAAGGAAATAACAGCAAGTTTAAGAAAGAAAAGAATAAAAAAAAGATAAAACAAATGAAATAAAAATAAATTAACGATTGTTTATATTTTAATTTAACGATAAAATATTTTTCTATTTTTATTTTATTATATAGTGGCAAATTTATAATTTTTTTATTTTTTGGATGTTTTTTTTTTTAATTTTGTATTTTTTTCCTTGCTTAGAATTTTTTTTATTACTAGATATAGACTTGCGATAACTTGTTTTTTTAAAGTATGAGGTGATAGTAAATTCTTCGCGGTTCGCACAAGATTCAAAATAAACCAAGAAATTTCGAACTCAAAATTTTGTATGGCGAACAATGCAGTAGGCAGCTTATCTCGTGAAGGCAACCCAATACCTTTTCGCAAATATTGTGATTCAGCAGCAGTACGCAGCTTGAATACAATTTCGGTTTCTTTGTAAGAATATAGAAGGCGTCACAAAATATCATATGAAAACAATGCAGGTATTTCTTAAAACAAACTAATATTTTAATTAAAATGCATAAAATAATGCATTTTGATTTAAATCGAGTGCCATTACTTGATCCGTGGTATAAAATTTTAATGAAAAATTGAAATTGACAATAATCCCTATAAAACTTTTGCTTGTCTAGTAAGTGACTTTTGTCACTAGCCACTTTGGTTATTCCGGAGTTCACAACCCTGCCTAAAAATGTGCTTTCAAAAAAACAATCAAAAAAGCTACACTTAAATAATTATTACAGTAACTGACTGTAAGTTATTTTGGAAGTATTCCGTAAGTTGTTTTAAATGAAAATAACAATTAAATTTTAATACAATATTTTTTTGACCGATTTGAAGGGTTATTAATTCAAAGCTTCAACTAAAAACAAATACCGATTTTCAGTTTAAGTCAATTTTGTCAGTTATTTTTTAGTAATACATATATAACTTTGTTAATTTTTCTAATACTTTGTGTTTTGTTGTAAATGACAGAAAATATAGTTAATTTTTTGACGAATATGTATGTAAGTTAATTTTTTGATGTCTGAATTTAAATGAAATATTTTGTTAATTTAAATGAATATAATGTTGGAGGGGGTTTTAAATGAATATCGGGTTAATTTAAGCAGATTTCCAGTTGATTTTACATATATAATTTTTTGAGTTGAGAAAATTAACTTACATATTCATCAAAAAATTAACTAGTCATTTACAGCAAAACACAAATATTAAAAAAAAATTAACAAAGTTAAATATTACTTAAAAATTACTGACAAGATTGACTTAAACTGAAAATCTGTGTTTTTGTTTAGTTGAAGCTTTGAATAACCCTTAAAATCGGTTAAAAAAATATTGTATTAAAATTTAACTGTTTTTTTCATTAAAAAAAAACTTACGGAATACTTCCTAAATTACTTAGTCAATTACTGTAATAATTTTTTAAGTGTAGTAGGGACGATTCATGTCAAAAGAGCAGGGCGACTGGCCAGCGATGACTTCAGGCTCTATGGTGTGAGATAGGGAGACGGTTGAGCATATTCTCTGGCACTGCCCAGAGCTCGTTCGCTCCAGGGAAAGCTGTCTAGGGTCTTATTTGATCCAGGGCCTGAAAAAACTATCCGGGGTTGGAAGGATAAGGCTGCTGGCATTTGGAGAAGGTGGAGCACCCTGGATTTCATTGCATTAGATTAGTAAGACTCGTTGTCGTTTATTTTTGTCTGGTAATGCAATGGAAACCCTTTTACTTTGTAGCCTATAAGATATTTATAGCCTATTAAACAAATTAAAAGATTTCACTTATAGCTTTTTCGTTAAAATTATTATTTCCTCTACCTTAAATATAATGTTAACTATTCTTGCACGGTGTTTGATCATATAAATTATAAAAACCTAAAATTTACAGATATCAAAATTTTTTATTTTGGTTTGCTTCCCAAAATTTTAAAACAAATATACTTTTCTTAACATAGTAAGTATAGATAAATATGTAAAAACTAATATCGCGTGCCGCAAAATTAGACGTTGGGGTCGCATGTGGCCAGCGGGCCGCAGTTTTTATATACCAGATCAATAGAAGACAATTATACATGCCACAATGGGCTGAATGCAACGATTTTTAAACATTTGTTTATTATTGAATGAATCTTAATTTCCATATAAACTAACAATAAGAATTAAAATTAAAAAAAAAATAACTAAATAATGTCCGGGCACTGCAAAAAATAAAGTTTTTACTTTAAATTTAACATAAGTTCTCATGATTTCATCTGAGGCAATAGTGCCCTTCGCCTAAATTTTAAGCCTCCGCTTTGATGTTAGATGTTTGAGCAAGCGGATTTGGATGTGTTACATAAAATTTCGCAATGCAACACGGCTGCAATAAATGTTTAAGAAAAGCAATCATTAACTATTGCATTTTTTAGTATTTATTTAATTTTAAAGTTTTTATATATATTCTTACTAGCTGACCCGGTGAACTTCGTACCACCTAACAATTATTGCATATATGGATTTTTTAAAAAGAGTACAAAGTTTATTTAGTGAAATAGTTCATTGAAATATATTTATAAAGAAAACAAAAATTCAAAAAGATTACAAAAATAAGGCGTTTCAGGTAAAAGCTGCGTATTTTCGTGCATGGGTTATGCTTAGGTTAATTCCCTTCAGTGCAGTACCCTGTGATATACGTTATTTTTCGTTTTGTTATCAGGCGCAAGTACAAATAAAACAGATGGTTTGCCCACACGTGAACATGCAACGTAAAGTTGGCCATGAGAAAAACATGAATTCACTAAATTAAGACCACAAATATCCAAGAATTGTCCTTGCGATTTGTTAATATTTATTGCGAATGCAAGACGAATAGGAAATTGAATTCGCTTAAAGTCAAAAGGCATATCGGTTGGTATCATCGGAATTCTCGGTATGAGAACTTCTTTCTTCCCCTTTGAATTTTCCTCTAAATATAATTGCGTAAATAACATGGAGTATCAGTTTTGTTATTACCAAGCGCGCTCCATTGCAAAGTTTTGGTTGGTTTAAATTTCGAAGCACGATAACTACCGAGCCAACTTTTAGTTCTAAGTTGTGCGGTGGTAAGCCAGGCACATTCAAGGAGTTTAAAACTTCAGCTAGATAGTTGGTGGCTTCACCTTCGTTTGTTACACAATCAATAGATTTAAAAGAATGCAGAGTACCAACGATTAGATTCTGAACTATATAGTTTAAATCATCCACATCTGTATATTTTCCCGTTCACTCAACCAGTCATAATTTTTTCAGTTAGCAATTATGCTGGGGAATACTTTCTGGATGAGCTCTTCTTTTGACGATACAAAATTACAAAAATTTTGAGGAAACGAAATCAATCCGTTTGATTCTTCAACAGGAATACAATACGATAGTCAACAATTGGTTGGAGAAATCTTGAGCTGATAAATCTTTGAGCAATGTAACTCTCATGTTTTCTGTCAACTGCAGTATCTTTGCAAAACGCCACAGACTCGGGGATTTAACGCAAGCTTATTCGATCAGTAGCCGTCGATCGTGGAATGACTGGCAGTGTGACAGGTAGAGGTCTGCTTGACTACACCCAAATGCCGTTTAAATACATTCGTTTGTTTTCCAACAACATAGTGTTTTTCATTCAATGTTAAACAAACAAAATGAATGAACCCACAAGCGAAAGCAAATAAAAAACAACTTCAACCGAAAACAAAATATTACCCATACATTCATATAAATAAATACTGAATAGAATGTGTGAATATTGCTGTATGATTGGTGTAAAAAATTATTATTCATTTGTGTTTGCAAATTTGTCGTTATTGTTGTTGTTAAACATTCATTAACTCGAAAAAATACTTGAATGTTTTTATAAAAACTCTAACTGTAATGAGACTTTGCTATGTTTTTGTATTTTCAAGTGTGTTTTATACACATTCAAAACGAAAACTGTAAAATGAATGTGTTCTTCTTGTATCATTGAGTGTAACACACAATACATTCTTTCTTGTGTTGCTACTGGCTTAACTTTATTTATCTCCCATAGAATGAAAAATGTTTGAATGAATATTGTTTTTGTTGTGTATAGGCAATTAACTGAATATAGTCATGCAGATGTCTAGTGACAGGCAGATGCGGAAATCACCAGACAGTAAAATCATTGCACCTCCAAAACATCTTGAGTCCCTTCGCAGATCTTTTAGTGTTCCTTCAAGAGCTTCTATTGCGCGTGTGTGTGCCATTATGTATTCGTCCCCGATAATGATTTTACACGCTACTAAAACTTTGGACATGGCGGAGTTTTTCGCAATGTTACATGTCGGTTGCTCTATGTTTTGGAGGTTTAATGGCAATTTTAAAGCTGAGTGAGCTGTGCGGCATCCTTCTTACAATGTGGCCGCTATTCCAGATGAAGCTACAGCAATGTTGGATCTCGCACGAACAGTGGCTAAAGTCAATGAAATAAGGAACGTGTTTCCAGTTTCACCGAGGGTATCCAAGAAAAAAAAACGCCATTTCCATCATTAATTGCCTTCAAAATTATATCATAGATTTCTTTCTGTTGGGGGTTTAAGAGGGAAACATTGGTTTGAACTAATTGGTTCAACTCATGTCAATCGTATTCACGTTCATGCTCCAATTCTCGATTTAGTAGCTCATTTATTTCATGTTCTGGTGCTGGCAGTCCTAACCTGACTAACGAACTGCTGCAAAAAAGGTAACACATGTCTTCATTGACTTCAAGATTCGGATTTCTCGAGCAGACACGATATTGATGTAAAATTTCTTTTGACATATTGTCCTTGTATTTGTTCCGCAGGTCACTTGGATTTGACGGGAAGCATGTCGAAATGATAATAGCAAATAATGTTCTTATCTGGCTTGGATATGCAAAGCACAATTATGCATATTAGCACTATAAACATTCGTGCGATGTTTGGAGACTTCAGCTATTACAGTTGTTGATATATATGAAAAAAAATATTTTCGTTGTATGGGATGTGCCACGCCTATTTATTTTTACCCGCCGATACAAAACTTTATTATGCATATTAGCACTATAAACATCAGTACGAAGTTTGGAGACTTCAGCTATTGCAGTTGTTGAAATATATACAAAAAACTATTTTCGTTGTATGGGAGGTGCCACGCCCATTTATTTGTTTCTGCCCATACAAAGCTTAATTATGCATATTAGCACTATAAACATCCGTACGAAGTTTGGAGACTTCAGCTATTACAGTTGTTGAAATATATACAAAAAATTTTTTTCGTTGTATGGGAGGTGCCACGCCCATTTATTTGTTTCCGCCCATACAAAGCTTAATTATGCATATTAGCACTATAAACATCCGTACAAAGTTTGGAGACTTCAGCTATTACAGTTGTCGAAATATATACAAAAACTATTTTCGTTGTATGGGAGGTGCCACGCCCATTTATTTGTTTCCGCCCATATACAACTCAATTATGCACATCAATAAATAATTTAGTTGTACGAAATTTTGAGACTTCAGCTGTAACAGGTATTGAGCTATGCGAAAAAAAACTGTTCAATTTGTATGGGAGGTGCCACGCCCAGTCGGAATTTCCAAAAACAAATTAGCCTTAAACGCATTCCCAGATATCGGGTATCTCTTTTTTTCAAGTTTCATTAAAATCGGTCCAGCCGTTCTTGAGTTATAAGCGGTGTCACTAACAAAAAAAAATTGTTCTTTTGTATATAAGATTGCAAGCCCTATAGTCGGTCGAGCCTGACTATTTCATTCCCTAAATAAATAATAAGAAGGTTAAACAGCTTTAGCTGGGTTTAATTTTGCTGAAACAGGTAAAAAATTTAAAAACTTAATAGCTTCCCCGGACTTACTATTACAAAATTCAGATGGTTATTAAAAAAATTTTTTCAAACCGGCTTAGTTTTTAACTTCACCTCGAAAGCATATTATCGAGTGTCAGCTCTTAAAATGTCTTAGAGCGGTTTGATTGTAAACACCTGCTTTACAACTCAATATATTAACTGATTTGGTGTTACGGGATACAACTATGCGGCACTGCTTTCGCCTCCTATATAGAGCAAATTCAACGGCGTCAAAACAAAATTCTAAGAATGATAACTGGTGCTTCTTAGCATATTAAAAACAGCAACATCCACAAGAATCTACAAATTCCGGTAGTAAAAGGTGAAATCCTTAGCTAGGTTGACAAGTATTCTAACAAGCTGGAAATCAAAATCCGCTCTCTAGAAACATCTTGGAACACAGTGGACACACTTGTTTGAAAAGAAGGGATACTAATGCGCTTAGATGAAATTATTTAAATTAATTTACTTTATTATGAGAACTTAAATTTTGGTCTGCCACTGGCTGAGCAAATATAATACATACTTAATTTTAAAATTCGAATACTTATTATTAGTTCGCATAAGCGAAGATTTATCAATAAGAATATTGAAAAAAATTTCTTAAAATTTTTTATGTACTTAAAGAAATTTTATAATCTGTTCCACTGTGTCAAAGTTTTTATTATTATTATTTAAAAAAGATACACATTTTTTATTGAATGAACGATATGAATGAATTCTTTGTTGACTTTATCACAAAAAAAGGAAATTATATGCATAATTATCGGAATTTACATTTGTGCTGGCGATGGCTATGATTCCGTTATAAGACATACAATGAAACAAAGGCATTTGTATATAACCAACAGATGTACATACATATGTATGCATTCTGACATGTATGCATGTGTATACATACATATTTATAAAACACAACAAAATTAACCTAAAACTTAATGAGGATTATGTTAGAGATTACAACAATAGGAACTAACACGTCAAATAGCGAGAAAAATCACACATACGAGAATAAAAGTAATCTGTGACTGCTAGTGTTATTTACACTACATTGTTTTCATTTCTGTTGACTACACGTAAAAAAATTTTATATCTGTTTATATAAAAATTAAAAATTTTCGTAGGCATATATCGCTTGCTCAATATAACAAGGTTGTATGCGTAAAAACAAAGTTACTGAAAAAATCAAACTCTAGATATTTATTTGTTTTCTTCTCAAGAAAATAAGTAAATTTACAATTTTAGCTAGAAATGAGTAGTTGACTATACATACTAAAAATTAAAAAAAAAATATGTAAGTAGGTACATCCAATATTTTAGTATTTGTGCACCTGTAATATTTCCGTAATTATTTTTTTAATCCCAAATTTAAAATTAAAAAGAAACTGTTTTTTCTGTCTTTAACTTTTTATTTGAAACATTTTAGCAAACAAAAGTCGCAAGAGTTTAATTTAAGAAATCGTTAAATGTAGTTCTAATATCGTCAAAATTACGATAAATCGTCGAATTTGTCAACCGTGATACCCTTGATACTTAAAACATCTAGGTACATACATACATATGTACTAAACTCTTGCAAAGTTATATCTTTAACAACCAGTTTGTGTGTTTTTCAGCTTTTAGTGTGTATTGATAACCCAGCATACCATATGCGCCCTAAATGAGCTCATAAAGACTCTTTTGTCGGAACGCTGACGCTCATAAAGAGTTCATAAAATAATCATAAACAGTCATAAAACGCTCATTTTTGAGTGGCTTTTTCCACTAAACTGGTCCCTCATGAAAGAGCTCTAAATTTTATGCATAAAAGAGTATTTTATGACTCTTTTTTTAAAACGCATTTTGAGCTCTTATTCCAGTTTTCGTTTACACTCTCTCTTTCTAAAATACGTTTACTCTCACTATTTTCTTCAACAACACTATTATTTTTAATACTACATGCTGGAATTTCTTTTCTTAATTTTTTTGAACGAAGTTCACTTATTATTAATTATCTTTTTTTTAGTTTGCTCTTTTCATTATTTCAATGATGTATTATTTTTGTATTTATTATAAGATAACTCACAATTTTGTCTTTACGCTTCCAAAAATATTCACTAATGAATCAATTTGAGCAACTTCTTTCTTCTGCTTAGCTGGAATTTACCGTTATCTGTCAGAGTGCAGAAATTACTCATAAAAAGCACATAAAATCGATCGTTTATGAGCTCAGAAATATGCACGCAGGAAACACTCACAGAGGCTCATAAAATCGCTCATATATGAGCTCATATATAAGAGCGCTCCGATAATGGTATGCTGGGAAGTAGCTTTGTGTTTTTGTTATAAGTTGGTATTGGTGTGTTCTCTAACTAAATATGGTGTGGTTTGGTAAAATGAGAGCAAGAGCAACAAATTTGTTTAAACAGTTACATACAAATAATGATGTTTAACCATAAGTACTTTTGGTGTGTTTTCTTATTCTGGCTACATGAGCCAGTTTTTCTATTTTTTAAATTTTCTTTAAATAAATTAAACAAATTTAGCTAAAAAAAATTAAAACTGCATCGTAACTATATACATTTAAGTCAAATTTAAAATTAAAATTATTAAAAAATACAAAATAAATATATATTATTTTATCTTAATTTTTAACTTGAGATAAAAAAATGCTTTTTTTAAATTTATTTTATTCATTTTTAAACACTATAGCTACAATAAACTTTAAAAATCAAATTTTTGTTTCATTCACAACCTTTTATATAAACGATCTTGTGTATTTGTTGTATCAACAGTAATAAGAAAATATTTATGATACCATTGTTATTCAGCACAAAAAAAAAACAAATACATTCCACACTCAATGCAAAACCATAAACAACAATATTTGTTTATAAGAGTAGAGTAAGTGCGCAAAAGCAAAACCATACAATATCATTTACACTTATTCACACACTTACACCAAAAAGAACTGGTATGTACATGGATGTACAAGATATATCTGTTTTTGCAATACTTATTTGTTCCATTTGTGCACGTGTATAATATGTACATACGAATATATATTTTAAATGCTACAAGAACATGGATTTTTAAACAGTTAAAAATTTAATTTCTAGTTTTCTGATATTCAAAATATAATTGTTATATTATTTAAAAATAAAAAAACCAAAAATGTTTTCACACTACAAAAGTATGTAGCTATAATTGACTAAACCTAGCAAGAATTGTTTGAAAATAAAAATTTTAAACATACTTATGTATGTATGTATTGGGGTGTTCATTATTTCTAAAAATGAAAGGTTTTCGCTCTCCCCCTCATAAACGGAAGCTTGATTCAAAAATAATTTTTCAAAAATCTTACGCCCCTTAGACCCTCCCGTGTCGACTTAAGGTAGAAATATTTTTGTGCTTGATACAAAAGTAATTCCCAAAGAAATTCACGCCCTTGGGAAGACACTTTCTTTGTACTTCTGCAAAACTCTATAGGTAAAGAACAATAACAATTATAACCGTTAAAGAATATTTTGGTAGGATACTTGAGCTACAAAATTTAATATAGGCATTCCGCCAGCTGAATAGACGGCAATAAAGGAAAGTTATCCTGTTCCGCCATACAAACAGCACATGCATTTAAAAAATCCTGTACTTGTAATAGAATAAATAGGATATTTTTATAAGCTATTAACTTGACCGAAGCAGACAGAAGAGCGGTTTTAATTTTTTTATGTTTTTAAAGGTGGCGAAGTGGCGCTGATAATCAGTTCGCAATTTTTAAAGTAAGTTGTGTTGTTTTTTGAATGTCATATTTAATATAACAAGTTTGATTGGTTAGCCAAATGTTTGGCCATCGATGGCAGCACATGACGGAAACATTAATTTTTACCAATCCACTTAGCCAAATTCATGTGAGACAAATTTATACCAAGTTTATAACTTGGTTAAGCTAATCAAAAACCAAATTAAATAAGTAAATAATTTTATTCAATAAATAAAAATATTGGCAAAATTAAACAAATATATTGCATATTCAAAGATGCTGTTGCTTTTGGCAAAATGTTTTTGAAGACTCAAGAAAACTTTCGTCTTGAGGTGGCAAATCAAATACAAATATCTGCACTTCAACAAAATATTGAAAATAGAGAACGTTTGTTGTCTTTTATAAGAACTATAATTTTCCTCGGAACGAATAATGTACCTCTCCGTGTACATCGAGATGATGGTCCTTTGCTATCTTCTGAAAATACAACTCGGAAGGTATTTTTCGTTCACTTTTGCGAATTCGTATTGATGCCGGAGATTAAATTTTAGGCCACCGTTTCCAGGTTTTCCCTTTAGATGATTCATATATTTTGAAAACAATTCAAACTGAATCAAATAAAAGTTTCCATAATCTTATTTTAAAAATTATACTAAAAAATAGTTATGACCCTAAATACTATTCGATTATATTTGACGAAACCACTGATTTATCAGGAAAAACCCAAATTTCCTTTAGCTTGAAGATATTTTAACGCGAACGGAAAGTTAGTAAAAGAAGAGTTTATCGGCTTTATCGACGAATTTGAAGAGGCCTTAAATGATGTTGGCGATGACGTCAAAGTATCAATAAATGCGAACACACTATAATAAGTAGTTTTAAGAGCTTTGAAAAACGTTGGTCTTGATTTTGAAAATTGTGTAGGGATTGGAACTGACTGGTGTCCTTTGATGTTG
Organism: Melanophora roralis; assembly: GCA_963583895.1. NCBI lineage: Eukaryota > Metazoa > Arthropoda > Insecta > Diptera > Rhinophoridae > Melanophora > Melanophora roralis. Next base: position 7,224,988 of record OY757192.1, read on the forward strand.
GCAAAAAATGGAGCAGTTAAAAAAGTATAAGAAACCGCAAAAAATGCAAAACAAACGCCTTGTTATTCCCGTAAACTTAACAACTCAATATTCAAAAGCTACAAGGCACTAATAATACAAAAAGTTGCATCGTTTGTTAAAGAAGATTTTTAAAAAAACATTATTTTACCGTAATGCAGTTTTTCCGAAATATCTAGGTACAAAGTTGTCTATTATACGAATCTGCAGTTAAATTAAAGCAGATAATAGGGGCATTGGATAAGACACCTAAGTGGAAAGAACTTCTCTGGGCACTTTCGAATTTATTTGCGGATATTCTAAATGATATACTTACTGCCACACAGCCGCTTAGTGTAATTCTACATAATAAAGATTTACAAAAACGATCATCTCTTACAAAAGGCCTGATATGGTGTCTTGAGACTAAAAGGAATGAAGCTCAAACAGAATTTAAAAATATTTTTAAAGAAGCAAAAAATATTTGCATTGTTATGGGAATTTTTGTTGAAAAGACAAGACTTGAAGGAAAAAAGATATTTTGTAGATGTCGAAGTATACTACCGCATCAAGGGCTACATACCCCTAAATTAATCTATTTTACAAGATCTTAAAACACGTTTCTCAAAGGACGTCCTTTATTTGTTTAACATCCGGCAACTTTTGCCTCAGAATATTACTACGTTTACTGATTTAGAAATTTTATTTCCACAGCTTGCAGATCTATTAAAACTTTTAAAAGTTATTTAAAAAACACTGCTTATATTAAAATTTAAGGCTGAAATTTTGCATTGGAAACAAAAATGGAAAATTTTTAAAGACCGCCCAGAAAATATAAAAAATGTTTAAGCAAGATGTGACTCAGTTATTCACCCAAATTTGCGAAAAAAAAAATACTCATAATTTTTGTTTCAATGCCGATCAGTAATGCTACGACTGAAATGTCATGTTCCACCCTTGTCCGTATTAAAACATGGTTGAGAATAACCATGAAGAGGACAGGCTTAACAATGTTGCATATACATAAAAAATTTAAATTGACGCAAATGTCGTGCTTAACAAATTCGCTACAACAGGAAACCATAAACTATTAATAAATATGTTTTTTTGCCTTTTATGTAATTATAATTATTATTTTAAATGAATTTAAAAACTTTTTTGTTGAGTTTTTATTTTAAAAAACCGCTAAAAGTTAGTTTTTCAATTGTGTGCTTAATTTAGAATCCTTCCCTAAAAGCTTGAGCTGGATACGCGCCTGCTTAAAGGACACCTTTAAGTTGTTTAACATCCCTCAATTTTAAACTGTGTGCTACGTTTAGAATCACCCGCCTCCCCTGTTCCCATAAAGGTTGAGCTGGATCCGCGCCTGATAAATGGTATAAAATTTAAATCATATAATACGAAAAAAAAGTTTGAGGAAATGTATAATTATTAGATAAATATTACTTTCTTTGTGTGTTTAATTAAGAACATGTTAACGAATTTATTTGACAAATTTCTAGTAACTTTTTACATAAAAAACTATACATTGCATATTTACTTATGTATATGTGTAGATTAGGGTATGTCGTAAAGTAAAACAAGTATAAAAACGGTATATTAACTGCTCTGAATTTAGATTGAGAACCTTGGTATTCACACGATTGTTCTTGTTTCACTCTTACCAATTCTCTTTTCTATTTATTTTTTTTTCTATTTTTATTTAAATAGGTATATACATACATACATATATAAAAATTAGCCATTTTCATTTGTTTTTTACACATTAATATCTAGTATTTTTTATGTTAATATTTTGTTTAGGGCTCTAGGTCAGATAAACTTTCTACAGCTTGCTACAAATTGAGATTATAAAAAATTATTCACGGTTTGCCAAAGATTCAAAATAAGCGCTTTTAGTTGAACACAAACTTTTATAACCTTCAATACGTTAGAATTTTGAGTGCATATCTAAATTTGTTAAAAAGAAATATGATTTTAAAACTGGTCCCCATTAGGTTGGAAAACGACAGCTATTAAAATTTTCCACTGAATTTGTTTTTGACTTATAAGACAATTTCTTAAAAACGGTTCTTTACACTTTATTTAGGTAGTTATTATTAATAATATAATATTTAATTAGAAACTCCAAATGGGGCTTTTAAAATCTACATATAATTTTTAAATTATAAAATTTTAACATACATACGTGTGAGATTTTCAAAATGTATGTTTTACGCTTGGCTTCAGTATAGCGTGAATCTTTTTGATACTTTTATGAGTCTATTTTATGGTAATCTTTTTGTAAATTTTAAAACAAGCCTCCCAGATTTCTTCGCTCTGATTTTTTCCCGAATTTTAAAATGATTTTAAGTGATGTATTGATCCGCTGCTGGTCCAGCCTTTGCGTATAATTATCACACCTTACATAGGGGTATTTTTCAATCTTAGAAAATTGACTCCACCCAACTGTTTTTTTAAATAATTTTGAGTTGAATAAAATAAACATACAAAAATAGAATTGTCCAATAAAGTACGCTAAAATATATATAAAAATACCCCTTTTTTATTTTTATACACACGAAAAATGTACATTTCATCTTCGCCTTTAACGTAAATAATGGTGCCTACTGTCAAACGTCGCTTATTTTAAAAACCAGTGCGCACCAATTTCACAACTTTAACACTTCTAAGCGAGGGCAGCAGGACTGATGCCTAAGATATATTTGGTGAATTCACAAGGTCTTGTAAATCATATATTGTAAAATAATACAACCAAAAAATATGACCGTTGTGAACAACTCTTCGTATATTTGTAGGTGTCGTATTTAAAATCTAAATCAGCTGATACGACCAAACGATAGAAAAACAAACACATATTTATGTACATAAATCTGGTGCTGCTCTTGGCTTAACTTAATAATTTGTAGAAATTAGACCCATGAAAACACAAAATAGTCTATATCTAACCTGGTTAGAATCTCTAAAATTCATTAAAATAAGCAAAGTTTTAGTAAAAAATCACAAGAATTTTGTTATTTTTTACGTAAACAAAAAACAGCTGATGTGTCAGAGAGCAGTGCCGGCTATTTTTGCCGGCGGAGGCGGCTTAAGGAATCTTCTTTGGCGGTTTTGCCTAAGTTTTTAGTATAGACGTTTTTAACGGATGCGAGTGCTAGCGGCTCTAAAAATAAATTAAAAAACTCGCCGTTTCGTTTTAGGCGCTTGGCGCATGACTTTGTATATAATATGACATCACAAAAAACATATCAAACAAAGTTGTATTGTTTCACCACAAGTTTCGTATGAAAAGCAACAACAAAATTTTTATGCTATTGTGAAATTATATGACAATAATACAATATGCTATCGTATTGTACGTTGTGAATTCGCCAATTATTTACATCAGCGATAACGTCGTATGCATTTTTATCGCTGTGTTTTTAAGTGTAAACTAAAAAAAGAAAACTCTTTGTATTTTCTAACTAACTGATTGAAAATGATTTTAAACATATTTCGTTTAACCAAAGTGCAGCTGAAAGGATAGAAAACGAAATAACAAGTTTTGTTCTACGGGTACGGCAGCTTTGTCTGCCTTCTTTTAAAAAACTTTTGTTCAACTGAGTGCCCTATCTTAAAAGGAATTATTTATTGAAATATAAAAGAAAATACACTGATTTTAAGTAAAACCTTAATTATTAAACTTTATTGTAAAAATACGACATGCCTAACAAAAACCTTTTCAAGAAAAAATCAGTCTTTAAAATATGTTTATGAAGAAGCAAAGTTACTGTTTTCAATATGTTAAAAAAAATATGTTTTGCAGGATCCTGCTGACAAAAGCTTGGAAGAGCGGAAAAAATATTAACTTCAATTCCCAGAACAGAGATTTCAGGGAGAACCCCAACCGAAGTTTTAAAATTCTTATTAGATTTTGTTAGATCGATCACTTGAACTTAATTTCAATTGTCATTAAATTAAAAATGTTGGAAAATTTAAAAAAATTTTTTTAGTAGAAATCATTACAAGTGGGAGCGGTGAATCAGCTGAGTTTTTGTTATCTGTTTCTGACATTCGTACATCCGTTTTAGTTGATTTTGCACATGTAATGAATGCGCCTTGGTAAAAATGAATTTGTAAGAAAATTTTCCCAAATAAACAAGTTGTTTTTTATTCTAATTTACTCTTTTTTCCTTTTATCAACGTTTAACCCTATTTTTTCAGCACTGGTTTAACACCAAATTTGAGAACAGTCAGAAATATGTTTGTTTTATGGACTTATATATGACCAAATTCTTATTTCTGACTTATTGTGATGTGCTCCTTTTGCATTGAGTTATGATAGGTGTGTTCATTTACAGAAAATTATCACTAATTTTCGATAATTATTACTAGTAAGTGTTCACGTACACAAAAAATTAGCAGCTAGAGAGACAAAAAAGAGGGTAATATGTTTAGAAACAAAACTGCTTCTGACAATTTCTACAAGTACAAATTTTACTATCAGAAATTATTCAAATAGTCTTTCTGTCGTTATGCTTTGAAAAAAAAAAATTAGGTTTAAAATTTTTATAAGTTTACAATAACAAAATACATATGCTTGCAAGTTTTGACTGTAAAAGTGTTCATTTACTGTTAAATATTTTTGAGAGCAAATTTGAAAATATTTCTTTTTACTCCCTCGTTGCTAGTAATTACTGGAAAGTTATTGAACACAACTGATGTGTATTTAGTTCATTAGCACTTCATTATATTCTACATATATATATTCATGCTTAGCGCCTGTTTCACTAAATGCAAAGGTAAACTTCTTTCAAATACATGTAGTGAAGACAAAAACAAACATGAAATTATTTGTTTTTTTTACAAGTGTATGGGAAATAAATTTTTTAATTTGTATTGAGTTTCCATACCTATTAAATGAATAAAAGAGCCATTGACTGTATGAGTGAATTGACTGTTGTTGTTTTGGTAAAAATACACATACATATATTTTTATGATGCTAATGGGTTTAACTCACAGGCTGATAAAAACAATAACAAATCTTAACGTTGGACAGTTTAAATTGCTTAGAATTTATGTACATATATGTTATTAGCATGTAGGCCTTTTCTAAAAATCATTAGCATTTTTTTCGAACTAGCTATACATACATCAAAGCCACACACAGATTCTATATTCTTACCCACTCACATCTAGTCACTTGTACGTATGTATGTAATAAAGGTGTTTAAAAAATTCAAAAATGTAATCAGGAAAATATTAAAGGATTTTTAAAACAAATTGTTCAACTAACCTATAAACTCTATTCTTTTACAAGGCATGATGCTAAAATAAATGCTTTCTCAGAAACAGTTTGTTTGCTGTTTCATGCACGGTTTGTTTGGAAATAGATTTAAGCAAAAAAAAAATTATGAAAGTAGTTTTATTTCCCGTTTAAACGAGATTTTTATAGCGGGATTCCGGGATATTGAAATATTCCTCCTCAACATTTTTAAAAGCAACTTTATGGGATTTATTTATTCTGATGCTTAACAGAAATATTTTTGACATTAATTTTTAAAACAAGTTTTATATAAAGTCATATTTTTGTGTGTACTTTTAAAATCAATTATATAATCCCTATATACATGTATTATAAAATCAAGGTGTAAGTTTGTTTGTTTGTTTGTCACGCAATCACGCCTAAACGGCCGGACCGATTTTTATGAAATTTAGAATATAAGTACCCTAAAGTCTTTAGTGTGCGGAAAAAGGGGAGCTGCCACGTCCACAGCACTTCAAATTTAGCTGCACTTCTTCTGCAAAAATATTACTTTTGATACAGGTGCGTGTGTTGCACCGAATTTTTCAAAATTTTGTACACATTTACAAGGCCTCTAACGGGAAAAAATTTCAAGGCAAAAAAGGAGGCGGGGCCACGCCCCCTAAAACAAAAATCATATTATAGGTACTTATTCCAGACCGATTTTTTTGAAATTAGTTTGCATATAAACGGATTCTAAAGTTAAAATTTTGGAAGTAAAAAAGTGGGCAGTGGTACGCCCACAAATATTAAACTTTTTATGCTGGTACTTTTATTGCACCGATTTTTTTTAACTTGGCACACATTAAGAAGACCTCTAATTCTGAAATTCTAAGGGACAAAAACTAGGGGTTGCCGCGATCATAAAAATTTAAGTCTTCATACTGGTTCTTTTATTGTTGCGATTTTTATGAAGCTCAAAAATTCACCGTTAATGTTTATTTTTTGCATAAAGATGGACAAACATGTAAAATTATGTGAAGATAGAGCAATATTTGAGCCAGTTATAGCCTAAAACGCTTAATCCGGGAGGACATTTGTATGGAAGCGAGGTCAAAAAATTAACCGATCATCACCACAAACAACATGCTATTTTCCTATGCCAAAAAACTTATCGGTTCCAAATTTCATCGAAATATCTGCTAAAATGCAAGTTCACAAGAATACAATAACTCCCAGCCGGACTGACATGTTTTAATCGGCTAAGGAAGTGATTTTGTGTCGATCGGTATAATTAGAGGTGGGCCACAGACCTTTACTTTTGTAAGGTACATATATTATATATGCACAAAAGCATAATCATATTTGGGTATAACAGTATAAGAGAACTTTAAACTCTTTTTGAAAAACACTTGAAATGTAATTGTACTATAAATTAAGAACGATTGCTATATACAGGGTGTCCGCCGGCAAGGTTTACTAATTTATTTTAACGCCATTTTGGCAAACGTTATGCCTGACAGTTCGTATTTTGCAGTCGTGAAGTATTATGGAAAAATATTCAGTAACCCAACGTGTTTTAATCAATAAAACATGACAGCCCCGATTTTCAAAAAAAGATAATAATGAGTGACAAGGCACATTTTCATTTGGGTGGATATGTGAATAACCAGAATATTTGGTTTTGGGCAATAGAAACCCTTAAAAATTATTCATCAGTCAGTTTTGCATCCATTAAAAGTGGAGGTCTGGTGTGCAATTTGGTCAGGAGGAATCATTGGACCTTACTTTCTTTAAACTGAAAATGGCATAATGGCGAGTGATAAAACTTTTTAATGCAACAAGTGCATACTTTGGGCTTGGCTAACATATGGTATCAACAAGACGGTGCTTCATCCCATACAGCCAGGATTACAATGGAATTACTGCGAGATCTCTTTGCACAACAAGTTATTTCAAGAAATGGTGATGATGATTGGCCTGATTTGACTACTCTAGACTTCTTTTTGTGGGGATATCTAGGCAGCAAGGCTTATGCATATAAGCCAGAAACGCTGCATAAACTCAAACATAATATTCGTGATGAAATTAATGAAATACCGCGTGAAATGTTTAAGAATGTAATGAAAAATGTGCTCAAAAGTACTCGCATTTGTGAGGCTAACCGAGGCGGACAACTATCTGATATTGTATTTCATACATAATTGCCGACATTAAATGAAATATTTATCAAAAATTTTTTTTTGTTTTCATATTTTTATTATTGAATCTTCGCCTTTGGCGAACATACAATAAGTATTCAATTCTTAAAACTATTTAATTTTTATTAGACCAGCCAGTGCCAGACTAAAATTCAACTTCTCATAATAAAATTAATTACTTCAGTAGTTTCATCTAAGTGCAACAGTATCCCTTTTTTCAGACGAGTGTGTCCACTATGTTGCAAAATGTTTCGAGCGAGTGGATTTGGATGTGCTTCCAGCTTGTTTAAATACTTGTCCACATAATTAAAAATTTCGCATTTAACTTGTGGAACTTGCAGATCTTTGTGGATGTTGCTGTTTTTAATATACCAAGGAGCACCAGTTATCATTCTTAGGATTTTATTTTGACGGCGTTGAATTTTTTCAATGTTGGAGACGGAAGCAGTGCCCCATAATTGTATCCCGTAGCATCAAAATTGGTTTCAAAATTGAGTTGTAAAGTAAAAGCTTACAATCAAGACGTAACACAGAGATTTTACCGATTAGCCAAGGGATTTGGGCCGTTTTAAGTTTCATCTGTGTCAATTTCGCATCTATATGTAACTTCCATGTGAGGCGGCGATCCAGGTGAATGCCAAGATATTTCGTTTCAATTCGTTGAGGCACCGTATGGTTGTTAATAAGAATTGGGGGGCACGTTTCCTTGCGTAACGTAGGTGCATTTCTGTTCATTTATTTTTATTCCCCACAACTTTGCCCATTTTTCTACTTGGGATACTTGATGTTGAAGTTGTTTTGAGGCCTCTCTAGAGTCTTTATGAATACTGAGAAAGGCGGTATCATCAGCAAATGTCAACGTATGAGTAAGATTGTTTGTGGGCATATCTGCTGTGTAAAGAAAGTACAGAATTGGACCTAGTATACTCCCTTGAGGTGCACCAGCCCCTATTGGTTGAGAAGAACTTATTTGGTTTCCCTCTTAAACATATGTTTATTGTTGGCCGGTAATGTATTTTTCTAAAAGGTTGAATATATCAGATGGAAGGTTGAGCTGCTGAGGCCTTCATGCCATACTTTGTCGCACGCTTTCTATAAAGAGCGGGGAGCAGTATTTCTTTTCCTCAAAGGCTTTTTTTATAACCTGTACCAACCTATGGGTTTGTCCGATGGTACTATGTTGATTTCTTAATCCAAATTGGTGATCTGGAATGCAGTTGTTTTCATTCAGGATTGGAGTCAGCTTGTTTTTAATCAATTTCTCAAACAACTTGGACATAGTTGGTAACAGACTTTAAGACTCCACCTTCGAAGGATCTTTTCCTGGCTTAGGAATCATCTTTACCAAGGCAACTTTCCATACTGGCGGGAAATGTTCTAGCCGTAATATGGCGTTAAAAATAAAAAGAATTATTCTTTTTGCTGTGCAAGGCAGCTCCAAAAGCATTTTGTTGCTGGTTTCATCAATGCCAGGAGCTTTTTTTATCATTTACATTATTAATAGCCTCTACGACATCTTACAACTGAAAACGTATTTCCATAGGACAACTAGAAGCAACAGGCGCTAAGTTACTCATGTCAGTGCCAATATTTGGAGTGAAGATATTTGTTAAATGACTTGCGAGCAGATCACATTTTTCTTCATCACTTCTTGCCCAGGATCCTCTCAGATTACGTAGTGGTGGTTTCGCGATAACGGGTCTTTTAAGATATTTCACTGATCGCCATAGTGAATGATTCGTCTGAGGAGTCGAGTCTAGACCTTCGAGGTTTTCCTTAAGAGATGCCAATTGGTGAACATCTAGCAAATTTTTCAATTGGTTTGTACATTCCTTCAACTTGGCTTTAAGTTGGGGTGATCTGTGCTTTTGCCATTCTCTTCGGGCTCTTCTTTTTTCAGATAAAAGCTGTTGCACATCAGCTAAAAAAATTTTGTTGCATATTGTCTGACGATAGTAGGGAGCATGATAAACGGCTTTTTTTATGTTCTCATTGAGGCTGCTCAGACAATCATCGATGTCTTCGGGAGTTTTTAGCGGTTTGGTTTTCCGAGCAGTGGGTGCGACAAATTTTTTTTTTAACCAATTAACTCTTTTAAAGAAAAATTATCACTAGTTGGTATTTGATGAGGACTAAAAATAGTGATTATAGTGGGAGAGTGGTCTGAAGATAAATCCAACGAGGCTTGAGCTTCGGTAAGTTCCGGGGATATACCTTTTGTTACGCCAAAATCGATAATGTCTGAAATTTTATTGTGATCAGTTGACCAATATGTCGGTTGTCCAGATGAAATAACGTTAAGTCCCATTTCAGATACGGAATCAAGCAAAACACGACCCCTGGGACTTATTAGGCGAGAGCCCCAGTACGTATGCTTAGCATTATAGTCTCCAGCAGCTATGAAGCGGGGAACTATAGATTTGTAAAAACTGTTGAACTGATGCTTTGTTATGGAGAATTTGGGTAGACAATACACTGACGAAATAACTAAGCCATGGAAAAATTCATCAACGCAAACGTTTGTTGCTTGTAAATAACATTCGGAGAGATTCTTGATTTGGTTATTATAGCCGAGCCACCACATGATCTATCTCTGGGATCATTTGAATCGTAGAAAGAATAGCCTCTAGTTTTGAAATTACTTCTCGATGTCATATGCGTCTCAGAAATCAACATGACATCAATTTTTTGGTTTATTAAGAAATATTCGAGTTCGTTTTTGTGTTGGCAGATGCCGTTAGCGTTCCAGAAACAAACCCTGAGGCAGTTCATGGTCTTTTAAACATGGAAGGCAGAAGAGCAGACTGCATTTTTTGCATTTCTTGCATCATGCCAGCCATTTGCGCAATGATCTGCGTAAATTGTTTAACCATATTGTCAATTACGGCTTCAAGGCGGCTAAAATTGGATCCGGTTGGTTCATTTGTTGGCACCTCTTGTTGTGTTGTAGGCTGGGTAGGCTAACGTGCATTGGGCTGGTTAGACTTTAATGCGTTGGCGTAGGAAACTTGACTTGTAGTTGGTTGTGCTAATGGAGGCTGGGGAGGGGCAGGAACCACTTTCGGCTTAGATAAGCGCTTAACCGAATCAAAAACGGGACAACCTCTATAGTTGGCCGTGTGATTTCCTCCGCAATTGCTGCCTTTCTTTACCCGAGGATCATCTTGTGGCTTTTCTCACTTGGTTGTAGCCTGCAGGTCACCACACACAACACAAACAGAAGGCAACTTGCTATAAACCATGGTGTGACCATGTTCCTGGCAGTTTAAGCACTGCACGGGCCCAGATCGCTTATGTGACGCTTCAACTACAACTCTACGGTGCAAAATATATTTAAGGTCATAAATAGGGTGAGTCTCATTTTTTTTAAATTTACATCACCAGGCTCAAGCTCCACTCGGAATATTGGTTGGGGATACCTTTCTCTGTTTCTAATGTTTGATACAAACTTGGCTTTAAAGCCTTTGCTGCACAAACTGGCCTTAATTTCCTCTGGGTCAACATTTGAATCAATACCTTTGATAACAACCTGGCGACCTTTTGCGTTCTTAAGTTGGTAGGTGTAGAAGCTTTTCTTATGTTTTTCAAGTTCGGAAACCGTAGTGCGGTAAGCGTTTTCGTGATTCACTTGAATTTTAGTTTCATAAATGCTGCCACGCTTTATGTTCGAAACGTAAAAGTTGTTTTCGCCTATTAATTCAACTAAAAACTTTATGAGGTCATTTGAGTTTTTCTCTCTCAAATATATTGGGGGAGGCTTAAATTACTTCCTTTCGGGTAATGGGGCATCATTTTCCTCCTGCAAAATGGCAAAACGGTTTTGCGCTGAGGTAGGCTTTTCCTCATCTTTCAAAATTTTTGCTGGGTTGGTAACCTTTGTCGCTTTGGGGCTTCTTTCCCTCTTAAGAACTGTTATATAACGGTCCATTCCTACCTTTGGAGCTTTTGAAGAAAATGGACTGTGACCGTCTTTAGCAACTGTAAGTTCAATTTCTAAATTTGATAAGGAAGACTGCGATGAGGATGGTACCTCGGTATTTTTTTTAATAATTTTTAAAGAGAGATTGGGCTAAATTAGACCCTTGTTCAAAACACTTATTTAAATTTGGTGCACTTGCAGTTTAATTGCTTGTATTTATTTTTCGTTTCTCACTCAAATAGGTTTTATTGTACTCAGGGTCTCTAATGTTTTCATTGCTCACGCTTGTGGAGCTTAACACAATATAAGCATTTCTGCTATTAGGCCCACTGTCACGACGATTACTGTAACTCATTTACCGTTTGCTTTTTTTTATTAAGTTTGTTTTGGTTTTTTTTTCTTATGTATACAATTTGTATGTATGTATGTATATTAATAAAAATTGTTTGCCACCTATTACAAATATTCGCTCTTATTAACACTCGCGTAACACGTCCGCACACAACGAGTTTAAGATCACGAATCCTTTATCAAAATAATATCAATTTTCTTTCATTTAATTAAAAATTACACCTTTCCGGCGGACAACCTGTGTATGGCAATATTATTGGTGCAACAATACCAACTAGGCAATTCTATCGGAAAGATATTTTTAAACTCCATATACCAAGTAATCCAAAAGGGTTGCCTTTCAATTTTTAACGCTTGCAGTTTTCAAATAAACTAGCCTTTGCTTTAACAATTAAATAATCCCAGGTTTAAACTCTCCAGGTTGCTGATTTGCACTTGAAAACCCCCTGCTTGTCTCATGGCATGTTGTATGTCGCCTGTTTTTTGGTACTAAAAGGTTAAAATTTACACATTTTTGCACCAAACGGAAAAACTCCTAACAGAGTGTATAATAGCGTTTTATGAAGTGCCTAATCGCCCGTCATTTTTTATAATAAGCTACAAACTTAGCTATTAATATTTGTGTAGTAATTTAAAATTTAATAGTCCAGGCTTATTTTGTTAAGTTTTGTTTGCATAATTTCACACAATATTTAGAGAATTCACAAGGGGTTCTATTTGTCTTATGGTCATATTATTAAAGAATTTCATAATGTTTTTTTTGTCTTTTATTCAAAAATAATTCTAAAAAAATATTACGTCGTTAATATGCTTATTAAATTGTCACAACAACTCCACATACGCCTGCGACTAGTGTCCAACAGATGATAAAGGTGTTTAAACCGTTGTCAAATTTTATAACAATATGACAATAGGACAAATAGAACACCTTATAAATTCCCTAATTGTTTATGGGTTTAATGTTTATGTAAAAGTCTTATTAACAACACTAAAGGATATTCCGTGTAAAAATTCACATACTAAAAGCATAGACAGCTCATCAAAACGATCAAAATTTCGAGTTGAATCGAATGCCGTAATTTTCCTCCAGTTTTATATGCACTTTTTAAAGTTAGACAATTGCTTCCAAACTTTACCTTTTAAGATTATTCCCGTGCAACGCCGGGTAGGGTAAGCTAGTATATTATACTCGTATAAAGAAGGGTTGTATGAATGTATGTTTGTATTTTATAGCTGGCCACACCAGTGGATCGATATATTTAAAATTTTTACAGGGAGTTACTTCAAGTCTGATAGGAACAATAGGCTACTTTTTTGGAAATTATTTCTGCCAGGCCCACACTTCGCCCATTGGTGTGGGAAGGTCAGGTTATAAATTGCCTAACAAAGTTAACCATAGCCATACTGATCAAACCCGTAGAGATAAATACATGAAATTTATAACACGTGTTGAGCTTTCCATGTTTGTTTAAATATAGGCAGAAAAAGGGGGCAAAAAGGAAAAAAAAATCTGTAACCTAATATATTTTGAAGTACAAAAGTAGGAACAAAATTTAAAAAGTTTTGCGTTTTTCTTAAGAAATAAACAAACAGCAATATGATGTTTTTTATTCTAATTTTATACCGAAAGGGGTAAAATGGTTTAGTACTTTTTGTTACTTTTAAACCAAGAAAGAAAGAAACATTATTCAAATTGCGTTCGATAGGTCTTAAAAATATATGATTATGTTTTTCGTACTTTTTTCAAATTTGAGCCTAAAGGGAGAAAAAGGGTTAAAAATATATTTTGATTTTTTTAGGCGTTTTTTTTTGTAACTATCTTTAATAGGAACATAGTTCAAATTGCGTGCGATAGCCCTAAAAAATATGAGTACGTTTTTGTGTCCTTTTTAAATATTGGACCATAAGGGGAAAAAAGTGTTAAAATTATGCTTTGGTACTTTTTGTAACTTTAAAACCAAAAAATTAAATTAAATTACATTCGTCAGGTTACCAAAAAACGTTTATATATTTTTGGTACACTTTTTTCAATTTTGGCGCTAAGGGGTACTAAAGGGCTAGAATTATATTTTTGTACTTTTTAGAAGTTTGTGAAGGAGTTTTTGCTCACTAAAGCATTCAATACATTCCTCGCTACAGGCTACCGAACACAACCAGTCAAAAATAGAATACACGTGTGCTTATGAGAATAATTTTTTTTAATGGCTGCAATGCAACACGACTACGGGTTGCTGTCAATGCTAGTTTTGTGGCGTGGTCGAAATTAAACTAATTTCTATTTTTATACGCGACAGTTAACAGATTAGTGCTGCCAGTATGGTAAGATGCAAATAATATAGCTTAAACAATACAAAAAGACTTTAGGTGGCACCACTGAAAGTCATATTGCTCATATGTTTATTTTGTAGTGGAAGTCTAGTAAATATTTCAGTAGCAGCCAGTCGGACACAATTTAGCAAACAACTTTTGTGTTCGTGTGTTCCTATGTTCTTGTTGCTTGAATGTGTTTAATGCATAAAGCTTTCTGAATATCTCAAAAACTTTAAACCTGGTAAATTTGTAATTTTTATATGTTAATTAAATAGTAGGGCTGACTTACAATTGGTTGTAACTTATGTGGGGCAACCAGTAAATTACAAACTATATAAATGCTTTCGTTTACATATTTTAGTAATTTTGCTATGATTGGAGTAGCAAAACTCACCGGGGCTTAGCTAGTGTTATATAAAAAAATAAATAAATATAGAATATATGTATATACATATAAATATATAAATAAAACTATGTATGGGTATATTAATAAAACCATCCAGACAGACAAAAATTTGTAGTTGAACTTTGTTAGATTTTTTTGGCACCTTGGTTTAATTATAAATATTTATAAATAATTTTAAAGATTTAAAATGTAATGAAATTCTTAAATACTAATTTATATCAAAGTAGTTTTTCTTTGCGACAAAAAAATATTTTGAATAATTCTCCTTATCGGCGTATCACTCCGAGTTAAAAAGATTCGCTTCGATATGTTTTAATCCTAGAAAATAAAACAGAAATGTTTTTGAAACAAACTATTTGACAAAAGAATTTAATTATCAAAAGAAATAGAGATAAAATTGCATCAAAAAACTCAAAAAGTTCAGAAGTTTTAGAAGTTATTTATATTTCCTTTATTGATACTGTTAAAAATAAATTAATGGCACCTTTAAGATTTGGCCATTTGAACTAGCATCACTATTTTAGGTTTAATAAAGAAAGACAAACGCTCAGGTGGACCTGATGGAAAACTAGAATTCATTTACTTCTGTTTCAAAGCCAGTAAAAAACCATAACAATTTTTTTTATAAGCCTGCGATATTATTTCATGCATTGATTTTTGACTATACTGCAAGTTTTTCGAATGCCGGAAGACCAACGCATTCATGCGCCACTTTCATTTGTTATACAAATACATATAGTGATTGTGCGTGCAGCAACGCCTACATGTTGGAATGTGCAGCATCCATACAAATTAAAAACTTTTATACAATTTTTGATCCGTTCATATATCGGAAACTGTAATATATGTGATTGCGCCGCAATGTCAACATGATAAAAAAAGGTTGGATAGGAGCAGGAAGAGCTGAAGCCTCATACAAATAAAAATTTTTTATTAAGCTTGCGATATGAAATATGTCGAAAACTGTTTAAACTGTCGACCTCAAACCTTCTTCAATGTATTTCTATTTTGATTTTCTTTTTATTTTAACCCATCTTGTACCACTACCCGAATTCGTTTACATATCTTTCTAAATTTTGGTAGAGTGTCTCTTCAGAGCCTCCTGGTCATGAAAAAAGATAAAAAATGAATCGGGGTACTATGTTGCCCACGGTGAACTGTTGCGAAAACGCAACGTTGACTAATAAGATGCAAATCACATTTTCAAAAAAAGAAAGCAAAGAAATTTTGAATATTTGGTTTTTACTACCAAAAAGCGTAGTTTTGCATTCAGAAAAGCGTAAAAAAGTACTAAAGTTATTATACACACACTACAAACGTGGAGGGGATTCTATCTATGCATTTCTTCAGATGTTTGTGTCGCCCTAAAAGAAAAGCCTTAGACCCACTTGTTCTATAACCGGTAGACTGAGAATCACTTTCTGAGTCGATTAAAGCCTGTCCATCTATGCGTCCATCCGACTGGTTGTTTATGTGTTTTTAAGGGCTAAAACAGTTTTTAATATCAATCTTCAAAAAATTTTGCCTGTTTTAAGCTGAATCTTGTCCATTATACACCATGCCCCCCCCCAGTGCTTTATTAAGCGAAAACTAAAAATTTTAGTTTTACAACAATTTTCAAATATTATTCAGGATTTAATCTAAATTTTTCCAATATTTAGAAATTGTTGAAATACGAAAAGGTTTTTTTTTCAATAGCCCTTATAAACCAATTGTTATTCAGATGTAAAAGAAAAAAAGAAAAAAAAAACCGTTAAATCACGAAAAATGGTTTGTTGGATTTTTTAAATAACTCTTGAATTTTTGGGTTTGTCTATAATAATTCTCAATAAGTTAATGAGAGTTGTTATATAAGGGCAGAAATTATTACGGCGGTTTTGTAAGAATTTGGTTGAAGTCTTCTAATGATTTAGTGTAAAAACCAATGAAATTTTCAGTTTTAATTCAACAATACGAATTTATATTTTTATATAAAACATATGTGCACCTAAGAAAAATTTTGGTTTAAAACAGGTCATGCAGCCGCTTTAAAAAAGAGTTCAAGCAAATTGGGTTTCTAAAGTTTGACTACAAGGGGTTAAATTTTTTTTCCATATTTTTTTTATTATTGAATCTACGCCTTTGGCGAACTAACAATGAGTATTGAAATCTTAAAGCTAAATAATTTCAATTAATCCAGTCAGTGCCAGACTAAAATTTAAGTTTTCAAACTAAAGCATAAAACCGTTTGGTTGTTAATAAGAATTCCTTGCGTAAAGTAATAGTTACGTGGGTGCATTTTTGTTCATTTGTTTTAATACCCCATAATTGTGCCCATTTTTTTACCTGGGTAGTGTAGACTTGTGCGTAAAACTGTTAACTGGCATATCAGCTGTGTAAATCAAGTACAGAATTGAACCTAATATAATCCCTTTAGGTACACCAGCCCCTATTATTTGAGAACAACTTAAGTGGTTTCCCTCTTTGACCATAAATTGTCGGCCAGTTATGTAATTCTCCAAAAGGTTGAATATATTCACCGGTAAGTTCAGCTTTAGCTTGCTCAACAGGCCTTCATGCCAAACTTTATCAAAGGGTTGAGAGACACCAATATAACCTGTACCAATCTGTGTTAAAGTAAGTTGTTAATCTAACGGTAAATACAATTTTTAATAAAAAAAAAACACCAATATGCTGTGAGCTAAATAAAGATTTTCAAAGAATAAAAAACATTCGTGAAACTTGAAAAAACAGTCACTGCAGATAATAATTGCTGACAAATTTTAAAAGACAATAAAATATTAATAATAAAAAATATGTTTTTTTAAATCTTAAAAAATAAATTTGATCTGAATCGCTGAAATCCGCCAAAAATCGAAAAAATGTCGCCATGATAAATATTTTGTTAATTTTTTTATAAAAAAAAGGTAAAATGATTAGTAAACATAAAAAAAGTTGAAGATTTGCTTTAAAAAAGTAATCTACTTAAAGAAAAAAACTAATTGCTGTGGTAAATATTAACCAAATGTTAGATTAATATGTATGTAGTTGCAGTCTTATTATATATCGAAAACGCTATACACTTCATCGTCAAGGCATTCCTCGTTGTCTCCTTGTTTGGAGTTTATTTTGTGGGAATTAAATTTATTCCACATCTCTTGCGAAGATACAAAAGAAGTGCAACCTGTTCCACTTATATTCAAATAATTTTTAACTCGTAATAAGGAATCAAGAAGTTCGTATTGCATTCTGCTTTGAAAACGCGCCTTAGAAGAGTTCATTATTGAAAATACTCTTTCAACACAGGCATTACTAGTTCGAATAATAATAATAAAATAATAATTTTGTTCGTATATATGCCTCAAACTTCATAGATATATATAAGAATACCAGAATAAAATTATTATTTGTTGGTATTAAATTTAACTAAATTTGAAACAAATTCATGACTTTGAAAAGTAGCTGAAAAAATCGCCAACTATTTTCTAAATCACCAAAAAAAAAAAAAAAAAATAGCCATATCGCCAAACTGAAAATTAGGGCGCCAAACAAGTTTTAAAATCGTCACGTTTGGCGAGAAATCTCCAGATCTGAAATCCCTGTTTGGCACTACAACTAAATTTTTTACGTTTTGAGGCATTTAAAAGCACCAAAAATAGTGTCAAAAGCGCTAAATTGGCATCGCTGCTCCTTACGGAAAAATATTTTCATATTACAAAAATACAAAATTTACCCAAAAAGTTTAAATTAATAATTTTTCTGCTTTATTCTCTATACATTATTGAGACCTGTCGAATGAAATTTTAATTACATATATTTCTAATTTAATTGGCTTAGAAGTTAAAAAAGCACCTAAAAAGTACACATGTTTCATCTTTTTCTTTTTTATAGCCCTAAAAGTACACAATTATAATAAAGCACTAAAAGCAAATTTATTTTTTGTCGAGACCTGTCAAAAATCGAGATACGTTTATTCAGTTAATAATTTAGATGTTACATAAGTTTTAAAAGAGTACCAATGTAGAATTTGTACCTTTGCGGTAAACAATGTCTAAAAAGTTTTAAAAACATAATAATACTGTGTCGAAACCTGTCGAACTCAATTTAAATTATGTTTCTATCATTACGGAATTTTAAGAAGGAGAGCAGTAGCCTACGCGGATGACGTGGTAATACTTATAGGAGTTTAATTTCTGTCTACCCTGACTGATTTCATGCAAGTGGCGTTAAAGAAATTCTAACGCTAGGCTAACTCTAATCGACTCGGACTGATCCCGGCGAAGATGGAGCTACTACTATTCACCGAAAGAAATGAGATCAGATGATTTCGTGGACCGATCCCAATGGCACGGAACTAATCCTCTTTCCAGAAGCTTAATACCTTAGTGCTTTACTGGACCGGTGACTAGAAAAGGAACATCGAGAAAAGGGTGAAGAATGGACTGAATTCTCTCGTCATCTGCAGGAATTCAGTTGAAAAAAGTTGCAGACTAAGGCCTACTTCTATCCACTGGGTATACGCGGCGATAGTCGGACCTATAATCATTTAAGGTTTCTGTTCCTTTTGGCAATTTTAATCAAATATGTGATCAATCGTGAATATGTATATAATCAACGCACCTACAACATTGCCCGGATTCCCCCCCGTGAGCCTACAATTTCAAAAAACTAGTTAGTTCTTTGGATATTCAACATTTTATTATTTATCAAAATGTACGTGGTATTAAAACTAAACTTCCTAACTTATTTTTGCAAAGTTTTAATTTTAATCATCATGTTATTGTCCTGACTGAAACCTGGTTTAATAGTACCTATTTTAATACTGAAATACTTTGCGATAACTTTCAAATTTTTCGTCGTGATAGAATTACAAATACAACTGGTGGTGGAGTATTAATAGCCATCTCTAAGCTTTGTTCTATGGGAGAAATCAAAGCAGACTTGCCACTTAATATTGAATTCATTGCAGTTGTTTTGAAAGTAAATCACAAAAACATCTACATATATCATCTGTTCCTACATTCCGCCAAATTCTGCTCCAAAAGCAGACTTGCCACTTAATATTGAATTCATTGAAGTTGTCTTGAAAGTAAATCACAAAAACATATATATCACCTGTTCCTACATTCCGCCAAATTCTGATCCGACCATATATAATTATCATACTGAGGCAATTAAATTCGTCATTTCTTAAACTAATCCTGTTGATTCAATTTTCGTTTTTGGCGATTTTAAATTGCCATACACCACTTGGGAATTTTTAACCGATTCTTATTATTATTTACCTACTTCAACGGACACTAATGCTGATGAAATTTTTAAAAACATTTCTGATTTAACCATTAACCAAATAAATGGAATTCCGAATACTTTTGGAAAATTACTGGATTTAATTTTTTCTAATGAGCCAAATGAATGTACTGTGTGCCTTGTTGAACCTGTTACTCTACCTGAGGACCGTTACCATCCTACTATCGAAATAAGCTTTAACTTTAACGTAGATAGTCACGTTAAAAACAAAATAAGTTACAATAACGTTTATTGGTCCAACCGAGCTAATTACGCTGATCTAATTAATCTTCTATGTAATACCAACCGGCTAGAACTACTTTCAACACCAAATGGTGCATCGCACTCTATTGATACCATGATCGATATATTTTACAAAATCCTGTTTGAATATATGGATGAATGCATCCCTAAATATACTCCGCGTATAAGGTCTGGCCCACCTTGGAACTGCAAGCAACTTTTAACGTTGAAGAATTTAAAAAACAAACATTTTAGGAAATGCAAAAGCTCTGGATCGTCTTTTTATTACAGTAATTATTTAGTTCTTCGTACAGAATATAATTTATTAAATTCACAAATGTACAATAACTATATTCAAAACATAAAATGAAATTTAGTTCAAGACTCAAAGTGTTTCTATGAGTTTGTAAACTCTAAACGCAAATCGTCTGGGTTTCCAAAAGTCATGAAATGTTTTGCAACTGAATCAAGTCATGAGAACATAAAGTGACATGTTTGCCGACTTCTTTGATTATACATACTCGAATGCAGCTTATAGCACTAGTACTATCTATCTATACAGAATTATTAGTTATCAAAATATTTCTACGTCTACAATTTCCACCACTCAGATCCTTGACTGCTTAAAAAATTTCAAATCGTCTTTTTTTGGTGGACCTGATGGCATTTTAAGTTGTGTTTTGTTGAACTGTGTTGTAGGTTTAGCTGTACCTTTATCTATAATATTTAATATTTCTTAAAAATATGGATGAATTGGTGCGAAGGGGATCTCATGCAAATGCCAGTATGGTAACTGCCTCGATTTTTCTTCCACTGTGCAAATTTTATGGTAGGATCGAGCGACCCTTCAAGAACAAAGCTATAAAGGCTAATCCGTCAATGTGTAAAAAAGACCTGAGCGGACCTTGCAACATCAGGCCAATGTCGGTTAAATGGCAACCAGGTACAGTTAAATACTGCCGCTTGTGCTAAGTCGCAGATGAGGTCGAGACAATGGAACACATACCCTTTCAATACCCAGCCCTTGTCAGGAGACGCTGCCATCACTTTGGCGAAAACATCGTTGGCCACTTATCGACTCTTTCGGACTGGAACCTTTTCGAGATGCGTTTTACGTTCTTGAACCATTTATCTCCCTTTACTTGTTACTTATTATATTCTAGCTTTGTTCCCATAGCTGGTTTATAATATGTTTTACTTTTTCTTATATTTATTTCCTAGGGAAACACAATAAACAGCATATTGTCTCCGAGTGGTTTGATTAACCACCACTGGTATACATTACTGGTCCTACCTACCTACCTAAATATGAAAAGCAATATATCCCACTTTCTTCTTTCTTTTCAATGAAGCTTTAATCACAAAAGTGTCTTTTTTAAAAATTGTTTTGTTTCTAAAAAAATTGCCTACCCTTGTCTTTAAATTTTATTCTTCTGGCTGTAACAAATATAGTATAAAGTTTTTAAACAAAAAAAAATTTTTACTCAAATTTTCTATTGGGCTTCTAAGGTCGTGAATTTTAAAGAAAAAGACTACATATTTATATAATATTTTACTCAACGTTTTGTTTGAATTTCCCAATTTCTTCAGGAATAGTGCTTATTAAATAATATAAAATTTTATTCAGTTATTCTTTCTTCTATAAATTACATAATTTCTTCTTAATTAATAAAATTATGAATTTCTGTGTATTTTCCCCAAAAATGCACGACATTTTCCCCTGTAAAATCTTTTATGCGTTAAAACTCAAAGATCGTAAAACTCTTTTGATACACAAAATTTTTAACATGCGAGAAAATTATATGAACTGCGTCCACATCTTGTAGGGATTTCCCCAAATATATTCATCAAATGAAAACAGACGCGTTCTGTCCTTCCCAATAAGCGTCTAAGCTTCGTTCTATATTACCCCGTGCTGCTTTATAATAACAAAGCATTCGTTTTTTTTTGTGTTTTTTAAGTTAACTTTTAAAATTAATTCTCGATTTATGTCAGTTTATTAAAGGTTTAGACTTAAATCTTCATTTAAGGTATTTTTATGTATTTGTCGTTCACCTGTCAAGAAAAATGGCCAAGACAATGACGAACGCAAACGGCATCCGCCAACACAAAAACGACCTTGAATATTTTTTAACTCACCAAAAAATTGATGTCATGTTGATTTCCGAAACTCATATGACATCTAGAAGCACTTTTAAATTAAGTGGCTATACTTTTTACGACTCCAAAGATCCCAGAGATAGGTCATGTGGTGGCTCAGCTATATTAATTAAATCAAGAATCAAACACCAATGGATAGGTGGTCTCTCCGAAAGTTATATACAGCAACAAACGTCTGCATAGATGAATTTTGCCATAATCTCGTTATTTCGTCAGTTTATTGTCCACCCAGATTCTCCATAACGAAGGATCAGTATAACAGTTTTTACAAATCTTTAGGTCCTCACATTATTGCTGCTGGTGACTATAACGCTAAACACACGTACTGGGGATCCCGCCTAATAAGTCCCAGAGGTCGTGTCTTGTATGATTCTGTATCGGAAATGAGACTTCACGTTATTTCAACTGGGCAACCAACATATTGGCCAACTGACCACAATAAAATACCAGACGTAATATATTTTGGCGTAGCAAAAGGTATATCCCCTGAGCTTATTGAGGCTCAAGCCTCCTTGGATTTATCTTCCGACCACTCACCCACAATAATTACTATTTGCAGTCCTCACCAAATAGCAACTAGTGATTTTTTCTTATCTAAAAGAATAAACTGGTTAAAATACAAAAAATTTATCAGCACGCACTGTTCGGAACACCAATCTTTAAAAACTTCCGAAGAAATCGATGAGTGCCTGAGAAGCCTCAATGAAAATATTAAAAAAGCCGTTGAAAATGCTTCTTCTACCTTCCGTCAGGCCAGATACAACAAAATTTATTCTACCGATGTTGAAAAGCTTTTATCTGAAAAAAGGAGAGCCCGAAGAGAATGGCAAAGTTATAGATCGCCCCTACTTAAAAATAAGCTGAAGGAATGTACAATCCGATTAAAAAACTTGCTAGAAGAACATAGAATGTCATCAATGAAGGAATACCTGGAAGGTCTAGACGCCACTCCTCAAACAAACTATTCTCTATGGCGAACAGCCAGACGTCTTAAAAGACCCGTAATCGCAAAACCACCACTGCGTAACCTGAGAGGATCCTGGGCTAGAAATGACGAAGAAAAATGCGATCTGTTCGCAAGCCATTTAAGGAACGTCTTCACTCCCAATTCAGGCACTGATGTGAGAGAATTACCGCCTGTTGTTGCTAGACGTCCTGTAGAAATTCGCTTCGGATTTTCAGATGTTATAGAGGCTATCGCTAACCTAAATGACAAAAAAGCTCCTGGCGTTGATAAAATAAGCAACAAAATGCTTTTAGAGCTACCCTTTACAGGTAAAAGAATTATTCTTTTTGTTTTTAATGCCATAATTCAAAAAACAAGCTTACTCCGATCCTGAATGACAACAACTGCATTCCAGATCACCAATTTGGTTTTAGAAGTCAACATAGTACAATCGAACAAACTCACAGACTGGTGCAGGTTATTAGAAAAGCCTTTGAGGAAAAGATGTACTGCTCCGCGCTTTTTATCGATGTGTCTCAAGCATTCGATAAAGTATGGCACGAAGGCCTGTTAATCAAACTAAATCTCTATCTATCTGCTAATATTTCAAACCTGCTAGAAAAATACTTAACCGGCAGACAATTTATGATCAAAGAGGGAAACCAAATAAGTTGTTTCCAACCAATAGGGGCTGGTGTACCTCAAGGGAGTATATTAGGCCCAATTTTGTACTTGCTTTACACAGCAGATATGCCAACCAACTCTTTTACGCACACGTCTACATTTGCTGATGATACCGCTTTTCTCAGTATTCATAAAGACCCTAGAGAGGCTTCGAGTCAACTGCAGCAACACGTAAGCCAAGTTTAGAAATGGGCAAGGTTATGGGGAATAAAAATAAATGAACAAAAATGTACTCACATAACTTTTACCTTGCGCAAAGAAACGTGTCCTCCAATCACTATTAACAACCATTTGGTGCCTCAACGATCCGAGACAAAATATCTTGGTATTCACCTGGATCGCCGCCTCACATGGAAGCCTCATATAGATGCAAAGCTGACGCAAATGAAACTTAAAGCTGCACAAATCCACTGGCTAATGGGTAGAAACTCTGTGCTTCATCTGGATTGTAAACTTCTACTATACAACTCAATTTTAAAATCAATTTGGTGCTACGGAGGCTTCCGCCTCTAACATAGAAAAAATACAACGCCGTCAAAATAAAATCCTAAGAATGATAACTGGTGCTCCGTGGTATGTCAAAAACAGCAACATCCATAAGGATCTAGAAGTTCCACTTGTTAAATGCGAAATCCTGAAATATGTGGACAAGTATTTAAATAAGCTGGAAACACATCCAAACCCGCTCGCTCGAAGTATCTTGCAACATAATAGACACTCCCGTCTGAAAAGGAGGGATACTATTGCGCTTAGATGAAGATTACTATTTCTAATATGAGAACTTAAATTTCTGTCTGGCACTGGCTGGACTAATATTATTCCATTAGTCTTAAGATTTGAAAACTTATTGTTAGTTCGCTTAAGCGAAGATTCAATAATGAAAAATATGCAAAAAAAAAAAAAAAAGACAATGACGACTATCAAAGAAATAAAAGTTTAAAAATAAGTTGACGAAGTGAGCTTTTTTTAGGTAACTAAAATAAAAGAATAAAAATAACCGGTAAAGAGTTAAAAAATGGATTTTGCGCATTTTTGATAATTAGGTTACTACACTAAGAGAAAAAAGACGATCTAGATTTAAGAATAAAATTCTTGAATGTAGATTGCAGAAATCTTCCGATTTCAATCTTGAATTTTAGTCAGTAAGATTGACGTTCTCGAATTTAAGCATAAATTCTTGATTTTAAGAATGAATTCTAAAAATTTAAAACGCAATATTGATTTTAAGATTGTAATCTTAAATTTGAGAACGTGATCTTAAACTTTGAGAACACATTCTTAAAATCAAGAATGCAATCCTAATTTTAAGATCGTATTCTTTGATTTAAGAACATATTCTTAAAATTAAGATTTAATTCTTGATTAACATTAAAGAAAACGTGTTGTTTATAAATTGTAAAACGCTTAATGAAGAAGACGCGTTGTGAAAAAAAGTGTAAAAGAAATTTAAAGTTATTATAAAAAGCATTTAAAACGGAAAACTAGAACACCGATTAAATGGTACCAGTAAATGATGATTTGTTACCGATGGCAATTGGAAGTTATGAAGTGAGCAGCATGCCGGAGAAAGTTTCCTCCTCTGAGACTTAGAATAGAGTCTCGTGAAAAATTGTTTGCGTGGAAAAAGAAGGAGGTAATAATAAAAAACACAAAAAACACGTGACATTAATAAGTTTTCTTTTAGTTTGGAATAGACGAAGATACACTTTCAATGCCATCGAAGGTAGGTGAATGGTTGAAAAACTGTGGGGATACATTTTCTACACCAACTTCTTCAGTGAACGCTGCAGTGCAGCTGCTTATAAATTATCATTAAGTAGAGATAGTGCTAATTGGGAGGAAGTTTGTCACAAATTAAAACTAACAAGCAGTATGCGGCAGAAAGATTTGCAAGAAATGGGAAGTCTTGAGTTTTTACGTAGATTGCCAAAGTTAAGTCACTCAAGAGCGACCGAATTGGTAAATAATTTTTCGGTTGCTTATTACAGCTTAACACATTTTTCTTCAGATTAACATTGATTTTTAAATTATGCACCCAGACAAAGATCAACTACTGTTTTCAAAATGGGAAGAATTTTAAAAGAGTTTGTATTTTTTATGAAAAAAACATACAAAACGATTTCTGCAAACAACTATTTTGTAATGCAAGACCATCATCAACAAATCAAGGTTTGTAATTAATATAAATTTGCATATGAAATGTATTTTTAATGATCCTACTTGTTTTTTTTCCTGCAGATGCTCAATACTACATATTCACAATACTTTTAAACGCAGTTTTACCATCGTCAGCTAGATTTATGGATAAAAGGAATATAAAGGTCACAATAATAGACGCACAGGAAAGTTTAGTCCTACGAGTGAAGGCAATAAATGACCACAGAAGACAAATTGATGCTGTAATCGATAAGTATTATTCTGCTGGATTAACAGTACAATCGTTTTTAATCGTTGAGGGTATGAGTGATGTAGACATAAAAGGCTTTTACATATTTTTAAGTAATAATTTGCTAAAATGTAACTCATTTGTTGAAAGCATTGACGTTTGCTTTAAAATGTTGCTTCATTTGTACATTTTTTGCTTTTAATGATTGGAGGCCTAATTCCACCAAATAACAAACATTGGCTTGTTTTAACAACCTTGTTGCAAATTATTGACATGCTTCTGAAGACGGAATATACAGATAAAGAATTGAATTATTTAGAACTTTTAATTAAAAATCATCATTCAATGTATTCGTCTTTGTACTGTTTTTTGAAACCTAAACACCGTTTTTTAGTACATTATGCAACTGCAATTAAAAAATGTGGTCCTCTCAAATACCTGTGGTGCATGCGTTTTAAAGCATAAGGCGGCTAAAATGTATTTCCATAACATAACATCCCGAATAAATCCATCTTATTCTTTAGCAATCAAAAAGGGAATCAAACTTTCAAATTTTATGATGGAACATGAGTATGCATTGAAGCCAATATTTTCTATAAAGTCTTTCAAATATTCAATTTTACTAATGAAGATTATTATTTTAAAACAAAAAAGGAACGATATTAGCTTTGAGCATTGTCAAATATGTGATCAAGTCACATATAAAGGTACGCTTTATAAAAGTAACTTTTATGTAGCTGTTCACACAAAAAGTTTTCTTCTTTCCAAAATCAATTTTTTTTTAATTCAAAACGAAAAAGTTTATGGTTTGTTCCAAACAATCCAAGTAAATGAGTTCGATAAACACTTTCAGCCTTATGAAATTGGTTCCTTGCTTAATGAAATATATGTAATCGAAATTTCTGAATTTACTAGTCCTCCTTTACATTTATGTATATCCAAATAATAATGGAAAGGCATACATTAAAACTAAGTCAATATAAGTATTTACATAAATATGTTCTTGTAAATATTACATCATCATTGCGTTTCTTTTTTATTTTTAACACATACACGAATGTTAATATAAATAAATAAATAAAAATTAAAAAATAAAAAAACTAGTTTTATTTTAACATTGGATTTGGTAAAAACCAATAGGACTATTTTCAAGAATTCAAATTTAAAAACAAGAATTTTATTCTTAAATTTAAGAATTTATTCTTGATTTAAGAATTATACTAAAAACACAATCTTAAATACGATCTTGAAATAAGATTTTTTCAAGATTATATTCTTAAATTTAAAGAATATGATCTTAATTTAAGATTATTAAGAACAAAATCTTGAATACGATCTTAAAATGAGAATTTATTCAAGAATAGAATCTTAAATGTAATCTTAAAAAAATCAAGATTTTATTCTTGAATTAATAATTTTCGCGCTTAACAGACTTTTGAAACTGAAATACTTGATTTCAAGCATAAAATCTTGATTTTAGCACGTTTTTTCCCTTAGTGTATAATAAAAAACCTTTTAAAAATACATTAATTCGTAAAAAAAATCGACGCGGATAATTATGCCGAAACTAGCCCATAATCTCAGGGTCAACCTTAAATGCTTTATGAGGTCACAAATGGATTTCAGGAAAATGGCAAACGGAATGTTAAATTGATAAGTATATACCCTTATCACTATATGAAGTGTATAAAAAGGGGAAAGAAGTAACTTGCTGTCCACTTAGTTGACTTTCGACTTTCTGAAGTGTATTATGTTTCTTTATTGTCTTAGGGGCTAAAAATTATAAAAAAGCCAGACATAGGTGCGTTTATTTTTAGAGTAAAATACGATACTTTTTAAATTTTGTTTCTATTGTGTATAGTTAAGGGGTTAACAATTTACCGATTTTTACTATATCTGGTCCATTCCTACCCCTCCAAGTCCACATTTTCCGAAATCCCATATTAGTGTAAAGAAACATTGGAAGAGATACCGGCAGTCTAAAATTTTATTCGGTCAGTCAGTCATTAACATTATTTGCTTATATATCTCTACAAAGATTTACAATTTTAAAACAACTTAACTTAGTCGGATCACTTGGAACATATTTTCACATCTGATATTATTATTAGGTATACATAAATTTAAAATAATTTTAATTAGGTTAGATCAAGTCAATACACAAAACATTGCAAGTCTGAAGTCTACATACACATGTGTACATAAATATAACTCCTACTCCAAAATAACTTTCGCTTCTTTTAAGCTTGAATTATACGTGCCATACCATAATGCCATAACCGTTGCCATAAAAAAAATCAACTGGTTTCTATGGGTTTGGTTAAGGCGTTATGGCGAGTTACATTTAATCAAATAGAGTGTTGTCCATAAGTTTGGTTCAAACAGCTGTTTTCTGTGGTTATGGTTATGTCATGTATAATTGAACCTTTATTAACCTTCGCATTTGATAAGGGTACGTATCAAAAAATTTTTTATTATATTTAAAAACAAGTTAAAGCGCTTTATTCGGTTGCTCCAAATTTTATGTACTCTTCACATTGGTGTTTTTGTGTACCTAGTCATTACCCTATGGGAAATGTGGGACAATTGGTCGGCGTACTCGTCCTGTTACAGGTACAAAACATGAATTGGACAAAAGTTATTGGTCGTGATCGGTTAAAAAGGCACACATCAAGTAATTGGTTAAAAAGTGTTAAAGAGATTAAGGGGAAAAAATACAAATACTGGTCCCTACATATAAACACATCTGTTTTTATATATACACACACACGCGCAAATACAAACAAAGAAGATTGAACAGGATATTAAACAATTAATGCAAAATTTGCTTATATATAATTGGCCTGTAACCCATTATAAAGGTATTAGTTTTGAACCCATTGCCCCCTCCAATGACAACGTAATGTTAAAATGACAGGTTCTCTTCATATAAAGTGCAAGAACTAGAATTAGTCCCTGCCCTAAGGAACCGTTCACGTCAATAGTCTTAGACCAGTCCACTTTCCCGTAGGGCAGATATAGATAAGTTGTTTTCCAGCCGTAGATCATATCAAAAACTACTTTGTTCCGGTGTGCAGTCGATAGTAACCTAGTTTTTAAAATAGAAAATTTTACAAAGTTTAAACGTTTGCATAGCGATGCTACTTCCCGGGTTCCGATTCAAGAAACATTTCTTTAAAAAAAAGACACGTGATAGAAATATTTTGCAGAAGGTTTAAAATCGATAACTTTTACAGTTATTTAGATATTGTGTATTAAAACTAGTTTAAATATGTTTCTGCATTACTTCCTATAATGATCGACTAAGTGTTTCTTTATACAATTTTACCTTAATTTTTTTAAATTCTTATTGTATAATTAAATTCAGTGGGTAAATACTTTAAGTTGAAGCTTTGGGTCAAAAGTTAGTGTTGTCGAGATAAAATCCAATTTTAGCAATGTTTCATATTCGCTGGTGTACGGAAAAACTTTTTTCTTTTTTTGTAAGGCGATACGGTCTACTGTACAAAAGAATACGGAAATAAAAAAAAATTTTGACGATTTTTACTAAGATTGGAAAAAAACAAATCGTTTGTTTATAACAAACCAAGCAACTTCTGTTGTCCACCCCATAGTAACCAACTAAAACTATGTTGTAAAGGTCTTTTAGCTTTTACAAATGACATATACATGCGCACATACTAATAACCCTGTCGGGCAATCAGTAGTCGGCTACAAAGTAATTTTAAGTTAACTTTTATTAACTTACAATAAAGCTGACTGGAAAGCAATTTAGACGACCGCCTAAGATAAAGCAAACGCACAGATTGTGTTCGGTGGTGTGCTTCTTGCATGTTTATATTTTTTTTTGTCATCGCTTATATTGATAAAAAACTTTTTATAAAAGTACACTGTCGTGCACGTGTGTTTCAAATCCAAGTCTGACAATCTGAGAGCACCACCAGCGACTTTGGTTTATAAACGTATACATATAAACTTTATTTCTATTTAAAAAAAAACAATTGTATGAAAAAAAATATTCCCTCTGGGTTGTGAACCCAGAACAGCTAAAACTTAGGTAACTTTATATCGACTATTATGTAACTAACTGTAAGTAAAAAAATCTGTGAACTTCAGCCTATGACATCGCAATGTTTGAATACTGAGATATGTAAAAGCAATGGGCAATTATCCAAGTAGCAGTCACCAATAGTTGCGAAATTGTTGTTGTTAACTTAACGTCCGACCGGGAACTTATGTGTGATGTATGTATAAGTATATGTCCATATACTTAAGTATGTTACAAAAAGTTATGTTTATTGATATAATGGGTGTTTTTTTATGAATGGTAAAACTTTAAAATGGATACATTTTTTAAATTGAGATTGAATTTACTTTTTCAAGGGATGATCTTCTGGCATTATAATTTTAATATGACTTCTGGCATATGACCGCCACGGCTGGATCAGGCGTAGTCTTATCGGGTGGTCCAGCTTTCAAAGACTTTTTCCAAAAATTTGTAGCCGTATATCGGCAATAACGCGACCAATTTTTTCTTTCAAGTGAGTTATCGTTTCGGGGTTATCAGCGCACGGTGGTTGAAAATCGGTTTTCATCGGCCAAATCTCATATTTTTGTTATCGACGATTTTAAAAATTCTGATAGCGAACATATAAGCTCTTTGGTGTTTCCAAAAAACTGGATTGGAGTATTGGCTATCGTGGAAAGAAATATTTTTTGCTAAAATAGAAAAAAATTAATTTTTTTTCGTTATATTAGTGGGATAGTAGCCATTAGGAAAGGTTTATTTTGCCTCTGTACCTTTTATATCTGGTATGCTCATAAATGTTTTTCTAGATTCCTGTTTTTAGTTAATTTAGAATTTCAGAGGTATTGAGCTTGTTAGGGTCAAAAGGGATTAAAGAGATTGTACTACCATCAAAAAGCTGAAAGTGCCCTCTTTAACCAAAAATGTGCTTTTGCAACAATTTAGAACTATCTAAAGAACATTTTTTCATTGAATGAAATTATTCGCAACAATTTGCCTACATACTTATATGGCTGAAATATACATAAGTGCAATAAGCTAAGTTGTGCTAGATAATATGAATTATTCTTCGGACAAAACGCTATAGCTTTTGAACCGATTAAGACATTTTAGCAATTTTTATTTTGCTAGAGAGAAGATTATTTGGGCTTTTATACAGTTCTAATTTTATTTTATTTGGCAGTTGTAAGGAAATTTAGGGCCAAAGTTTAACTTGTTATGTTCGGTTGTGTTGTAATTTAGGGTAAGCCTGGTGCGAAAACGTTCCAAAGTTAATCGAATGAACGATGAAATGGATGACGTACGCGATATATATTTTGAACAAAACCATGATTTTAAAACAAATTTGCATAATTTGGAAGTGTTGTTCAGGCGCTTATTTATTCATGTCGAAATGCTAAACCAAACTTAACAAAAATCATTTGACAGCTATAAAAATGGCAGCCAGTTAAAGTGCTGTCATTTTTATATTCTATACCTCTATAAACAACACCCCTTTTACACATATGTATGTGTTCATGTAAATATATTTTCCCGTAAGACATGTCTACCAGGCAAGCCTGCCAAAAAAAAAAAAAATTCAAGGTGAAATTTAGTAAGCCTTGTTTGTGTGATTGTTTATAAATTTTCTTATTTTTTTGTCTTCCTATCCTTAGTTTGTCCAGTTTTATCAGATGATAACATAGCTTTTGCTCTTAAACATTTGAAAAATTATTGCAATCAAAAGTTTTATTTCGATAAAACAACGGCATCAATGGCAAATTGTTAAATAATCGATTAACACTTATTTATAAAGTAAACATTAGGTACAATTGTTTGTTTTGCGATTTAATTTTATTTGTGTTGTTACCCTTTACATAAGGACAACGGTATACAGCAGCTTGTCATTCCGTTTGTAATCTCTACAATATTTATTTTTATTATTATTATTGTTATTATTATTATTATTATTATTATTGTTATTATTATTATTATTATTATTATTTTTTTTTTTTTTTTTTTTTTTTGGCAGGTAGGGTTTAAAATGCTTTCGCATTTACAGTGACCGTCGTCAGCTGCGTTATGTGGTGTTTTATCCACTAAAACAATCCCTCCTCCTCTTCTGGTGAGACTCCCTTCCCGGAACCGCTTTCTGCATTACTTCGGGAAGGGCCCAGAAACGACGTCCTGAAAAGGACTATTTTCTACTCTCCCACGTCTGGGACCGCCAGGTTTGTAGCCAGCATCATGCTATTGGCTCGTCTTCTTGTGTCTCTGTTAGAGGGGGCATCGGTTTGTGTTGCGTCGAGGTCTCTCTTCTTATTCCGAAGGACGCACTCAGAGTATCTTCTTACCGCGCTCCAGTTGTCCTCGCTTTCGAGCATTTTGTCAATTATATTGGTGACGTTAAAATCACCAATCTGCTCCTTTAAGGCATCTCTCTCATCTTGCCATCTGGCACAATTAAAGAAAGTGTGTTCCGCATCATCGTTCGGCGTTCCACAGTAGATGCATCCGGCGTCATCTACCTTCCCCATGCGATGCAGGTACTTTCGGAAGTAACCGTGTCCTGAGAGGAATTGGGTTAAGAAGTAGTTAACCTATCCAAAATTCCTCTGGGTCCATCTCTCTACATTGGGGATCAGCTTTTGCGTCCATCTGCCGACCGTTTCTGCGCTCCATCTGGCTTGCCATCGCTGGATGGTTTGCGATCTCCGCTCTGTGGCACTTATACCAGCACTGTCCTCTCTTGTATCCCATGCCTCTTTCCGCTCACGGGCCAAGAGGTCGACAGGTATCTCTCCGCTAATCACGAAAACTGCCGCGCCTGAGACAGTGCGGTAGGCCGAGGCCACCCTGAGTGCCGCTGTGCGCTGTACCGCCTCCAGTGCCCTGCGCTTGCCTCTAGACTTCATCGCATCTCCCCAGATTTCGCTGCCGTACAACAATATTGAGTTAGTTGTTGCCATGATCAGCTTTCTTTTGCCCTGTGTTGGGCCGCCCATATTTGCCCTCAGTCTGCTTAGCATACCAGTCACTTTCGCTGCCTTGGTGGCCACGTGTTGAATCTGAGCCCAATACGTGAGCCTGCAGTCTAGTTTCACGCCCAGATATTTCACTGCCTTCTGCGTCACCAAAGAAATATCGCCAAACTGGAAATCAACTTCAAGTGGCATGTGGCCTCTAGTCATAAGGATGACCTCAGTCTTGTTTGCAGCGAGCTCTAGACCGTGGTCCTCAAGCCATATCCTAGTCCTTATCATGACTTGGTTTAACTTTCTCCTGGCATCGTCCATGTCTCGCGCTGAAATGACCGCCGCTATGTCATCTGCGTACCCCACAAGTTGTGTGTCCTCAAGCATGTCTATGCTTATATTATTATTATTATTATTATTATTATTATTATTATTATTATTATTATGCGGAAACGCCCAGCTCGTATCGACCACTCTGTATGCTGGACACCGCGGGAAAACTCCTGGAAAGACTGCTAAAACCTCGGCTATCGTCGGCAATTCTTGTAGCTGGTGGATTAAACCGAAGACAGTACGGCTTTAGAAGACAGAGGTCGACTATCGAAACTGTCCAGGAGGTAGTTTCCATGGCGCGAACTACACAAAGTGGGAATCACTACTCGAGACCAGTAGTATTGTTGGCAACACTCGACGTCAAGAATGCATTCAACAGCTTGAGATGGACGGACATACTAGCGGCATCGGAGAACATTTTTCAGATTCCAGAGTACTTGGGAATAATGGTAAGGAGCTACCTACGGGACCGAACGCTCCACTATGATACGAACGCCGGTACGAAAGTGAGGCGGGTTACAGCCGGGGTAGCTCAGGGATCTATACTCGGACCAGATCTCTGGAACGCCACGTACGATGGAATACTTCGTCTGGAAATGCCCGATGATACCTTTCTAGTGGGGTTTGCTGATGATTTAGCGGCTGTTATTACTGCCCGGGATACGACGGAGGCACAACGCAAGTTGACACAGGTAATGATCCGAACTAGAGCTTGGCTAACGGATCGAGGGCTCCAATTGGCGACGGAAAAGACAGAGCTGCTACTTGTCACAAGACGCCACATACCCTTGCAGATGGAGATGCAAGTGTGTGACAAAATTATCACCACGAAGGAGGCCATCAAGTATCTTGGCATCAAGCTGGATTCTAAGTTGACATTTTGCGCTCAGACGAGATATGCGACGGAAAAGGCTGCCGGGGTAATAAACTCGCTAAGCAGACTGATGGCAAACGTCAATGGCTTGATGCCGAGTAAACGCAAGCTATTGATGGAAGTAGGCCACTCAATCCTACTATATGGCTGCGAAGTGTGGGCGGATACGCTAAGTACTAATACCCGAAAACGCTCCATGGTGGCGGTACAAAGAACGATGGCACTTAGGATTACGAGCTCATACCGCACGGTTTAGGCTGCAGCGGCGCTAGTAATCGCCGGTTTGGTCCCGATCGACCTACTGGCCAGGCAGAGAAAGAGGCTCTATGACCTGAGACAGCGAAATGGTTTCAGCGCAGACGAGGAGGCAGCAACCACGCGACAAACCATCGCGGCCTGGCAGGAGCGATGGGAAAATGAAACCACGGGCAGGTGGACGGCAAAGTTGATACCACAAGTAGGCGTTTGGCTGGAACGGAGACATGGAGATGTTAACTACTACTTAACACAACTACTGACGGGACATGGCTACTTCCGTCAATATTTGTACAGAATGGGGAAGTGCGCAGATGCTGACTGTATATACGGCGATGCACGAATAGACGACGTGGAACATACTTTCTTCGAATGTGCTAGATGGCAGGCACTCCGAATTGAACTGATACAACAAGTGGGCGATTTTGCGCCCGACACAATCACACGGACTATGCGACAGAGCGAGGCGAGCTGGAACCTTATCGCCCAGTTCGCGGAAAGAATCCTCAGACTGAAAAAGTCTGACTTGGATGTGGCGAACACCGCTCCTTGAGGAACCACGAAGACACATAACTGGCAGAGGGGCTCACGGCAGAAGCCACGGGTTTGACGATCCCGCCATCCTCGAGTCGTGACGGCCAACGAAAGGGCGAGGCCTGGACGCAGGCTACGAACAGATGTCGGGAAGCGACATAGGGGACCCTACCTTGAAGTAATGCTACCGCAGTTCCAGGGTAGGTAAGGTCCGAAGAGAGGAGATGGGTTTTAGTCCGGGCGACATATCACACTCGGGACGCCAGTGTTCGAATGCAGTAGGCATTTCCTAATTCCTCACCGCCAAAAAAAAAAAATTATTATTATTATTATTATTATTATTATTATTATTATTATTATTATTATTATTATTATTATTATTATTATTATAAATAATTATTATTATTATTATTATTATTATTATTATTATTATTGTTATTATTATTATTATTATTATTATTATAAATATTATTATTATTATTATTATTATAAATATTATTATTATTATTATTATTATTATTATTATTATTATTATTATTATTATTATAAATAATTATTATTATTATTATTATTATAAATATTATTATTATTATTATTATTATTATAATTATTATTATTATTATTATTATTATTATTATTATTATTATTATTATTATTATTATTATAAATATTATTATTATTATTATAAATATTATTATTATTATTATTATTATTATTATTATTATTATTATTATTATTATTATTATTATTATTATTATTATTATTATTATTATTATTATTATTATTATTATTATTATTATTATTATTACTATAATTTTTATTATTATTATTATTATTACTATTATTAAATAATATTATTTGTTGAGTCGCAATTAATAAATCTCCTTTAAACACCAAAGGTGATTGATGCCCATTTGTAGCAGTTAAGTCGCCATCCTATAATGGCCACGATTATCAGCGATGACAGAAGTAGCGACAAAGAGCCGATGTATAGATGATGAAGAACAGTATAACATATTTCTTTTGGAAGATCTTTCTTCTCTGCTAATTGCCTTGGGATGTCGGCGAGTTCTTCCAGTTTGGTGTCGAAATTGCTGGTTGGTGTTAGAAGTCTCTGAACTTCAGACAGTTTACCAATTGCCGTAATGTTGTCAACAATGGCGTATAAATTACGAAGAATAACGACACTACTTTCATGCCCATGAATAGTAAGTGTATTTCCCATTGAAAAAATAAACCTTGCTCTGTATGTGACCGAAACTACAAAGTTAAGATGTTCTGTTGTTGAAAAGAGAAATTTCACAGGAAAAGCTGATTGAGTCTCGAATTACACTGATTTGAAACATAGAGCATAGGTATATGTCACTCCGCACTACAGTACATTTGTTGAATTTGAATGCATTTAATGTAGGGTCGCCACATGGCCTGAAATGAGATTGATTGTCAAGATTTTTAAGGTCCTGTCAAGTGTCAAGATAAAATGTAATTTGTCCATTTAATTTTTTCTATTGTCAACAATGACATATGAATTACGAAGAATAACGACACTAGTTTCATGCCCATGAATAGTAAGTATATTTCCCATTGAAAAATTAAACCTTTTTCTGAATGTGACCGAAACTACAAAGTTAAGATGTTCTGTTGTTGAAAAGAGAAATTTCACAGAAAAAGCTGTTTGAGTCTCGAATTACACTGATTTGAAACATAGAGCATAGGTATATGTCGCTCCGCACTACAGTACATTTGTTGAATTTGAATGCATTTAATGTAGGGTCGCCACATGGCCTGAAATGAGCTTGATTGTCAAGATTTTTAAGGTCCTGTCAAGTGTCAACTTTTAATTTTTAAAACTAAAAAAATTTAATATTAAAACAAATGTTTCATCATTTTTGTAGGAATGTTTATATTATAATTTTATAGTTTGTAGGTGTTTTTATTATTTGACGTAGACTGAATTGTAATAAGTTTTTGTTTATTTTAAATTTTTGTATAATTTGATATGTTTTTTTAATACAATTTAGAAGTTTTTCTACTCATTTATGCGTATGCGTTATTTCAATTGTCAAGATATTTTTTTGAAATCAAGCTCATTTTATATGAGTGTCAAGCTAGCTGGCTTTTGGGATGTGGCAAGCAGAATATAATGTCAAGTATTCAATGTTGGTTTTTATAGCAATGACTGTGTTGCTAATGTTGGTGGGTATAGAGATCACCTTAAAGTAGTTCAAATTGTTTACTAAAGGTAGTTCAATCATGAACATAACATTCCCCTGGGCCACTGTGTCCTTGATAGTCATGTTGTTGTACAATTCTAGCAAATCAGTATCCTTAACCAGTAATGCGCGACTAATAGGAAGGTGTCCTTTAATTTTAGTAATCTCTGATCTTAACTGCCTTGGGGTAAGGATAAGTGGACTTATATTACCGTGATTTATATGTGTGACGGCAGCGATCAACTCTGTTTCAATTCCTTATAAATCTGACGCGAGTGCACTAAATTAAGTCGCCAGAGACATTAGATTTTGAGCTTGTAGTTTATTTGAAGTCGCATCTTTAACTGAGTTTAAAACATGATAGGTGCTTTTCTTAAACTCTGCGAAGCGTACTCAGTATTTTGCTCGCTTTGCTTAAGAATGTTAATAGTCGAATCTATTACTGAGGTTTGGTTTTTTAGTAACAGATGAAGATACTCCTCGTTTTCTTCTACGTTGGCTATGATATGAGCTTTTTCCCTATAATCTGAGTCAAGCGTCAATAAAGTCAATAAAGCATGGGCCATATTCCCCACAATGTCTAACTCAGCTCTCCGATTTATTCTTGGAGTTCGAAGATCTGACTGTTGAATAAGGGTGTCCCAAGTATGTCGACGTTTTAGGAAAAGCGTCTCACATGACTCACTAGCCATTGACTGCTTACAGAGCTTTGAGAATGATGTTACTCCAGCTTCTAGAACCTTATTTCTATCCCCAATTGGTGTTTGGCCTTGGTATATAATAATTTTCCAGGTTAATAAATTTGTCAACTCTATGCCTTCGAAATACAATCCTGGATCAAAAGAAAGTTCTGTAATATTTATTGGAGAGGCTAGTGTTATTGGTAGCAGGAGGAGTGAAATCAAAATTGTACTGCAGACTCCCACTAAAGAATATTGTGCTACCTCTTGTTTTGGCTGCATAAATAGTATCATCTTTTTCCACTTTTACGCAATGGGGTTGTCATATTCGGGTGTTCTATGTGGAAATCGTTGGAAAACAGAGCCAATCTATGAATTGGTCTCCTGAAGGTCCCCTTTATAGTTTTGCCGTCGCAGATACTGATAAGTCCATCATTTCCTTATATATTCGGCTGATTCTACCCAATGACCATTGTAGCACTGGCGTGTTGTCTTTTTTGAAGATAACAAGCATGCCTTCAATGGCGTTCGGTAAAGGTGATTTTCATTTTCCCCTTTGCTGAAGCTCATGTAGATATTTCTGTGTCCTTTTCTTCTAGATTTTATGTTTTATTTCTGACGTTATTTTCCACCTTGCATCTAACCACAGTCTCAGGGATTGAGCAATTACAACAACTGCTGACGTTAAGGGTTTACCTACTAGAAAGTGACCTGGTGCTGGATCATCGTAGTTGTATGAAAAAGGGGTGAACGGCCGCGAATTTAAGATGGCTTTTATTTTAACCACTACCGTTTCCAATTGTTCAAAGGTAAGTAATGCCGCATACACGCTTCTCAGCAAGAGACGTTTGGAAAATTTTACTGCCGCTTTCCAAATCTCCCCAAGTGAGAGGCTCTTGGTGGGATGAATTTAAAGTTTATTGACTGATTGCTACATATTTATGTCACTTTTTCTTGCGCTGCTTGAGAGTATATTGATTCTTCTAATTCGATGAGTCAGTGGCATTGTCGCAATACAATGTCTGGAAATGGCCTCTTTTATTGATAAAACGCTAACGCTCCTATGAATGCTTCTGTAGACAAAATGGACATTTGATGATAATGTTCATAGCTTCTTCCACTTTGTATGCATCGAGCGCTTTTTTGGTCGGACAACAAAATTTTCTAGCCTTCGAGTTTTTGATAAATTTTAATACATAACCAATCGTTTGTTTAAGAGTTTTGAACGAATTTCGATCATTTATTCGATTTATTATATCTTCGTAACTTGGCTGAGAGATTGATGTTGCGAAAACATGCTTAGTCAATTTGCGTTCTTCGTTGCAAGGCAACGTAATCACTTGTGAAGGTGAGTTTTACCATACACAATTTTGTCTCGAGAGGAAAAGGGGGCCATAAAACCAAGTTGAGTGTTGTGATAGGGTTGCTGGCGCCAATCTTTGAGATATTGTATCTGCTGGGTTTTCTTTAGAGCTAAAATGTCACCATTGATTTGAATCGCTTAAACCTAGAATTTTTGCTATTTTGATTGCTACAAAGGGAGGATGATGGTGATGAATTTATCCAAGTTGTGGTGCTTTGTAGCGAAGATCTTGTTTTATTCTATTTGTTAGCTCATCACCTAACACCGCGGCGCCTAATTCCAGCCGAGGCAACGTTTGTTTTTTAATAGGTGCTCCTCGGGACTTGGAACATATTAATCTTGCCAATATAGTTTGGTCTTGATATGTCGAGCGAATGTAGATTACTGCTCCGTAAGTTCGTTGAGATGCATCAACAAACGTTTGAATTTGCTTTAATAATGGTTTTCCGTTTTTAGTACGAATCTGTCGATCCTAGTTTTGTTTAACATTTCTGTATTTGTGCGGAATTTATTCCATTCGCTCTGAAGATTGGTGGGTAGCTCTTCTTCTCACGAAATTGGTAATCGCCACTCCTGCAGAAATATTTTGGCTCGTATAGCTACTGGCCCAAAAAGCCCTAACGGATCAATTACTTTGGCTAGTCCTGAGCTTACTTTCCTCTTTGTCACCCCGTAAGCCATTGGTTTTTGTGATCTCCCACATAACTGATCAGACCTTGGTAGCCATATTAATTCGAGTGTCCTAATCAAACAATCTGAGCCTTTTTCTAAGTCCAAGTTGATCTCCTGGTCTTCAGGTGCCATTCCACTTAATTACTGAGGATGATTTGAACACCATTTCACAAGTTTAATCCCAGCTTCTCTTAGAAGTGAGCTTAATTGTCATTGTGACTCTAGCGATGCACTGATGGAGTCAGCCCCACTGAGGCAATCGACCACATAGAAGTTATCATGAAATAATGTGGCGCCTTGTGAGTATTCTATATTCTTATGAATAGCTAAATGTTGAAGGCATTTGGTTGCTAAGTATGGTGCAGAGGAGGTGCCGTTTTTGCTGATGCATCAAAAACGACTCTGAGTTTTGTAGTGGAACTTTAAGGTTTCAGCACGCAGTGGTGAGGCATGACGTAATGGACATCAGCACCCCTATTCTGTAATTCTCTTAGCTAAAGCTAAATCTCGATCGCTTAAATGCTAAAAATAAACTACGGCAAATATTTTAGCTACTTTGCTTAATTGGTATTCCGCATGGTTTATCGCTTAGCTAAAATTTTAATTTTTCGCCGTAGCTAATTATCCATTAGCAGACTTTTTATTTTCCTTTGCCTTGATAGTATGATGCTGAAAAGAGGCAAACACATGTGGGAGCTTTTGATGTTTTATATATGTCAGGTTGGATTTATAGAAGGTGGTAGCGTTGGTACTACAAATTCAACACCAACAATCATTTGGAATTTGTACATTGTAAGTCCGGGGACAAACACCTAAACGATAAAAAATACAAACAAACACACAATGAAATAAACGTTAAGTATGCAGCCTTTGATGTCTAGGTGTTGGAGTAAGGCAAAATAAAAAATAATCTGCTGACGAAATAACACCACCTTGTGTATTACTCCACTTTGTTATAAGTGTTGCCTTACATTATCATTAGCGTTTGTTAAAATATGTTATGCGTTTGCTTACAACAAAAATATAAAATATATAAGAAAATATTTGGTTTTAACTATTTTTAAAATATTTGCCTTAACATTTCTTAATTTTTGCTACATACAGACTTAAATATTGATGTATTTTAATAAAAAGTATATAACTGAAATGTAGTAGTAATATATGTAACCAAAAGTCGCGGAAAATACATATTTATATGATGGCAACTTTAATTGTTTGCAAATATGTATGTATGTTTGCAATTAGTAAACAATAAGTAGGGTCTTTGTATGTATGTGTGTATTGTGTTCTTAAAGAATTACGGCTTTATTCATAAAAAAGTTCTATTTTGTGTTTTAGGTATACAATAGTTATTAAAGGCTTTAGGTGTTATAAGCCTTATTTAAAAATTGGTATTCATAAAAGAGTATTAACATCATTTTAATTATTAAACAGTTGCAGCGATTTTATTTTTAGTCATGGCAACTCTTGTTTTATTTAGTTGTCATTTGATTACTAGTGATGCTTCAAACCAACTTAGCACTTACCCGGTAATCAAGTAGGGTAGAGTTGGGTCAATCGGTTACTTTAGTTCGTTTTTGGCAGCAACCTCGTTCGTTTTTTCCACGAACCACAATGTAATTTATATAGGGTTTGGAGATTAAATGAACGAGGTTGTTGGCAAAAACGAAATAAAGTAACGAGTCGGGCACAACTCTAAAGTAGGGATATATTATTTTTCAAATTAAAGCAAGCAAATGTAGTAAAAACAAAAGAAATGTGTTATTTTGTGTTCTAATATATGTATGTGTATAAAAATTCTATCAAAAAAATTAAATATTGAAAGATATTTTTATAATACGGTTAGTTAAGTATTCGGATAATGAGTTTGTTTACGTTTTATGTGCATCACTATTACATTTGTTTAATCTTTCTACATATTTGTAAATGTGTTTTTACCGCGCAAATTGTTTGTTTTAATAATTTAATAATTTAAAAATTAATGGATTGCGAAAACCCCAATAAAGTGAAACAGGAAAAAAAATATGGACAAAAAGGTAAGCAAATATGTACATATATAGATAAATTTATTTTGGCACATGTATAAATTTGTGGAATAAGTTTGGATAAGCGGCATTTCTAAATTGTAATAATATTTAACTGGAAAAAATTTATTCATAAATTGGAATTTGTATTTAACCTACATACATATATACAATGTATATATATATATATATTATGTCCACTTAATCCGCATTTATTCATGTGCGCAAAAGTACCTTAAAACATCTGTACCTTGCAGGTCGCAAATAGGAAAGCTGGTGTAAAACGACAGCGGTCCGAAAATTGGAGTGAGCTTGAAAAGGTACGAGTTGAATGCAGTTCATACATATATTATTATCTATTTTAACCTTTTTACTTTTATAGGAATTACTAAAAGATTTGGTCAAGCAGAAGGTAAAAGCTATCGAAAATAAAAATACAGATACAAACACTAACCAGGTGAAGAAAAAGGCATGGATGGAACTTGAAAAAGAGTAAGATAACTGTGTTTTGACAAATTGTTCACATAAAATGGAGACTTTTTTTCTAGCTTCAACAGTTTATCTTCGTGTGAAAATAGGACAGTAAGTCAGCTAAAATCTCAGTGGACGGTAATTAAAATGAGTGCTAAAAAGGAAATTTCAAAATTTTGCGCACAAGCAAAGAAAACTGGGGGAGGCCAACCGTCCGAAGAAGTATCGTTATCAGGTAATGATATAAGTGTATGGCTCCCAAACGAGTTCGTAGTAGATGAAAACGAATTCGATTCTGATGTAATTTATATGATAGTAAGTTACGCTGTTATATTTTAATACATAAAAGAAAATAAATTACCTTACTTTAAGGACAAACAAGAAGATCTGTCAAGCTCTATCGTAGTTGATTCTATTTCTCTGGATTCCGGCCAACAACAACCGAACAAAGTTGAAAAAAAAGAAGTGAAAGCAAATGCAGGAATGCAAAACAAAAATACCCCTTGCAAGACAAGAGTAAGTAAGTAAGGCTTGTTTTAAATTAATTGAAATTTTTTTTATAGAAAACATTGAAATTTAAAGATGCCATTTGATGTTAAGTAGTGATTTCTTTCTTTAATTGATTTTGAAAAAGCGGTCGCACACTGTTTAAATATTTTTTTTTGTATTTTTATATAATATTCACAAACTTTAGTGCTAAAAGAAGATTTTGCTGTTTGTTTTAACTTGAATTGTTTTTTGATGACTTTTAATTTTTTTATTTGATTTCTGGTATATTTTTAAATATGTACATATCGGCTGTTCAATATAAAAAGGACGTACCTGGTTTTTTAAATAGTATTTTTTATTACTTTGTTACTTTGTTTTAATGGATTCCTAACAATTTAATTGATTTTAAAATAATAACCAAATAATTTGTTATTCGCTTTAAAAATAAAAATAATTTTGTTTGGTAATGTTACATACTTTTTTTTATTCATGTATTTTTACTATATTATAAAATGATTCTAATAATTCTATGGAAAAATGAATAATAAAAAATGTTCAGTTAAAAATAAAAAATGTTTATTTTCTTTTTAAATTTAAATTTTGGTTTTTTTAAAAATATTCTTTCAAAAATTATTTTGAATAAAAGTTTTTAAAATTATTTTGGCCCTTCCTTCAGATGCTGTAAAGCCATTTAGGGTTTGAGCTGTTTCCATTTGGCTATTTTCATCTTCGTCAAAGTCATCTGAAAATAAAGTGTTTGCATAAGAAACTCAAAATTGTTTTTTCAGAATTTGTTCACATTCAGTGTTCAGTTTAGTACGTTAGTCTTTCAAACAAAAATAGTTCTTTAAAAGTACTACGTCGTTTAATATACTTATTAAGTTGTCACAGCAACTCCACTTACACCTGCGCCGAGTGTCCAATAGTTGGTAAAAGTTGTAAAACCATTGTCAAAATTTTATGACAACATGACAATAGGACAAATAGAACACCTTGTGAATCCCCTAATTATTTTAATAAAACTAAACAATGTATGTATGTTCAAGACTCATATTACCTGGAACTGAATCATTTTCAGCTATGGCAATATTGTGAAGTACGGCAAGCGCAATTATTAATGTTTTCGCGTTTGTTAGGCTTATTGTCATTCCGTATAATAAGCAACGAAAACGTTGTTTCCACACTCCAAAACATCGTTCCACTG
This sequence comes from Melanophora roralis, assembly GCA_963583895.1. Lineage (NCBI taxonomy): Eukaryota > Metazoa > Arthropoda > Insecta > Diptera > Rhinophoridae > Melanophora > Melanophora roralis. The sequence goes on from OY757192.1 coordinate 7,269,177, forward strand.
AATTTCGAGTGGCAATATGAGCACCATTATATTTTATCTCCTTTTTGTTTTGAGGTTGATGTACGGGAGTGAATAGATAGGGTGGTAACTTGTAACCAGAATCGCCAAGTAATCTACCTTTACAGTAGACTCGTTGAATATTCTGCAGTCATGAGTACTGCCTCTCCATCTTGCTACTATGTCACGTATTTTTAATTTTGCATCACAAATTACCTTTGTAAAATAAAAAAAACAAAAACGTAGTACATTTTTAAATAAGTATTAAAATGATAGTCGGTGAAAACCGACCATACTGTATCCTACAACAAAATATATGCAAGGTGAGGTTAACAATGGGCCAATCTTTACAAAATTGTATGGGCTCAGTTTCTTAAACAGCAAGTACATATCAATGGCTTCATATAAAAGGCTAATTCATTTTATATAATATATAATTATTTGTTATTCTGGCAAGCGGACTATTAAAAATAGTAGGCCGATCTTTACAAGTTTCAATAGGCTTTGTTCCCCAAAACTTGTCTTTGCCAGAACTTAACGAATTATTTTTAAAAATGGAACCTGTACTTATATATAGTTGTTTTTAAAAAGCTTACTTGTATATTAAGGGAGTAGTATCCTTTCCTGTTAATGTAATATTGAGCGAGATCCCCACCGGTCTTTTTGATTCTTATATGGGATCCATCGATGGCACCAATTACACCAGGAAAATTTCTTATTAATTGGAAATCTCTCATTAATGATGCCTCCTCCTCTAACGTTGTAGGCATTTTAATTATATTTTTGGCATGACGGGCAAGAGCACGAGCAACCCTTTCACAAATTCTGGACACTGTTGGCTGTGTCAGGCCATGCAGATCGGCAGCATCATCTTGAAACTATAATAATATAAATTTATCATTACCATTGCTGCGTATTCAAAGCTTACTTCTCTTCGACCCCAACAACGCAAGGCCACCATGACCTGAAGCTCGACAGGCGTTTCACATCCTCTACTGTCCAATGTGTAAGGTTCAATTTTATCACCGTTTAATAAAAGTGTATTTTTTTGAAACTAATTCTCTCCTTTTTGTCTTATACAATTTGCTACTAATTGTGTCTAACATAAAAATTTGTTTTCAAAAAAATTTTGCTTTTATTTTTTTTCTGAAATTTGATTTAATATTAGTTAATAAACATTTAGAAAAAAAAACATAATAGTAAATTTATGTTAAAAGAGAAATTTTGACGCATGTCAGCGAATGGCAACGCATTATTGTGTAAACCCAGAAACCTACAGTAATGCCTACTTTTTAAATAAATTTACAGCGTATAGCGTGGTTTTGGCTTCTTCGTTTTATCCTCGCGTCTTAAAGTTCTTTTTCATCGATCGCTTGTGTAGTAAAGTCGTGCCCAAATTTTAAAACAAATAAAGAAAAAAAAACACATTTTTTTGAATAAATTTTTAGAAAGGGTTTGTTAAGCGATTCTCACAACATCTTTTCAAGCCGATACTGCAGGTAATTAATTTTAATATCTTTCCTGATGAATAGCATATCCGCATAGAATTATTTGAATATTTTTATGTTAGTTTTATTTAACTATAATTCATCGGCCAAAACTCACGTGCATTAAACCAATAATTGGTATTTACAGTAGGTAGAAAGTTGCTGCAAATCCTATGCCCAAAAACCTCTTCAGCTGCAAAGACAGCTTAAAAAGCCATAAAAGAAAATAAAAACTCAGGTCATAAGAGTTCAACGTGGTGGACTCATTCCATGAGCCACCACTGTATGTTTTTTCGTTCAAGTAAGAATCTTGATAACAGGCAACTAGCATAATCATTTCGGTATAATAAAAGGCATAAACAAAAAAAATAGAAGAATCATAGACAGCTTTGTGTACAATTACTTGTGTGACGTGTCGAAGAAGAAAAGGTGCAACGCTGCCTAGAAGTCCATAAATATTCAAACGCTTCGCCAAGATTGTTGGAAAGAACTGTCGGAAAACAAAGAAACTGCTCACAATTGTGAAAGAAAAATCCAGTGCAGTCCCCAGAAAGTACTTTACCCTCGGTAAGGATGCACCTGTGGTAACTAAGACGAAGGAATCAAGCACCTGTAACAAGTTTTTGGCAAACCTGAAAAAAAACCTGAAAAAGAACTATCATATTGGTAAAATACCCTTAAAACTTTTGCAAATTTTGTGGTAAGTCACCTATTCTATAACTGCAAGGTTCAACCTAACCTGGAAGGGTTGCAGATATTTATTCACGTGGCTAAATGTAGAATAATTTTAGTTAACAGCTTTCATTTTATTGTCTTATATAAAAAAAATATATAAAAAAAAAAAAACAAAAATTAAATTTAATTAGCAGTTTATACAAAATAAAAAAAAAAAAAAAACATATAAAAAGAAACTCCTGAAAGTTAAAAATTGTACACTAGTGCCACTAATAACATAAAATAGCATTAACTAGATTTACTGAGACCGCCCTAAGCTTAAAGTAAAAATAAAAAAAGAAACAGAAATTTATCATTTAGCCTAATGCCCAGTCCAGATATAACATCATGAATTGTATAATGTAACTTTAATGTACGATCTATTTTAGCATGTATTTCTTAAGCCTTATAAAGTCGATAAGCTTTCAACTTGCAAACCAACTATAATTTTCATAAGTAAACACCCTACAGTCAGCAATCAGCAGCAGTTTGAAAAGGCCTCTTCAATCAGCAGTTGCAGTATAAAATGTTTTAGCGGTGAGTCCAATTACAAATTTTAACGCTATCTTATTGTTTTGCAAGTAGGAGTTAATAATAACTATTCACATAAAAAACATTTTTTTATTTTAATTAATTTGTGATAAAATTATCAAGTTTATTAAATAACATTAAATAAGGCCTAAACTAGAATTTTAAAATCGCATTGATTGGATGGAGTTGAGTGGGCAGTTAAACTTTCCGTGTTAAGCAAGGGAGTACTGTTTGTTAAAATATATAAAAATTATTTTTGTTTTGATCTTGTTTTTCTAGTATCTTTTAGCGATACTTACATAGATATTTTTTTTACATGTTTAATCTTCTTCTTTTACTATATTTGTTGATAATACAATCCACTATTTGGATTGAGAGTATACAATTTTAGTTACATTTCATCCAATTTAAGAGTAAGTTATCACACTCAGAACTCATCCATATATTATCTCTCTCCGTAAGTTCACGTTATTATACTTCTTTAATTTAATTTTATCATTCACTCAGCTAACACTTCCAATAATGAGAATCATGTTGTTGCTAAAATTCTAGTTTGTTTTGTTTTGGTTATATCTTTTTGTACATTCATCTAAATTTATATAAAAAACATACTATCTGTTTACAATTGTCAATCTTTGATAAAAATTACCGAAGTACCCTATAGTGGGTCATATGAAACCTTCCGGATTCGAAAAAAAAGAAGAAAAAAGAAGAGAAAAAAAAAATCTTTATATCTTATTATAGGTAAATTTAATTAGCATAAAATATTGTACCTTTAAGGTCATATAATGTACCTATGTATAGTTATTTTTATTTTTTTTTGAATAAAAATCGATTTTGCATTAATATGGAAGTTTAAGTATTGCAATTTTCTTACATAATGTGATCGGTTTAGAATTTGTCGTATTAGGGATCCTATTAATATTGTAAACGCCCTAGGATCATCGGTAGGGAGGGTTGAGAGGCGTAATTCTAACAACACCTAGAATTTCTTATATATTGGTAAAAGTGATCTACCTGCTTTTCCGTTTACCTGTTGACATCGAATGGGGTCAACCTCAACATCTCTATGCATTCAGTCAACCATTTTTTTTCCATTTCCATTTATTAACTTTGTTTGATTTTAAGGGAGTCTATAATAATATTTATGTGATGACCTCACCTACAACTACAGGGATTAACCAAGACAAAGACCACCCCACCCGGCTGACAGCTAGCCCGAATCAATGGCTCCCGTTCGTCTTTACGTCCCTCAAAAATACGCTTTTGTTAGAACATCTCCTCAACATCATATGGCTTATCAACCGTCCAAGTATGTGTTTTTTTTTGTGGAACATTACATAAATTGGCGCCCAACGTGGGGCCACCGTCGATCTAAATCTCGTTAGATATTTGGATTTTAATGGCTCTGAATATTTCAACTAATTAAGCTTTTAGTTTTCATTTAACTCGCAAGGTGTAAACAGTTATATGCTTTAGAAGTTCTTGGGTAAATAAACTTTAAATTCCTTCTGGATTTTCGATTAGTTGAGAGATGCAATCGACTAAGTCGACCGAAGGTACATTTAAACTTCCTTTTCCTTATAGCTGCCGATTGTTTATGACTTTTGCTCAAATGTGTTAGTTTTTGAACTTTTAATATGCTTGATAAAGTTTTCACTGAGTTATGGATCTCCTGTTTTTTATATGGATTTACAAAATATCGGCGTGTAGCAGATTTTTGTCCAATAAGAAGCAGTTACTTGTCTAAGCAAAGAGCCTATCTGTTTGTGAGAATTTTACTCTGTATTCTAGGGGTTCATGAACTCAATAGCCTAAATTAATATTTTACGGTAAATCACTTTTTTCATCAAACTTTAATACTTATTCTAACCGATTCACATATATATGTAAGAAAATAATAATTTTGATTTCTGCCAAGAAAACTTTTTTCATTTATAAATTACAAATTTTGCTATTTGTTTTTCTGCTAAAATTTTTCTTTAGAATTTCGTTACAATCCTATATTTGGTTATCAGTCTTGTAATTGGAATTTATTTTTATATGACGCTTTGTTCACTTTTCTATTTTTATATCAAAAATAAAAATGATGGAACATTCGCCTCAGCGTTCTCAGGCTTCAGCCTTACAAACGTCGGCCATACCGACCTCTGCTCCACAGTCTTTAGCCCCAATAGAATCGAGACAAAATAAAATTTGCAATATTTGTACTGAGAAAATGTTTGAAAATCAGGATTGCATGATAATTTCCGAGTGTAATCATGTATTTCACAGCACTTGTATAGAAACTTATTTATCAGAAGCCTCGGAATGTCCGATTTGCAAAAGGTCATGTGACCTATCCGAATTGAAAAAGATTCGAATTCAAAATAAACCTCAATTTTTTAATAAGCCAAAAGTTAATCGTGGTAGATCTCGTGGAGCTGCTGGTTCCCAATATAACACAAGAAGTTCAGTTCGTAATTTGTCGGCAGCTTTGAGTAGCGAAAGCTTAGTGAGCATTGCTGACAATCCTGAAGATGAGCCTGAAAAGTCTTTTGTGCCAGCTCCATCTTCAGCGCCGATTGTATTAGCGCAAAATCTTCAGGCCAACAATCCGATAGACAATCTTACGAATAATACTAATCCAGACATAGACTATACGCGTATCAATCATATGATTGAAAATACGGTTTCTCGTTTATTAGATAATTTGCAATTAAGGCCAAATCTCCCACCAAGTTGTCCTATACAGAACGAATATGAGGCTCGTAGGGTACCTCTAATACAAAATCGGTACCAGCCTTTCCAAAATTGTCCAGTTCAAAATCCCATGCAACACCCTATGCAAAATCGACATCAAGCTTTATTACTACCACACATGCAGAATAGAAACCAATTTTTACCGAACCAAAGTCAGAATACTCATAATTTTCGTAGTAATGGTCCTAGTACCGTGGAGGAGCACTTTTCAATAAGATCAGATAAAATAACTAATATGATACAAAATTGGCATATTAAATTCGATGGGTCTGCTCAAGGTATTAGTGTAGATGAGTTTTTGTATAGAGTAAAGGTTCTAACGCGTGAGCATTTTAATAATGACTTTTCTCTTATCTGTAAAAATTTACACATTTTGTTAAGTGGTCGTGCCAGGGACTGGTACTGGAGGTATCATAAGCAGGCAGAGACCATAACCTGGAAGGACTTTTGTGATGCTTTGAAATATCAGTACAAAGATTTTAAATCGAGTTTTGATATTCAAGCGGAGCTTAGGAATAGGAAAATGAGGGCTAATGAGACATTTGAGTCCTTTTATGAATCAGTGTCGTCCATTTCAGATCGCTTAGATAAACCCATTCCCGAAAACGAGTTAGTCGAAATTCTTACTCGCAATCTTCGCCCCGAAATAAGGCATGAGTTACTTTATGTCCCTATCTATTCGTTAGCGCACTTACGGAAGCTAGTTCAAATGAGGGAGAATTTTCTAGGCAGTGATAACGTTCTTAAAAATGCGCCATCGAAAATTACCCCATACGCTGGCGGACGACGCCAAATTTCAGACCTTGATTATTCTACCGAACAAGCTATCCATGAGTATAACGAAGAATCTAGTTTTTCTGTTGATGCCATACAGCAACCGCCGCAGTGCTGGAACTGCGACCAGATGGGCCACATTTGGGAAAATTGCATGGAGAAGAGGAATGTGTTTTGCTACGGTTGTGGTGAAAAGGACACCTATAAGCCACAGTGTGCTAAGTGTCGTTTAAGGAAATCCACTTCAAAAAACTTTCAAGCACCCCACCTTCACCACAATCGACCCTAAAACAACCCTCTGAGGAAAGTGAGTTTTCAAAATTGCCTCCTGGTGGCGACTCACCTTCACCCCCACAACTAGAAATTTTAAGATGTAATAAATCCGACCATTTGTTTGTTTGTCATAAGCCAAGATTATACCCTATTTTGCCTTTTCATGAAAAATGGGAAAATTATTTAAATGCCCGAAATCAAATCTTTAATGTTTCTTCACTTTCTGCTATTGTCACGAAACGGAAACGCTCGACAATTCGTTTAAAAAAATATTACAAAAATCGTAAGTTTGCCTCAAAATTTATTTTGTCGTCAATTGTAAGTAATTCTCTTGATAAACGGTACTATGCTTCCGTAAAATTTCTATCGTATAGGGAACTGGGCTTATTAGATTCTGGTGCCAACGTATCCTGTATAGGATCCGAACTAGCTTCTGTTGATTTCTCTAGTTGCCCAGAATTTGTTCCACTGAACGCCTACGTCAAAACAGCGGATGGTAATCGACAGAAAGTCATTGGTTATTTGAAGGTAGAAATGGTTTTTAAGGGCCAGAGTAAAATATTGAAAGTTTTGATTATACCTTCTATTAGCCAGAGATTAATTTTGGGAGTAGATTTTTGGCGAGCCTTTAATATAGCACCTGAAATTTTTGGGGATATTATAGTTACGGATGAATTGTCTAGTGAAATTGTCACCTTGTCTACTCTCAACCTAACGTCTAGTGGGCTAAATTTTGTACATGGAGAAAACGAAGACTTTAAGTCCCCGGACAAATCTCCCTTGAGTGTTAATCAACGTCAGCAGCTAAATGCAGTCGTTCAAATGTTTCCCAATTTTGAGAAGGAGGGCTTGGGGCGCACAAGTCTAATTGAACACAAAATTGACGTCGGTCAATCTGATCCCGTTAAGCAGCGTTTTTATCCGGTTTCTCCGGCTGTGGAGAAATTAGTATTTCAGGAAATCGATAGAATGCTAGCTTTAGGGGTAATAGAACCATCCCATTCACCGTGGAGTTCGCCAATGCGTTTAGTCGTTAAGCCCAATAAAGTGCGTTTGTGCCTCGATGCGCGGAAAGTCAATCAGGTGACCAAAAAGGATGCGTATCCGCTTCCCAATATTGAGGGCATATTTGCTAGGTTGCCAAAGGCAAATATCATTTCCAAACTCGACCTAAAGGATGCTTACTGGCAAATTGCCTTATCCGAAGAGTCTAGGCCCTATACTGCATTTACCGTCCCCGGCCGTCCTCTTTATCAGTTTGTCGTAATGCCGTTTGGCCTCTGCAATGCGCCGTCCACAATGTGTCGCTTGATGGACCAGCTGATACCGGCAGATTTGAGACATTGCGTATTCGGTTACTTGGATGATTTGATAATTGTGACTGAGGATTTTTCCACCCATTTGTCCATTTTAGTAAGGATCGCAGATGCCTTTCGCAAGGCAAATTTAACTTTAAATATTACCAAGTCCCAGTTCTGTGTAACGGAAGTGAATTATCTGGGATACATCATAGGCAATGGTGGTATAAAAACGGACCCCGAAAAAGTTGTTTCTCTACGAAACTGGCCAGTGCCTAAAAATATAAAGCAAGTGCGTGGTTTCCTCGGCTTAGCCGGTTGGTATCGCCGCTTTATAGAAAACTTTTCTACTATCGTATACCCCATAACTGAAACTTTGTCCACAAAACGAAAATTTTGTTGGACGCCTGAGGCCCAGCTATCTTTTGATAACATCAAGGAACTTTTAACATCTGCCCCAATTTTGGCGAATCCTAATTTCAATCAGAAATTTTTTGTACACTGTGATGCCAGTGATGTAGGCCTGGGTGCTGTTCTAGTTCAGCTCGACGAAAATGGGAGGGAACGCCCAATTGCCTTTATGTCACGAAAGTTAAATAGCGCCCAACGCAATTATAGCGTCACGGAGCGTGAATGCTTAGCAGCTGTTGAGGCTATTAGAAAATTTAGGTCTTACTTGGAAATGCAAGACTTTGAGGTAATTACCGACCATTCGTCCTTAATGTGGTTAATGAAACAACCTGATTTAACCGGTCGTCTGGCCCGGTGGGTTTTTAAGCTACAGGGTTACAAATTCTCGATATCACATAGAAAGGGAAAGGAGAATGTCGTCCCTGATGCCCTTTCAAGAATACCCAGTGTGGAAATAAATAGTTTGGAATTATCAGCCCCAGAAATTGACCTTAAATCACCTCATTTCGCCGACAAGGATTATGTGGATTTAAGGGATAAAATTAGGCGAAACTTTTCTAAATATCCCGATCTTAAGATTATTGACAATTTCGTGTATATCCGTACTGATCATTATAATGGCAATATTGAGCAGCAAAATAACTGTTGGAAGCTCTGGGTACCATACCAGTTGCGAGAATCCATTATTCGAAGGTTGCACGACCCGGCAATAGCTGCTCATGGTGGAATGGTAAAGACTGTCGATCTTATAAGACGTTACTTTTTTTGGCCCGGCTTAGTGAAAGATGTACGTGATTATATTCGTGTATGTGAGACCTGCAAAACAACTAAGGCACCTAATTTTATAACAAAACCAGAAATGGGTAAGGCAACAATAACTTTAAGGCCATTTCAAATGATGTATGTGGATATTCTAGGACCATATCCCCGAAGCAAATTGGGACATATAGGTTTGCTTATTGTGTTAGACCACTTTACAAAATTTCACTGGCTGTTTCCCTTAAAAAAATTCACTTCTGCGGTTATACAAGACCTACTTTTAAAACAAGTGTTTCATATTTTTGGTGTGCCAGAAATTTTGTCAAGCGATAATGGGTCCCAGTTTAGGGCCAACGAATTTAATGCCTTTTTGACATCTTTAGGAATTAAGCACACCTATACAGCTATTTACTCTCCGCAGTCTAACGCGTCAGAGAGAGTAAACCACTCCATTTTGGCTGGAATTAGATCGTATCTAAAAAAGGATCAAACCCTGTGGGATCAAAACCTAAGTGCCATAAGCTGTGCGTTGAGAAACTCGTTCCACCAATCAATTAAATGTTCTCCTTATCAGGCAGTGTTTGGGTTCGACATGATTACCCATGGTAGTACTTACTCATTATTAAAACATATTCAACTGACTGATGAGCCATATTTCAAACTAGATAGAGAAGATGAGCTTTACTTAATGCGGAGGAATATACAAAATCATATGGCCAAGGCCTATGAAATAAATAAAAGCCAGTACAACTTGCGATCTAGGCCTATTTCGTTTGCCGTTGGCCAAGTAGTTTATAGACGTAACTTTGCACAAAGTAATTTTGGAGAAAAGTTTAATGCAAAATTAGCTCCTCTTTATTTGAAATCCATTATTAAGGAGAAAGTCGGTAACAATTATTACATCCTACAGGATACTGAGGGCAAAACATTGGGCACTTATCACGCCAAGGACCTCCGACCATAAACTAGAATTATTCCCCCCTAATACTCTTAGTTAAAACATTCGTATTATGTGGTTTGTAAGGTTCAATTTTATCACCGTTTAATAAAAGTGTATTTTTTTGAAACTAATTCTCTTCTTTTTGTCTTATACAATTTGCTACTAATTGTGTCTAACATAAAAATTTGTTTTCAAAAAAATTTTGCTTTTATTTTTTTTCTGAAATTTGATTTAATATTAGTTAATAAACATTTAGAAAAAAAAACATAATAGTAAATTTATGTTAAAAGAGAAATTTTGACGCATGTCAGCGAATGGCAACGCATTATTGTGTAAACCCAGAAACCTACAGTAATGCCTACTTTTTAAATAAATTTACAGCGTATAGCGTGGTTTTGGCTTCTTCGTTTTATCCTCGCGTCTTAAAGTTCTTTTTCATCGATCGCTTGTGTAGTAAAGTCGTGCCCAAATTTTAAAACAAATAAAGAAAAAAAAACACATTTTTTTGAATAAATTTTTAGAAAGGGTTTGTTAAGCGATTCTCACAACATCTTTTCAAGCCGATACTGCAGGTAATTAATTTTAATATCTTTCCTGATGAATAGCATATCCGCATAGAATTATTTGAATATTTTTATGTTAGTTTTATTTAACTATAATTCATCGGCCAAAACTCACGTGCATTAAACCAATAATTGGTATTTACAGTAGGTAGAAAGTTGCTGCAAATCCTATGCCCAAAAACCTCTTCAGCTGCAAAGACAGCTTAAAAAGCCATAAAAGAAAATAAAAACTCAGGTCATAAGAGTTCAACGTGGTGGACTCATTCCATGAGCCACCACTGTATGTTTTTTCGTTCAAGTAAGAATCTTGATAACAGGCAACTAGCATAATCATTTCGGTATAATAAAAGGCATAAACAAAAAAAATAGAAGAATCATAGACAGCTTTGTGTACAATTACTTGTGTGACGTGTCGAAGAAGAAAAGGTGCAACGCTGCCTAGAAGTCCATAAATATTCAAACGCTTCGCCAAGATTGTTGGAAAGAACTGTCGGAAAACAAAGAAACTGCTCACAATTGTGAAAGAAAAATCCAGTGCAGTCCCCAGAAAGTACTTTACCCTCGGTAAGGATGCACCTGTGGTAACTAAGACGAAGGAATCAAGCACCTGTAACAAGTTTTTGGCAAACCTGAAAAAAAACCTGAAAAAGAACTATCATATTGGTAAAATACCCTTAAAACTTTTGCAAATTTTGTGGTAAGTCACCTATTCTATAACTGCAAGGTTCAACCTAACCTGGAAGGGTTGCAGATATTTATTCACGTGGCTAAATGTAGAATAATTTTAGTTAACAGCTTTCATTTTATTGTCTTATATAAAAAAAATATATAAAAAAAAAAAACAAAAATTAAATTTAATTAGCAGTTTATACAAAATAAAAAAAAAAAAAAACATATAAAAAGAAACTCCTGAAAGTTAAAAATTGTACACTAGTGCCACTAATAACATAAAATAGCATTAACTAGATTTACTGAGACCGCCCTAAGCTTAAAGTAAAAATAAAAAAAGAAACAGAAATTTATCATTTAGCCTAATGCCCAGTCCAGATATAACATCATGAATTGTATAATGTAACTTTAATGTACGATCTATTTTAGCATGTATTTCTTAAGCCTTATAAAGTCGATAAGCTTTCAACTTGCAAACCAACTATAATTTTCATAAGTAAACACCCTACAGTCAGCAATCAGCAGCAGTTTGAAAAGGCCTCTTCAATCAGCAGTTGCAGTATAAAATGTTTTAGCGGTGAGTCCAATTACAAATTTTAACGCTATCTTATTGTTTTGCAAGTAGGAGTTAATAATAACTATTCACATAAAAAACATTTTTTTATTTTAATTAATTTGTGATAAAATTATCAAGTTTATTAAATAACATTAAATAAGGCCTAAACTAGAATTTTAAAATCGCATTGATTGGATGGAGTTGAGTGGGCAGTTAAACTTTCCGTGTTAAGCAAGGGAGTACTGTTTGTTAAAATATATAAAAATTATTTTTGTTTTGATCTTGTTTTTCTAGTATCTTTTAGCGATACTTACATAGATATTTTTTTTACATGTTTAATCTTCTTCTTTTACTATATTTGTTGATAATACAATCCACTATTTGGATTGAGAGTATACAATTTTAGTTACATTTCATCCAATTTAAGAGTAAGTTATCACACTCAGAACTCATCCATATATTATCTCTCTCCGTAAGTTCACGTTATTATACTTCTTTAATTTAATTTTATCATTCACTCAGCTAACACTTCCAATAATGAGAATCATGTTGTTGCTAAAATTCTAGTTTGTTTTGTTTTGGTTATATCTTTTTGTACATTCATCTAAATTTATATAAAAAACATACTATCTGTTTACAATTGTCAATCTTTGATAAAAATTACCGAAGTACCCTATAGTGGGTCATATGAAACCTTCCGGATTCGAAAAAAAAGAAGAAAAAAGAAGAGAAAAAAAAAATCTTTATATCTTATTATAGGTAAATTTAATTAGCATAAAATATTGTACCTTTAAGGTCATATAATGTACCTATGTATAGTTATTTTTATTTTTTTTTGAATAAAAATCGATTTTGCATTAATATGGAAGTTTAAGTATTGCAATTTTCTTACATAATGTGATCGGTTTAGAATTTGTCGTATTAGGGATCCTATTAATATTGTAAACGCCCTAGGATCATCGGTAGGGAGGGTTGAGAGGCGTAATTCTAACAACACCTAGAATTTCTTATATATTGGTAAAAGTGATCTACCTGCTTTTCCGTTTACCTGTTGACATCGAATGGGGTCAACCTCAACATCTCTATGCATTCAGTCAACCATTTTTTTTCCATTTCCATTTATTAACTTTGTTTGATTTTAAGGGAGTCTATAATAATATTTATGTGATGACCTCACCTACAACTACAGGGATTAACCAAGACAAAGACCACCCCACCCGGCTGACAGCTAGCCCGAATCAATGGCTCCCGTTCGTCTTTACGTCCCTCAAAAATACGCTTTTGTTAGAACATCTCCTCAACATCATATGGCTTATCAACCGTCCAAGTATGTGTTTTTTTTTGTGGAACATTACATAAATTGGCGCCCAACGTGGGGCCACCGTCGATCTAAATCTCGTTAGATATTTGGATTTTAATGGCTCTGAATATTTCAACTAATTAAGCTTTTAGTTTTCATTTAACTCGCAAGGTGTAAACAGTTATATGCTTTAGAAGTTCTTGGGTAAATAAACTTTAAATTCCTTCTGGATTTTCGATTAGTTGAGAGATGCAATCGACTAAGTCGACCGAAGGTACATTTAAACTTCCTTTTCCTTATAGCTGCCGATTGTTTATGACTTTTGCTCAAATGTGTTAGTTTTTGAACTTTTAATATGCTTGATAAAGTTTTCACTGAGTTATGGATCTCCTGTTTTTTATATGGATTTACAAAATATCGGCGTGTAGCAGATTTTTGTCCAATAAGAAGCAGTTACTTGTCTAAGCAAAGAGCCTATCTGTTTGTGAGAATTTTACTCTGTATTCTAGGGGTTCATGAACTCAATAGCCTAAATTAATATTTTACGGTAAATCACTTTTTTCATCAAACTTTAATACTTATTCTAACCGATTCACATATATATGTAAGAAAATAATAATTTTGATTTCTGCCAAGAAAACTTTTTTCATTTATAAATTACAAATTTTGCTATTTGTTTTTCTGCTAAAATTTTTCTTTAGAATTTCGTTACAATCCTATATTTGGTTATCAGTCTTGTAATTGGAATTTATTTTTATATGACGCTTTGTTCACTTTTCTATTTTTATATCAAAAATAAAAATGATGGAACATTCGCCTCAGCGTTCTCAGGCTTCAGCCTTACAAACGTCGGCCATACCGACCTCTGCTCCACAGTCTTTAGCCCCAATAGAATCGAGACAAAATAAAATTTGCAATATTTGTACTGAGAAAATGTTTGAAAATCAGGATTGCATGATAATTTCCGAGTGTAATCATGTATTTCACAGCACTTGTATAGAAACTTATTTATCAGAAGCCTCGGAATGTCCGATTTGCAAAAGGTCATGTGACCTATCCGAATTGAAAAAGATTCGAATTCAAAATAAACCTCAATTTTTTAATAAGCCAAAAGTTAATCGTGGTAGATCTCGTGGAGCTGCTGGTTCCCAATATAACACAAGAAGTTCAGTTCGTAATTTGTCGGCAGCTTTGAGTAGCGAAAGCTTAGTGAGCATTGCTGACAATCCTGAAGATGAGCCTGAAAAGTCTTTTGTGCCAGCTCCATCTTCAGCGCCGATTGTATTAGCGCAAAATCTTCAGGCCAACAATCCGATAGACAATCTTACGAATAATACTAATCCAGACATAGACTATACGCGTATCAATCATATGATTGAAAATACGGTTTCTCGTTTATTAGATAATTTGCAATTAAGGCCAAATCTCCCACCAAGTTGTCCTATACAGAACGAATATGAGGCTCGTAGGGTACCTCTAATACAAAATCGGTACCAGCCTTTCCAAAATTGTCCAGTTCAAAATCCCATGCAACACCCTATGCAAAATCGACATCAAGCTTTATTACTACCACACATGCAGAATAGAAACCAATTTTTACCGAACCAAAGTCAGAATACTCATAATTTTCGTAGTAATGGTCCTAGTACCGTGGAGGAGCACTTTTCAATAAGATCAGATAAAATAACTAATATGATACAAAATTGGCATATTAAATTCGATGGGTCTGCTCAAGGTATTAGTGTAGATGAGTTTTTGTATAGAGTAAAGGTTCTAACGCGTGAGCATTTTAATAATGACTTTTCTCTTATCTGTAAAAATTTACACATTTTGTTAAGTGGTCGTGCCAGGGACTGGTACTGGAGGTATCATAAGCAGGCAGAGACCATAACCTGGAAGGACTTTTGTGATGCTTTGAAATATCAGTACAAAGATTTTAAATCGAGTTTTGATATTCAAGCGGAGCTTAGGAATAGGAAAATGAGGGCTAATGAGACATTTGAGTCCTTTTATGAATCAGTGTCGTCCATTTCAGATCGCTTAGATAAACCCATTCCCGAAAACGAGTTAGTCGAAATTCTTACTCGCAATCTTCGCCCCGAAATAAGGCATGAGTTACTTTATGTCCCTATCTATTCGTTAGCGCACTTACGGAAGCTAGTTCAAATGAGGGAGAATTTTCTAGGCAGTGATAACGTTCTTAAAAATGCGCCATCGAAAATTACCCCATACGCTGGCGGACGACGCCAAATTTCAGACCTTGATTATTCTACCGAACAAGCTATCCATGAGTATAACGAAGAATCTAGTTTTTCTGTTGATGCCATACAGCAACCGCCGCAGTGCTGGAACTGCGACCAGATGGGCCACATTTGGGAAAATTGCATGGAGAAGAGGAATGTGTTTTGCTACGGTTGTGGTGAAAAGGACACCTATAAGCCACAGTGTGCTAAGTGTCGTTTAAGGAAATCCACTTCAAAAAACTTTCAAGCACCCCACCTTCACCACAATCGACCCTAAAACAACCCTCTGAGGAAAGTGAGTTTTCAAAATTGCCTCCTGGTGGCGACTCACCTTCACCCCCACAACTAGAAATTTTAAGATGTAATAAATCCGACCATTTGTTTGTTTGTCATAAGCCAAGATTATACCCTATTTTGCCTTTTCATGAAAAATGGGAAAATTATTTAAATGCCCGAAATCAAATCTTTAATGTTTCTTCACTTTCTGCTATTGTCACGAAACGGAAACGCTCGACAATTCGTTTAAAAAAATATTACAAAAATCGTAAGTTTGCCTCAAAATTTATTTTGTCGTCAATTGTAAGTAATTCTCTTGATAAACGGTACTATGCTTCCGTAAAATTTCTATCGTATAGGGAACTGGGCTTATTAGATTCTGGTGCCAACGTATCCTGTATAGGATCCGAACTAGCTTCTGTTGATTTCTCTAGTTGCCCAGAATTTGTTCCACTGAACGCCTACGTCAAAACAGCGGATGGTAATCGACAGAAAGTCATTGGTTATTTGAAGGTAGAAATGGTTTTTAAGGGCCAGAGTAAAATATTGAAAGTTTTGATTATACCTTCTATTAGCCAGAGATTAATTTTGGGAGTAGATTTTTGGCGAGCCTTTAATATAGCACCTGAAATTTTTGGGGATATTATAGTTACGGATGAATTGTCTAGTGAAATTGTCACCTTGTCTACTCTCAACCTAACGTCTAGTGGGCTAAATTTTGTACATGGAGAAAACGAAGACTTTAAGTCCCCGGACAAATCTCCCTTGAGTGTTAATCAACGTCAGCAGCTAAATGCAGTCGTTCAAATGTTTCCCAATTTTGAGAAGGAGGGCTTGGGGCGCACAAGTCTAATTGAACACAAAATTGACGTCGGTCAATCTGATCCCGTTAAGCAGCGTTTTTATCCGGTTTCTCCGGCTGTGGAGAAATTAGTATTTCAGGAAATCGATAGAATGCTAGCTTTAGGGGTAATAGAACCATCCCATTCACCGTGGAGTTCGCCAATGCGTTTAGTCGTTAAGCCCAATAAAGTGCGTTTGTGCCTCGATGCGCGGAAAGTCAATCAGGTGACCAAAAAGGATGCGTATCCGCTTCCCAATATTGAGGGCATATTTGCTAGGTTGCCAAAGGCAAATATCATTTCCAAACTCGACCTAAAGGATGCTTACTGGCAAATTGCCTTATCCGAAGAGTCTAGGCCCTATACTGCATTTACCGTCCCCGGCCGTCCTCTTTATCAGTTTGTCGTAATGCCGTTTGGCCTCTGCAATGCGCCGTCCACAATGTGTCGCTTGATGGACCAGCTGATACCGGCAGATTTGAGACATTGCGTATTCGGTTACTTGGATGATTTGATAATTGTGACTGAGGATTTTTCCACCCATTTGTCCATTTTAGTAAGGATCGCAGATGCCTTTCGCAAGGCAAATTTAACTTTAAATATTACCAAGTCCCAGTTCTGTGTAACGGAAGTGAATTATCTGGGATACATCATAGGCAATGGTGGTATAAAAACGGACCCCGAAAAAGTTGTTTCTCTACGAAACTGGCCAGTGCCTAAAAATATAAAGCAAGTGCGTGGTTTCCTCGGCTTAGCCGGTTGGTATCGCCGCTTTATAGAAAACTTTTCTACTATCGTATACCCCATAACTGAAACTTTGTCCACAAAACGAAAATTTTGTTGGACGCCTGAGGCCCAGCTATCTTTTGATAACATCAAGGAACTTTTAACATCTGCCCCAATTTTGGCGAATCCTAATTTCAATCAGAAATTTTTTGTACACTGTGATGCCAGTGATGTAGGCCTGGGTGCTGTTCTAGTTCAGCTCGACGAAAATGGGAGGGAACGCCCAATTGCCTTTATGTCACGAAAGTTAAATAGCGCCCAACGCAATTATAGCGTCACGGAGCGTGAATGCTTAGCAGCTGTTGAGGCTATTAGAAAATTTAGGTCTTACTTGGAAATGCAAGACTTTGAGGTAATTACCGACCATTCGTCCTTAATGTGGTTAATGAAACAACCTGATTTAACCGGTCGTCTGGCCCGGTGGGTTTTTAAGCTACAGGGTTACAAATTCTCGATATCACATAGAAAGGGAAAGGAGAATGTCGTCCCTGATGCCCTTTCAAGAATACCCAGTGTGGAAATAAATAGTTTGGAATTATCAGCCCCAGAAATTGACCTTAAATCACCTCATTTCGCCGACAAGGATTATGTGGATTTAAGGGATAAAATTAGGCGAAACTTTTCTAAATATCCCGATCTTAAGATTATTGACAATTTCGTGTATATCCGTACTGATCATTATAATGGCAATATTGAGCAGCAAAATAACTGTTGGAAGCTCTGGGTACCATACCAGTTGCGAGAATCCATTATTCGAAGGTTGCACGACCCGGCAATAGCTGCTCATGGTGGAATGGTAAAGACTGTCGATCTTATAAGACGTTACTTTTTTTGGCCCGGCTTAGTGAAAGATGTACGTGATTATATTCGTGTATGTGAGACCTGCAAAACAACTAAGGCACCTAATTTTATAACAAAACCAGAAATGGGTAAGGCAACAATAACTTTAAGGCCATTTCAAATGATGTATGTGGATATTCTAGGACCATATCCCCGAAGCAAATTGGGACATATAGGTTTGCTTATTGTGTTAGACCACTTTACAAAATTTCACTGGCTGTTTCCCTTAAAAAAATTCACTTCTGCGGTTATACAAGACCTACTTTTAAAACAAGTGTTTCATATTTTTGGTGTGCCAGAAATTTTGTCAAGCGATAATGGGTCCCAGTTTAGGGCCAACGAATTTAATGCCTTTTTGACATCTTTAGGAATTAAGCACACCTATACAGCTATTTACTCTCCGCAGTCTAACGCGTCAGAGAGAGTAAACCACTCCATTTTGGCTGGAATTAGATCGTATCTAAAAAAGGATCAAACCCTGTGGGATCAAAACCTAAGTGCCATAAGCTGTGCGTTGAGAAACTCGTTCCACCAATCAATTAAATGTTCTCCTTATCAGGCAGTGTTTGGGTTCGACATGATTACCCATGGTAGTACTTACTCATTATTAAAACATATTCAACTGACTGATGAGCCATATTTCAAACTAGATAGAGAAGATGAGCTTTACTTAATGCGGAGGAATATACAAAATCATATGGCCAAGGCCTATGAAATAAATAAAAGCCAGTACAACTTGCGATCTAGGCCTATTTCGTTTGCCGTTGGCCAAGTAGTTTATAGACGTAACTTTGCACAAAGTAATTTTGGAGAAAAGTTTAATGCAAAATTAGCTCCTCTTTATTTGAAATCCATTATTAAGGAGAAAGTCGGTAACAATTATTACATCCTACAGGATACTGAGGGCAAAACATTGGGCACTTATCACGCCAAGGACCTCCGACCATAAACTAGAATTATTCCCCCCTAATACTCTTAGTTAAAACATTCGTATTATGTGGTTTGTAAGGTTCAATTTTATCACCGTTTAATAAAAGTGTATTTTTTTGAAACTAATTCTCTTCTTTTTGTCTTATACAATTTGCTACTAATTGTGTCTAACATAAAAATTTGTTTTCAAAAAAATTTTGCTTTTATTTTTTTTCTGAAATTTGATTTAATATTAGTTAATAAACATTTAGAAAAAAAAACATAATAGTAAATTTATGTTAAAAGAGAAATTTTGACGCATGTCAGCGAATGGCAACGCATTATTGTGTAAACCCAGAAACCTACAGTAATGCCTACTTTTTAAATAAATTTACAGCGTATAGCGTGGTTTTGGCTTCTTCGTTTTATCCTCGCGTCTTAAAGTTCTTTTTCATCGATCGCTTGTGTAGTAAAGTCGTGCCCAAATTTTAAAACAAATAAAGAAAAAAAAACACATTTTTTTGAATAAATTTTTAGAAAGGGTTTGTTAAGCGATTCTCACAACATCTTTTCAAGCCGATACTGCAGGTAATTAATTTTAATATCTTTCCTGATGAATAGCATATCCGCATAGAATTATTTGAATATTTTTATGTTAGTTTTATTTAACTATAATTCATCGGCCAAAACTCACGTGCATTAAACCAATAATTGGTATTTACAGTAGGTAGAAAGTTGCTGCAAATCCTATGCCCAAAAACCTCTTCAGCTGCAAAGACAGCTTAAAAAGCCATAAAAGAAAATAAAAACTCAGGTCATAAGAGTTCAACGTGGTGGACTCATTCCATGAGCCACCACTGTATGTTTTTTCGTTCAAGTAAGAATCTTGATAACAGGCAACTAGCATAATCATTTCGGTATAATAAAAGGCATAAACCAAAAAATAGAAGAATCATAGACAGCTTTGTGTACAATTACTTGTGTGACGTGTCGAAGAAGAAAAGGTGCAACGCTGCCTAGAAGTCCATAAATATTCAAACGCTTCGCCAAGATTGTTGGAAAGAACTGTCGGAAAACAAAGAGACTGCTCACAATTGTGAAAGAAAAATCCAGTGCAGTCCCCAGAAAGTACTTTACCCTCGGTAAGGATGCACCTGTGGTAACTAAGACGAAGGAATCAAGCACCTGTAACAAGTTTTTGCAAACCTTAGAACTATCATATTGGTAAAATACCCTTAAAACTTTTGCAAATTTTGTGGTAAGTCACCTATTCTATAACTGCAAGGTTCAACCTAACCTGGAAGGGTTGCAGATATTTATTCACGTGGCTAAATGTAGAATAATTTTAGTTAACAGCTTTCATTTTATTGTCTTATAATAAAAAAATATATAAAAAAAAAAAAAAAACAAAAATTAAATTTAATTAGCAGTTTATACAAAATAAAAAATAAAAAAAAACATATAAAAAGAAACTCCTGAAAGTTAAAAATTGTACACTAGTGCCACTAATAACATAAAATAGCATTAACTAGATTTACTGAGACCGCCCTAAGCTTAAAGTAAAAATAAAAAAAGAAACAGAAATTTATCATTTAGCCTAATGCCCAGTCCAGATATAACATCATGAATTGTATAATGTAACTTTAATGTACGATCTATTTTAGCATGTATTTCTTAAGCCTTATAAAGTCGATAAGCTTTCAACTTGCAAACCAACTATAATTTTCATAAGTAAACACCCTACAGTCAGCAATCAGCAGCAGTTTGAAAAGGCCTCTTCAATCAGCAGTTGCAGTATAAAATGTTTTAGCGGTGAGTCCAATTACAAATTTTAACGCTATCTTATTGTTTTGCAAGTAGGAGTTAATAATAACTATTCACATAAAAAACATTTTTTTATTTTAATTAATTTGTGATAAAATTATCAAGTTTATTAAATAACATTAAATAAGGCCTAAACTAGAATTTTAAAATCGCATTGATTGGATGGAGTTGAGTGGGCAGTTAAACTTTCCGTGTTAAGCAAGGGAGTACTGTTTGTTAAAATATATAAAAATTATTTTTGTTTTGATCTTGTTTTTCTAGTATCTTTTAGCGATACTTACATAGATATTTTTTTTACATGTTTAATCTTCTTCTTTTACTATATTTGTTGATAATACAATCCACTATTTGGATTGAGAGTATACAATTTTAGTTACATTTCATCCAATTTAAGAGTAAGTTATCACACTCAGAACTCATCCATATATTATCTCTCTCCGTAAGTTCACGTTATTATACTTCTTTAATTTAATTTTATCATTCACTCAGCTAACACTTCCAATAATGAGAATCATGTTGTTGCTAAAATTCTAGTTTGTTTTGTTTTGGTTATATCTTTTTGTACATTCATCTAAATTTATATAAAAAACATACTATCTGTTTACAATTGTCAATCTTTGATAAAAATTACCGAAGTACCCTATAGTGGATCATATGAAACCTTCCGGATTCGAAAAAAAAGAAGAAAAAAGAAGAGAAAAAAAAAATCTTTATATCTTATTATAGGTAAATTTAATTAGCATAAAATATTGTACCTTTAAGGTCATATAATGTACCTATGTATAGTTATTTTTATTTTTTTTTTGAATAAAAATCGATTTTGCATTAATATGGAAGTTTAAGTATTGCAATTTTCTTACATAATGTGATCGGTTTAGAATTTGTCGTATTAGGGATCCTATTAATATTGTAAACGCCCTAGGATCATCGGTAGGGAGGGTTGAGAGGCGTAATTCTAACAACACCTAGAATTTCTTATATATTGATAAAAGTGATCTACCTGCTTTTCCGTTTACCTGTTGACATCGAATGGGGTCAACCTCAACATCTCTATGCATTCAGTCAACCATTTTTTTCCATTTCCATTTATTAACTTTGTTTGATTTTAAGGGAGTATATAATAATATTTATGTGATGACCTCACCTACAACTACAGGGATTAACCAAGACAAAGACCACCCCACCCGGCTGACAGCTAGCCCGAATCAATGGCTCCCGTTCGTCTTTACGTCCCTCAAAAATACGCTTTTGTTAGAACATCTCCTCAACATCATATGGTTTATCAACCGTCCAAGTATGTGTTTTTTTTTGTGGAACATTACAAATGTGACTTCGTCTTTTACTAAGTCAACAATTTTTTGCACAGTTGATTTTTTAAAGCGATATTTTGCTTTAAATTGATCATCATCGGTTGATAAGGGATTCACTCTTTCTTTGTATACCTTCTGTTTTCGTAAGTTTACGATATTGGTTATAGATTCTTTGATATGTAAAAATATTAAAAAAAATTAACTTTCTCGGTAAAAATCGCACTTACCTAGTCGAAGAATTGTGTTTATCGCATCCATTTTTATGATTAAATCAATTTTTTCACAAAATTAATAAAATTTGTCTGCCAAATTATATTTTTGAATGTAAACATTTGTTCGTACTTACATATATGATTTCTTTTTTAACTGACATATGTCATCTTATTTTTGTTTTAAAAAAGGGTAAACGCTACTTTAAATTATTTGAAATTATAAATAATTTATTTTAATCTTAATAGGCTATTAATTGTTTATGAATACAACTTTAGGGAATTTTATCTAAAAACGGTTGATAAGTCTGTCATAAGTTTTTATGAATACACCCGTTAATGTTTTATATCATTACAAAAAGGTGCAGAAAAATATTTTTCTGCCCTTCACCTAGTTATAAGGGTATATATCAGTTTTTCATTCCGTTTTTAATTTCTTTATTATCCATTTGCGACCCCATAAAGTATATATATTCTGGATCCTTATAGATGGGGAAGTTGATATAGCCATGTCTGTCTGTCCGTCTGTTGAAATCAAGTTTCCGGAGTCAAATAAAAAGATACGGACCAATTATTGATGCCAAACTATTAGAAATATCCTCGAGACAATCGCTATTTAAAATCAGCAAAATCAGTTCACTATTGACCGAGATATAAGCAAAAACCCAGAGTAACCCATTTTTTTTAGGACAAAATCCGTGCATATGTCCCTATATATCTCAGTAAATATAGTTGCTCTTGCCACAAAACTTGGCACGGATACTCCTTAAGTGGGGACCTAAAAATAAAAAAAGTTTTTTCAGATAGGATCAGGGGAAGTGGTATTTTTCCTACAATTGCACAAATTTAGTGAAATATTTTATGCGATATATCTCAGAAACTATAATAGCTAGCGACTTCAAAGGAAAAGAAAAGAAAAAAGAAAGTAGTTTTACAATAAGACCTACACTTTAAAGAAAAAATTTTTTTCGTGAGGGGTGAACAAAGGGGAGCTCCCATACAAATTGACAATTTTTATGAAATTTTCGATAAGCTATATCTCGGAAACTATAACAGATATCGAAATCAAATGTTCTAAAAAAGGAATTGGACATCAAGAGTTATGTTTAAGAGAACAAA
This sequence comes from Melanophora roralis, assembly GCA_963583895.1. Taxonomy (NCBI): domain Eukaryota; kingdom Metazoa; phylum Arthropoda; class Insecta; order Diptera; family Rhinophoridae; genus Melanophora; species Melanophora roralis. The sequence goes on from OY757192.1 coordinate 7,292,549, forward strand.
TTTTTTGGGTGGGGGGTGAACAAGGGGTAGCTCCCATAGAGTGTAACAATTTTTATGAAATTTTCGATAAGCTATATCTCGGAAACTATTACAGATATCGAAATCAAATGTTCTACAAAAAGTAATAGGACATTAAGAACTACGCTTTAAAAGATTTTTTTTTTGGTGGAAGAAGAAGAAGGGGTAGCTCCAATACAAATTGACCATTTTTATGAATTTTTCGATATGCTATATCTCGGAAACTATAACAGATATCGAAATCAAAAGTTCTGCAAAAAGTAACAGGATAATACAACCTACATTCGAAAAAAAGTTTTTGGGCGGGAGCAGGAAGAGGGGTAGCTCCAATACAAACTAACAATTTTTATGAAATTTTTGATACGCCACATCTGGGAAATTATAACAGCTATCGACTTCGACAATTCTACAAAGAGAGGAGCGGGGAACTGGAACATCCCATAAAAATTAACAACTTTTATAAACCTTTTAATGTGAATAATGTCGAAAACTTTTATAACTGTCGACCTCTAACGTTCCTCATCTATTTCTATTATGCATACGAACGTTAAAATTTTGTAAAGTTTTCTATGGACTTTAAAACTTGCACAAAGTATTTTTATTATATTATTTGCAGCACAAAATTACTCGGCTGGGTATATCAAAAGACCAATGTGAAGGGTATATAAGATTCGGCACAGCCGAATATAGCGCTTTTACTTGTTTTTATTTTATGTTGCTGTAAAACGACTTTAAATAGCCAATCAATTTATGTATATTACAAGATATTTCATATAATTAGGGAAATGATTTATATTTTAAACAATTAAATTAATTAAGCAATTGTTTGGGATCTCTAGACAATTTTATAAAATATAATTACAAAATTATATTCCTTAAATATCAAAAACAGAAAGTCTACTCAAGGCAAGAACTATGTTTTTTATTGTCTACATGTTATTAAAAATTTAAAGTCGCTTTATTAAAACGGATTTAAAGTTTAATGTTAGTAAAACTACCCTACCCATCACAATTTTTTTTATTCTATTAGCTTGAAGTAGAAAAAACTTTAATCCCCTCATGAAGAAATTACTACAAATATTGAATGAATTAAACATTTTTATAATTTGTTGTGTTTTTACTTTCAATTTCTTGCTTAAATAAAAAATATTTTTCATAAAAAACATTAAATAAACAAATATTATCCTCTACTCACATTTTAGCATCAAAAAATATTTGATGCAAAAATTTTATATTATTAAGAGATCAAATCGCTACTTTAAAATTAGAGAATTCGATATTAGAAAATTTTAGCGATAGAATTAAAAGCTTTTTTTGCGGAAAATTCAAATTTAGGACGATGCTAAATTAGGCGATATAAATGCCAGAATCGCACTCGTAGCTAAAAATTGCCAAAAAGCTTTTTTAGATTTTTAGCGATAGAGATTTAGGACAGCAGGAATATCGTCTTCATGTATTTCTTCCATGTGTCCCAGGAATTTGTGCTCTTGCATAAATTTGTTGTATTTGGTTTTAAGATCGGGATTAAAATTTAATCGTTTTTCCACTGCTAGAAACCGATTGAAGGCAATTGTTTTAGAGCTTTCTAGAATGCATGGGTTTTCTGAAAATGGAGGGGCGAACAGTGAGTCTTCCCTCTTCGTTCCTTGTACCATTTTGAGCACAATGATCTTTACATCGTTTCTCAACTAAAGATGGTGCTGGTTCTGTAGTATTAGTGCCCTAAAACTTCCAAAAATTATCATGAAGCTAGTTTGTAATTTGCCCTTCTATGGTAAACACTGCACAGGTAAACAAGTTGGTATTGCTTTCTTGTATCTTACCTGTGACGACCCAACCCAAAGCTGAATTTTGTAAAATTGGTAGTTTGTGGTTGATCCTTATTTGTTGTTGACGCAACAGCTGATGACAAATTTCTGCTCCAATCCATATATCAATTTTATTCATTCTGTAGTGGCAAAAATACCTCTTAGCGGAATCATATTCAAAATCAAGTTAACTACGATTTAAGATCTTAGCAAAAACCTGAGATAACTAAGTTCTAACAAAATCCAGGCACATGCTTCTTTATATTGGATGTTTTTTTTACAGGTTTGTTTTTCAAATAGAGATAAAACTGGCATTTTGTGGTCAAATCTGGCAACTCTAATGTCATTTATATTCAGTTTGGTTTGCCATTTCATCATGAACAAGTTGACAAAAGAACAACGCTAGCAAATCGTGCAAATTTATTTCGAAAATAACGGTTCATTTCGCATCATTTCATCGCAAAATTTTGTTTAGTGATGAGGCTCATTTTTGGTTGAATGGCTACGTCAACAAGCAAAATTGCCGCATTTGGAGTGAAGAGAATCCACATGAGACCCTTGAGACGCCATTACATCCACAAAAACTGACTGTTTGGTGTGCTCTATGGGCTGGTGGAGTCATTGGGCCATACTTCTTCCGAAATAATGCTGGAGAGGCAGTTGCCGTTAATGGAGACCGGTATAGAGCCATGATAACCGACTATTTTGTTCCCGAATTGGATGGCATGAATGTGAGTGAGTTGTGGTTCCAACAAGACGGCGCTACATGCCACACAGCGCACGCCACAATCGATTTATTGAAGGAAACATTCGATGAGCACATAATTTCGCAGAATGGACCTGTCAATTGGCCACCAAGATCGTGTGATTTGACACCATTGGATTATTTTCTTTGGGGATATGTGAAGTTGCTCGTCTACGCCAACAAACCAGAAACGTTAGGGGAATTGGAAGCCAACATTCGTGGCGTTATTGCCGACATACGGCCCCATATGCTTGAAAAAGTGGTTGAAAATTAGACCTGTAGAATTGGCTTTATTCGAGCCAGCCGCGGCGGCCACATGCCTGACATCATATTTAAACAATAATGGCATAAAATTATCCTTCCAATAAAGCCAAATTGATGGTCATTAATACGATTTTCCTGTGTTTTATTTCAATTCGAAATTCTATACCACTAAAAAACACCCGATATGTAGGTATGTATCTTAGTAACTATTACCACTATTGCCCCAAAACTTGTCACGGACTTTAGAAAACGGCAAGCTAGGTAGGAAAACCTATTTTTTCTACAACCAAAAGAAGTGGCATCCCTGCACAATTGCATACTTTTGTGAAATTTTACGACACGATAAATTAAAAAAAACTGAAGCAAGTATTGGGTTCAAACCTGCTACAAGGTATTCACTTATTTGATTTGTATCTTTCGGAAAAATTCTTTTAAGGAAATAGCAAGTGAAATCCCCCCCCTACGAAGGGGCGAGTTTAAAAAAATGTTTAAACGCTACAGCTCGAAAACCGTTGCTGATATCAACTTCAAAGCTGATTAAAAGTTCTTTATGAAAATAAATATTTGTATGTTCATATTACTTGTGTTCATTTACAGAAAATGATCAATAATTTTCGATAATTATTACTAGTAAGTTTTCACGTACACAAAAATTTAGAGTCAAAAAAGAGCGTAACATGTTTAGAAACAAAAATGTTTCTGATAATTTCTACTAGTAAAAATTTTACTATCAGAAATTATTCAAACAGTCTTTCATTATGCTTTGAAAAAATGTAAGTTTTACATTTTTATAAGTTAACAATAACAAAATACATTTGCTTGCAAGTTTTGACTGTAAAAGTGTTCATTTACTTTTAAATATTTTTGAAAGCAATTTTGAAAATGATTCTTTTTATTATCTTGTTGCTAGTAATTACTGGAAAGTTATTGAACATAACTATTGTTACGTTTATACCTTTTAAAAACGTTAGTTTACTTCCTTTAAATAAACCAGGGGTTATTTTTATATGGTGAATAATTTTTTTTCTTTCAAATATTTTGTTATTGAATCTTCGCTTAAGCGAACTAACAATAAGTATTCAAATTTTGAAACGAAGTACCAGACTAAAATTTAAGTTCTCACAATAAAATTAACTAATTTCAAAAGTTTCACCTAAGCGCAATAGTATCCCTTCTTTGAAGGCGGGTGTGCCCCCTATGTTGCAAGTTGCCTCGAATTTAGATATGTTTCTAACTTATTTAAATACTTTTTTACATAGTTTAAGATTTTGTATTTTACCAGTGGAACTTCTATCTATATCCTTGTGGATGTTGCAGTTTTTTAATACACCAAAGAGCACCAGCACCAACAAAAGCGACAACTAAACAAATAGTTGCATATGAGCAAAGGTAGCGGTAGAAACTATAAGAGCTATCGATCTTAAGCCAGAAAGTATTTTTATACCCTTCACATAGTGATAAGGGTATATATCAGTTTGTCATTCCGTTTGTAATTTCTTTATTATCCATTTGGGACCCCATAAACTATATACATATATTCTGGATCCTTATAGATAGAGAAGCCAATTTAGCGATGTCCGGCTGTCCGTGTTATGGTTGAAACCAACTTTCTGAAGCCCCCCAATATCCCATAGACCCGAATTTGGTATCAAACTGTCACAGATAGTCGCGAAAAAATTGGTTTTGAAATTCAGCAAAATCGCCTTATAAATGACCGGGATATAGGTAAAAAATCAAGACTACCTCGTTTTTTTGAGTCTACAACAACAAAAAAGAACATACTTTTACATGTAATAAAAAAAAAACAACAAAAAAGAAAAAAACAGAATCAGTCATGTTGATATTATTGAAAAACACCCAAAACAAAAATTTTATTAGTATAAGTGTTCATGCATATAACAGCGTTGCCACACAAAGCTTAATTTAAACATTTTTAAAATCGCTCCTACGGCTTCCAGGGTTCTCCTACAAAGGTAAAATGTAAGACCGACCCAAATTTTTTTTCCATCCAAACATTTCTGTGGAACATACTTACTCGCTATCTCCAGCCCCTGACATGGTTGCCATACAAAATTTTAAAAAATGATGTCAAAATGCCCACATCTTCTTCAGAGTTGGCCTTAGAGCAATAAAGTGTATGACCAACCCCCATTAATTTCTTCTCCTAAACATATTTCTAGAATATACTTACCCCCTATCTCCACGCCCTGAGGGGGTTGCCATACAAAATTTACAAAAATGATATGAAAATGCCCACAACTTCTTAAAAGTTGGCCTTAGAGCAACAAAATGTGCGACCGACCCCCATTAATTTCTTCTCCCAAACAAACTCCTAGAACATACTTGCCTCCTATCTCCGCGCCCTAAGGGGGTTGCCATACAAAATTTACAAAAATGATATACATATGCCCACAACTTCTTCAGAGTTAGCCTTAGAGCAATAAAATGTGCGACCGACCCCCATTAATTTCTTCTCCCAAACATACTCCTAGAACATACTTGCCCCCTTATCTCCACGCCCTCAGGGGGTTGCCATACAAAATTTACAAAAATTATGTAAAAATGCCCACAACTTCTTCAGAGTTTGCCTTAGAGCCATAAAGTGTACGACCGACCCCTACTAGTTTGTTCTCCCAAACATATTCCTTGAATATACTTACCCCCTATCTCCACACCCTAAGAGGGTTACCATACAAAATTTACAAAAAGGATATGAAAATGCCCACAACTCCTTCAGAGTTGGCCTTAGAGCAATAAAGTGTACGACCGACCCCTATTAGTTTCTTCTCCCAAACATATTCCTAGAACAAACTTACCTCCTCTCTCCACGCCCTAAGGGGGTTGCCATACAAAATTTACAAAAATTATGTAAAAATGCCCACAACTTCTTCAGAATTTGCCTTAGATCAATAAAGTGTACGACCGACCACCATTAGTTTGCCCTCTCAAACATGTTACTAGAATATACTTACCCCTTATCTCCACGCCCCAAGGGGGTTGCCATACCAAATTTACAAAAATGGTGTAAAAATGCCCACAACTTCTTCAGAGTTGGCCTTAGAGCAATAAAGTGTACGACCGACCCCCATTAGTTTGCCCTTCCTAACATGTTCCTAGAATATACTTACCCCCTATCTCCACGCCCTAATGGGGCTGCCATACAAAATTTACAAAAATGATATGAAAATGCCCACAACTTCTTCAGAATTTGCCTTAGAGCAATAAAGTGTACGGCCGATCCCCATTAGTTTCCCCTCCAAAACATATTCCTTGAATATACTTGCCCCGTATCTCCACCCTCTAAGTGGGTTGTCATACAAAATTTGTAAAAATTAGGATAAAAACCCCTACAACTTCCCTGTCTCCCGTGGAGCGTTAAAAAATGACACCGACCCCAATTTAAAAATTAGAAATATTTCATAAGTAAAAAAATGGTTACAAAGAAAAAAAAGTTTGGGATTGCGAAAGGTCAATGTGAAGGGTATATAAGATTCGGCACAGCCGAATATAGCGCTCTTACTTGTTTTATTTTAACCCCGTTAAATCGAAACCCCGCTAAATCGAAACCCCTTATAATTCGTAAGAAATGACCGGTCCTTTGCGATTACGAATTGTCGGGGTTTGACTGTATCAATAAAGCAGTAACAAAATTAATTAATGATAGATACACAGTCTGCTTTTGTTTGCGTTTCATATCGATAACTTTTATTATACATTTAGGGAAGTGTAACATTGTCAATGTTTACATGGTTGCGCTCAAGGCGAATTCAATAAGGTGAATTCGTCGCGGCAACAACTACAACACTGAAAAAACTGCAGGCATTTTGTTTGTGTAAAATTTACCAAAATGTCAAAAATTTTTTGTTTTTATGGAAATAAAATTAACTCGAGATAAAGAAATAATATATAAAAACAAGTGTCGGAAGTTTAATATTTTCATGATTTTAAAAATGTGGGTTACGCCAATGCTAAAATTTATAAATGTGACATATCCAAATGCCCGCGACTTGCATGTTGTATTTCCGACAGTTCAGGTAAAGATGCCAGTTTTCCCTGTGCACGTCCTTCGTGCTCTGGTCGCTTTAGGCTGGCTCTTCATGTGAGTTTTGTCGATTGCCCGGTCACGATATTCTTATGGCTACAATGTTGAACGGCGCCGCTGTTATGGATGCTGCAACAAATTATGTCCCCAGCCACAAACATCTGAACATTTGGATGCCATTGAGATTATGAAACTGAAACAAATTTTGATTTTGGAAAACAAAATCGATTGGTTAAAGAGTCACAAGCCAAGGAGCAATACGAAGACAACAAAACTCGTGCAGGGCACAGTGGCTGAAGGTGCACCAATTATTCAATTATCGGCCTAATCAAAATATAATATTGATGTAAGCACCTAATTACTAGCATAATTATAAACTAACATCAAAATAATTGTTTTTTTTTATTTAAGGTTTTGTGCGTTGCTGGTGGTTCAATATTGTGCGGTGGTTTAAAAGTTGCCCAGGAAATTGAAGTACGCACTATTCTAGGAACCAAGGACGGTGAGGGTAACATTACATGTCGTCCCATCTTTTCGCGCATAGCATCATATGCTGAAACGAATAAATTACATTATGCAATGCCTGATAGTCTGATTGGCGTTGGAACTAAAATAGATCCTACCCTATGTCGTGCTTATCGTTTGGTTGGCCAAGTTTTAGGTGCTGTTGATCAATTACCGGAAATTTATATTGAATTGGAAATTTCCTACTATATGTTACATCGTTTGTTGGGTGTTTGCACAGATGGCGATAAAAGGGGGCACGTGTTGAAAAACTTCAAAGGGCCGAAATTCTTTTAGTTAACATTGGTTCTTTAAGTACGGGTGGACGTATTATTTCGTCACAGAAAATGCAAAACGCCCTATCTGACAATTATTTTAAAATTGGCTCTTTATTAATTAAAGCCTTAAAATATGTACGTCATTTCGCAAAATTCTTTTATTCCAGCATAAATAAATTTGTTGATCCTTTCTTACTAACTTAAATTGCAAAAATTCGTGTAAATTGTAAATATATTTTTCATTTAAACAAAAACGCGTGCCTCTTCTAAACATTTTTTAAATGTTAGATAGGGCGTTTTGCATTTTCTGTGACAATATGTATGTAGCTACACAACACACTTAATAACGTTTTTCAAAAACAATATTGTAGCTTTCAAACATTAACCAAACGAACTCAGTTTCTTTGTTAGTTTTTTTTATATGGAAGAGTAACTAACCTTATTTGTTAAAACAAAAAAATAAACTTTTTTTTCACCATAAAAAACGAATAATAAGAGTAATTTAATTAACTAGGAAGTTTCAACTGTTGTCACTGCTTTATTTTTTTTAAAGTAACAAAAATACATTTTGTTTATTATATTTTTTTATAATTAAATAAATTATTAATTCCTTCTGAAAAGAAGCGTTTTTTTAAATTTAATTTTGATTAGTTTAAGAATTTCGGTAGGAATAATTCAGGTCGTTTGAACGCCAATAATTAAAATATTAAGAGTTTAAAACAGTAATCAACAAAAACATTAAAAGCCTCAACTAATACTTTTGTAATTTCTACAATATTTACTTGCGACTTTCTAAAGGAAAGATAAACATTTTCTTATTAGTTCTTTTAAGGCAAATTTGTAACTCTTAAGCCAACTTAAAGTAACTGCCAACTTAATTCTCTTTTAAAAAAATGTTTGTAGCTCTGAAAAGAACTTTTATTTTCTAGGGAGGTGGACACGCTGCCGTATGCAATAAATATGCAGATGATGTTAAATTTAAGATCTGAAAAAAGAAAAAAAAAACTTTTAAATAATAATTTTATTTATTTTATGGGCACGGATTAAAAAAGAAAATAACTTACTGTGTAAATTGCTCCATAAAAGGTTCAGCAAATGGCATAAGGGTTGTTTAATTACCAGCTTTTACAATGCTTGTGGCCAAAAAGTGGTCGGTGCAAATGCGAGCGGTTGTAGAAAAGTTTACGCCACAAATTTTATTTTACTTCTTTCTATTTCCTTCGTCTTTGGGAACTTGGAACTAAGTTCCATTCTCCTTGAAATAATTTTTTTGCACAGCGAGAAGTTCGGCATATTCCTTCACTTTTTAAACAACAAACTTTTCACTTAAACACGTTCAGCACTCATATCGAACAACAAAATGTAAATAAAAAAACAATTTGTTAAGTTTTAACACGCTTATAACATTTTTTTTCAAATATAGCTTTTGAATTAAATGTTTGGTATAAACACACATAAAAACACAAACTTTGACAATTTGGCAAAAATGTTTAAAACATCTGATGATCAGCTGAGCTAAAGAGTTCACCTTATTTGAATTCGCCTTGGTTGCGCTTAGGAATGCATGACTTGAAGCTGCATTGCAAATAACGTTTTGGAACTCATTCTTTTTTCTATTTTATTTTTATTTTAAAGATACTAAAAATTTATAATTATAAATTTATTTTTTGTGCTTACCGTAGATGGGATTCAAACCAGGGAGTTTCCGCACAGCAGTAATAGCGCACTACCTCGAGGCCACCAAAGCACTTTGTTTTTAAATGTAAAATAATATATTAAAATAACAAGTTTTGTTCTGCTTGATTTGTTGAAGTAATCCGAGTGTGATTGAATTAGGAAAATCTAAGTACGGATCGTACTTAAAAATTTTAACAACGATTTTAGATAAATTCAAGAATAAAATCGTTGGTTTTAGAATGTGTCTTTTTTTTCTGTGTATGTATATATGTATATGTACTTATAGGAATGGCCTTACTGACTAACTGTCTTATTCATCAACGTTAGCCTATGTGCGTAAAGCGTAATACATCTCTCCACACTTAGATCCACCAAGACGGAGTTTCGGGAAACTTCCCAGCAAAAACTTTTCTTACAAAATAGGTAGAAAAGTAAGTAGAATTCTCGTTAAGCATTACTTACAATTCGACTGTTAAAAGCACTTATTTTTGTTCGCGATGTCCCAAAACGACTCCGATATTATTTTGGTAGTCATACGCCAAAAAATAAGTACTTTTATTTATAGTGATTTGATTTAAAAAATAAGTAGCTGCAAATAGTTTCAAATAAACATATATTTAAAAAAATTTTAAAAGTGGAAAATTGACCAAGCAAAATATTTGAGGATATAAGATAAAAAAGATATGAAAAGGTTTAATATGTTATTATTATACTTTTTATATTAATTGTACATAATAAAAAAAACTTAGAAATCGTTTCATATTTTAAAAATTAAAAGCTCTGAAAAACTTTTTCATCTCGAGTTGCTCAAATTTGTCACTCTATAACTCTATATACATATATTTAAATTGAGTATTTTGAAAGCTTATATCAATCCGATAAATATTTTAAAAGTTACATATCGCACTCGTTCAACAATACTGTATTAACTCAAAATTTTTTTATTTTATCTTTTTGGCAAAAAACAATACATAACACTTATGTCTACCTATGGGTGAAAATTCCCATAGTTCTGACTATTCTTTCTTAATAAAATTACATGTTGTGACCTTTTTGCGGGTGGAATGGTTTATTTCTGTGAATCAAGAAAACAAAATTATTTTAAGTTATTTGAAGTGATTGGCCTTAACAAATGATTGTTTTTTGCTATAAAGAGTAGTATTTTGAGTTATGTTGTTATTCTAATAATAAAATGTATAAAATACAGCAATAAATTTCATGTAAACAAACACAACTCAAAATATTTACTTCTCATTACCAAAAATAATTCAAGAAAATGATAATAACTAAAAAAATCGCTTTTCTATCTCCAAACAATAAAAAAATAAAAAGGTTATGTGGTGCAATACAATAATTGATGGGGTTTCTAAATATTGCCTGGCTTTTGTTAATGGAAAATTCCTTAAGCATTAAGAAAGCAGTTTTTTGTCTCTCCTGAACACTTTGAAGTTTTTGAGTTAATACTTTATTGTTGAACGGGTGCGATATGTTAGCAATTTTTTCTTCAAACTCTATGTAATAATATTTTGAAAGTGACCATGTCTCAAAAAGTTGCCATTGGATATAATATTTTTTACCAGATTCGTGTTCAGCAAGCCAAATGCAACATGATATGATGTCAATTTATAAAAAATTAAACGTTTTTAAAAATTTTAAAAATTTATAATGGAAGTTAGCATTTATTTTCACAAAAAAATGTACTCTGAGATAGCGTAATAAAAAAAAAGTTTTAAAACTAGAATAATTCTTTTTTTTTGCACTCAAAAAAAAAGATTGTACTACATTTAAGTTAGATATAAACTAAATTTTAGTTCATGGACTTTACTTAAACTTAGTCAAATTTAACTTAAAAATAATAATTTTAACTCAAAGTAAAAAAAATTTACTTATTGAAAGTAAAGAGCATATCGTCATAGAAAATGCAAAACGCCCTATCTAACATTTTAAAAATTTTACAGGAAAAGCAAAAAACTGGTTTAAATGAAAAATATTTTTACAATTAACACAAAATTTTGCAGTATTAGTAAAAAAGGGCCAAGAAAATCATTTTTGCTGAAAAAAGGTAGTTATTTCAAATACTGAAGGAGTTACGTTAGTTAGGCCCTCTTGGTTTGTTATTTTATGAAACAAAAAGCCCTATCTACATTAACGTTCTAAAAAACAGAAAACAGGTTATATTTTACAAGATTTCAATTCATTTCATTTATTTATTATATGTAGGTATGTACTTATTGTATTTTAAAAACTAATAGTAAACAGTGTAGATTATGAAAAAAAAAGGAATTTAATTTTCGTATGGTATATTATTATAAAAGTAATGACAATCTGAAGGCAACAATTTTGTCAGATCTTGTAGATGTTGCCACTTTTTTTTGAAATCTTTAATCTCTCAGTATGTAGTTTTGGAGGGCTAACAATTGCAAATAATTTTTTACCTTTGTGTGGAAGATCTTTGGAATCGTCAATTATATCGATTTTAAAATATATTTTTTCCGTGGGCTCGTACGCCAACGCACGAATCATATTTACGGTGCTTTCTCCAGCTTTTCTCCCTAAAATTATGAAAAAAAGTAGCGAAAATTGTAAATTCTTATTGGGTACAAAAACAGCTTGACTCTACATTTGTAAAATTTTTTTTTTTTTTTTTTTTTTTTTTGTTTCATATATTTATTATTGAATCTTCGCCTGTGGCGAACTAACAATAAGTGTTCAAATCTTAAAACTAGGTAGTTAATATAAGTCCAGCCAGTGCCAGACTAAAATTTAAGTTCTCATATTAATTATCAAGCTTCATATAAGCGCAATAGTATCCCTCCTTTTCAGGCGGGTGTGCCCACTATGTTGCAGGATGTTTCGGGCGAGCGGATTTGGGTGAGCTTCCAGCTTATTTAAATACTTGTCCACATAGTTCAGGATTTCGCATTTAACTAGTGGAACTAGTAGATCCTTGTGGATGTTGCTGTTTTTAACATACCAAGGAGCACCAGTTATCATTCTTAGGATTTTGTTTTGCCTGCGTTGAATTTTTTCTATGTTGGATGCGGAAGCAGTGCCCCATAATTGTATACCGTAGCACCAAATTGGTTTCAAAATCGATTTGTAGAGTAGAAGTTTACAATCAAGACGAAGCACAGAGTTTCTGCCGATTAGCCAATGAATTTGTGTAGCTTTAAGTTTCATTTGCGTCAACTTCGCATCTATATGAGGCTTCCATGTGAGGCGGCGGTCTAGGTGAATACCAAGATATTTTGTTTCGGTTCGTTGAGGCACCATATGGTTGTTAATAAGAATTGGAGAGCACGTTTCTTTGCGTAAAGTAAAAGTTACGTGGGTACATTTTTGTTCATTTATTTTTATTCCCCATAACTTTGCCCATTTTTCAACTTGGGTTACGTGTTGCTGCAATTGGTTTGAAGCCTCTTTAGGGTCTTTATGAATACTAAGAAAAGCAGTATCATCAGCAAATGTCGACGTGTGTGTAAAACTATTGGTTGGCATATCTGCTGTGTAAAGCAAGTACAGAACTGGACCTAGTATGCTCCCTTGAGGTACACCAGCCCCTATTGTTTGAGAAGAACTTATTTGGTTTCCCTCTTTGATTTTAAACTGTCGACCGGTTATGTACTTTTCTAGTAGGTTGAAAATATTAGCTGGAAGGTTTAGCTTTAGTTTGTTTAACAGGCCTTCGTGCCATACTTTATCGAAAGCTTGAGAGACATCTATAAAAAGCGCGGAGCAGTACTTTTTTTCCTCGAAAGTTTTTCTTATAACCTGCACCAGTCTGTGAGTTTGTTCTATTGTGCTATGTTGACTTCTAAAGCCAAATTGGTGATCTGGAATGCAGTTGTTTTCATTCAGGATCGGAGTAAGCTTGTTTTTAAGCAGCTTTTCAAACAGTTTTGACAAAGTTGGTAACAAACTTATAGGCCTATAAGACTCCACCTTAGAAGGATCTTTACCAGGCTTAGGAATCATCTTAACTAAGGCAACTTTCCATATTGGTGGAAAATGTTCAAGCCGTATTATGGCATTAAAAATAAAAAGAATTATTCTTTTTGCTGTAAAAGGTAGCTCAATGAGCATTTTGTTGCTTATTTTATCAACGCCAGGAGCTTTTTTATCATTAAGGTTAGAAATAGCTTCTACCACATCTGAATATCGGAAACGTATTTCTATAGGACGTCTAGAAACAACAGGCGGTAATTCCCTCACGTCAGTGCATGTATTAGGAGTGAACACGTTTCTTAAATGGCTTGCGAGCAGATCGCATTTTTCTTCATCATTTCTAGCCCAGGATCCTCTTAGATTGCGCAGTGGTGGTTTTGCGATTACGGGTCTTTTGAGACGACTGGCTGATCGCCATAGAGAATAATTTGTTTGAGGGGTTGCGTCTAGACCTTCCAAATACTTCTTAATTGATGCAATTCTGTGTACCTCCAGCAAGTCAATCATCGATTTCTTGGGGAGTTTTTAGTGGTATGTGTTCCGAGCAGTGAGAGCTGATATATTTTTTATATTTTAACCAATTTACTCTTTTTGATAAGAAAAAATCACTAGTTGCTATTTGGTGAGGACTGCAAATAGTGATAATTGTGGGTGAGTGGTCAGAAGATAAATCGAAGGAGGCTTCAGCCTCAATAAGGTCCGGTGATATACCTTTTGCCACGCCAAAATCTATTACGTCTGGAATTTTATTATTGTCCGTTGGCCAATAGGTTGGTTGTCCAGTTGAAATAACGAAAAGTCCTATTTCCGACACTGAGTCATACAAGACACGACCTCTGGGACTAATTAGGCGGGAGCCCCAGTATGTGTGCTTAGCGTTATAGTCTCCAGCAGCTATGAAGCGGGGACCTAATGATTTGTAGAAACTGTTGTACTGATCCTTCGTTATGGAGAATCTGGGTGGACAGTAAACTGATGAAATAACAAGGTTATGGAAAAATTCATCAATGCAGACATTCGTAGCTTGGATATAACATTCCGAGAGGCCACCCAACCATTGGTGTTTAATTCTTGATTTGATTAGAATAGCCGAGCCACCACATGATCTATCCCTAGGATCCTTTGAATCGTAAAAAGAATAACCACTAATTTTAAAAGTGCTTCTAGATGTCATATGAGTCTCAGAAATACACATAACATCGATTTTTTGGTTCATCAAGAAATATTCGAGCTCGTTTTTGTGTTGGCGGATGCCGTTTGCGTTCCAGAAACAAACCCTGAGGCAGTTCATGGTCTTTTAAGCATAGCCTGCAGAAAAGCAGACTGCATTTTTTGCATTTCTTGCATCATGTTGGCCATTTGCGCCATAATCTGAGTAAATTGTGTGACCATATTGTCAATTACGGCTTCCAGGCGGCTAAAATTAGGCCCGGTTGGTTCGCTAGTTGGCACTTCTTGTTGTGTTGTAGGCTGGGTAGACTTACGTGAATTAGGCTGGTTAGACTTTAATGCGGCGGCGTAAGAAACTTGATTTGTAGCTGGTTGTTCCAATGGAGGCATATTTGTAGTTGGTATATTTAAAGGCTGGGGAGGGGCAGGAACATTTGTAAAATAAATTTGAAAAAAATTACCTGGCCGTATAGATAAATATCTTTTAGGAACTATATCATAATTGTCGAAATATTTATGATTCAAATGGTGTGCTTCTAAGGGTGTAGGAATTCTTCGGGACGACTTAACTAGTTCAACTAGTTCATATGGCAAATTTATTTGTCTGTCACGAATTTTTTTCTCTATAAGAGAATGTGTTGAATCGCACTCCATTTGAGTGTGACCCGTTATCAAATATTTATGTTCTATGGCAATATCTTTTTCTACACATAGATACGCTAGAGCGTTTGATAGAGTTACATTTTTGTTCTGATAGAAGCAACCATCAGAATAAATAATGATATGATGAAATGCAGAAAATTTCAAAAGTGCCTTTTTTAAATGATTTATTATTGTTGTTGTAAATGTAGACGCAACTAAACTTCCTTCGGTTTTATCCTAAAGGTAGTTGTCGGAATCATGAGTTACAATATTATAAATTGTAAAATTGCGTACTTGTAGCTTCATTTTGTAATAGGATGAAGTGGCGTTTGTCTGTGGCAAGAGCTTAACCGCTTGCATATCTAAGCAAAAAAGTAAGCATAAACCAGCTTTAGCATTTTCCACATCATTTTCTTTTTCTATTCTCATTTTGCGTATTTCATTACGATGGTTTTCAAACTGTTGTTGAGAAATGTTTTTTGCTTCATATGACAAACATAGGTCACATTGGTCATTACGAGGTTTAAAAAGAGAATAGTTATATGTATTAAAAATATGTTTAAATATTGGAAACGATACATGCGTTGAGTCGTTTTCTTTATTGTTTTTACATGATGCAGAATATAGATCATAATTTTGTTTATAACTTTTAAAATCAACAGCAAGGTTTTCCTTCTTTGAATATTTTCTACGATAGTGGGACTCAACTTTAGGTAAATCACCTAACCACTTCTGCAAGTAGCTAACCTTTTTCTGGTACTGTGGATTTGTTCTTGTTTTAACTGCATTTTTTTGAGTGCATGCTGATTTGATGCCATGTGTCCACGGTCTTATCATTTTTTCAGATAAACCTAGCGTCGAAAGAAACATTTTCCTGCACACTTGCAGTCGTTTTCCATTATGTTTTAAAAAATATTTTTTTGTACCTAATCGCCTGGAATCTTCAACTTTAATACGTTTTTTGTTAAAGTTATCAACAAGAGTTGTAACATTAAACTGTTTCTCTTTCCACGATAGTTTCCAAAAAAAATCGAACATTTCTTTCCGAATACTAGTTGTGAAATATGAACAATGTCGTAAAGAACTAATTTTACAAAAATTCGACTCGCAAGAGTCTCCTATTTGTCTAGGCTTTTGAGTAATTTGTTTTCCCTTTGAAAGTCCTTTATATGCATTATCTTCCATTGTGTTCAATTGATTATAATACCGTTTATTTATTTTAAACTGATTTAAACTGCCGCTTTCGTCACTATCCATTTTTAAAAAAATTTTAAATGAATTCCCTTTCTATATAAAAATGCACCTGGTTTAACGGTAAAAAACAGATTCAAGACAGACGATTTTAACCAAACTAATAGCTTATGCTGCCCAGTTTCGCTTTTGTAAACTATTTTTAATAAAAATACTGAAACAATGCAAAAACAATAACAAAAAAGTGCTAACAAGTTTACCAATATATTTATTGTTTCAAACAAATTGCCGAGCCATCCATGCCAGCATAGTGTTAGTTAGGGATTTTTGCATTTACTAAATAAACGCATTTGTAGATAGGGCATTTTTGTTACGTTGATAAAATTATTGTTTATTGTCGGAAAATTTTTAAATTTTGCGACACGATGTATTTTGACCTAATAAACCAGAATTATTAAAAAAGTCAATTTTGAATTTTTTGTCAGATAGATCGTTTTGCATTTTCTGTGACGATATGCTTGTTAACTTAAATAAAATACATTTTACTTAATTAGTCTAACTAAAATAAAGTACATAAATAATAAAAAAAATTAAAAACTTTTACACATACATATATTGAAAACTTCGTAAGGACAAAGATTTTCTCTCCTTGAGATAAGTAATTTTTATTTTGTATGATAAGGAAAAAATTTAGTTAACGCATTTCTTAAAAACAGTTCAAAATTTTTTATATACTTAAAACAAGTATTAGTAGTCATTGTTTTTATGGAAAATTTTTAATAAAGCCAAAGAAAATAAACTGCGCTTACATACCATTTATATATTGTAGTAGGGTATTATATTAAAGCTAGATATGACATTAATTTTAGTTCAAAGAACTAATTTATACGAAGTCAGATTAACTTAAAACAATTAGCTTAAACAAACTTAAATTAAGTAAATATTTTTTAAAATAAAAAAATAACTTAATATTGAATACAATTTACTTAATAAACCTCGGTTAAGTACAACAGATTACCAAAATTTAAGAAAAGATTTCTTTAAAAAGGAACATTTGTTACTTAAAACCATGAAACTTGTAGTTGGTATAAGGAAAGATTTTTTTTGGCATACTTACATACATATATACATGCATACACATGTACATAAGTATGCACATATTTTTAATTGAATACATACATATATATACATTTGTACTTGAACATAGATTTTTTAAAACGTAATACAGTGGACGTCCAATAATACGAATTATATAATGTCAGGCCCTTTCTTAATACTGAAAAATTCGTACTATTGGACTACAGTTTTTCCCCCGTTTTTATGCTATTACAGAGCCTAACATTTTAATTGCATACCCCTACTGGAACATAAGAATTTATTTTGCATAAAAACCATTTGTATAGCTTGTCTTCCATTTTTAAATTCTCCAGGTAACATTCGGTAACGGGATTTAATTGAGCCTGCTTCAGATTAAAGCTCCGCCTTCTGCTTTTTTATGGTGCAAATGGTTGATTTAGATAATCCATATTTGTAAGAGATTTCATAAAGAGATTTTCCACTTTTACAATCTTATATAAATTTTATTTTATTTTGTAGAGAAATTTGTTTCTTTTTGGCTTCTTTCATTTTAAACATTTTGTATGTTTCAAACGAAAAGCACGAGACAAAACACTTGGTTTCTCTATATAATTTCATACCAAATACTACTATGCATTGGTTTGTAGACCGAAAAAAATTAAAGAAAACAAAAAACAAACTAAAAAAAGCTAAAAAATGTTACAAAAATTACATTCATATATAGAAAAACAAACATATTCGTATAATCGAATAGTAAAAATTTTTTTTATTCGTACTATAGAAACGCCAATGCAAAATATTTGCCTTTCGTACTATTGGACATTCGTAGTAGCGGAGGTACGTACTATTGGACGTCCACTGTATTATTAAAATAATCAGTGCTGCCGCAGTTATACATTTTTTGCAACGAAAGTTATTAAAATTTGAAATCCATATACTTTTGATGTAGATTATTTGTATTAAAATTTAAGGCAAATCTTATATTTGCAATCTTAAAGATAAACAAAAATTATATACACAAAATTCATTTTTGGTCAAATTCAATAACAATGAAAAAAAATCCCTTAATTTTTTTAAGCTCACTTGCAATATCCAAGATTTAAAAAAGCTCTGTCTACTTAATCCAATTAAGAAATTTACTCATGTTTCGAAGCTGTTTTAATTTAAGGAAAAAAAAAGAATTTTAACTCCTTAATACAAATTATGTTATGACGTTTTCATATCTTACGAAAATATTCTATTTATAGTACCATTTGATAGTTTTAGTAAATGTCGAAAAATGTAGAACTTGAATAAATAAACGAGTATTTTTTCAAAATTTTTCATTCAAAAAATTATAAAAATTTAACATGTTTTACTCTCTCTTAACAAAGCTAATGAATTTGTCATCGAAAGTCTCTTGGAATCATTATTGCCTTCTAACGAAAATGCAAACTCTTGCTAAATTTGTCTTATTTTCAAAATTTTAAACTTAACAAAATTTCTGACAGCTTTTTTTCAGAAAAGAAAAAACATTTGTATTAGTAATACATATATTCAAAACTTATAAAATTTCCAAGATCGGCAACACCGAATCAACAATGTGTTGTAAATGTAAGCATATGGACATCAGGGATGGAAAGTTTTGTTGGTACCAAATATTTTTAATCTACATATAACATTTTTTAACCAAAATTCTTAAAAAAATCAACATATTTTACACAACTTTAAACAAAAAAAGTTATGAAAGATGATAAAAAAAATTTTAACATAAGCAAACTTGAAATGTGAAAGTGTGTTCACCACATTTCGGAATGTTTGTGACTAATTTTAGTACTATAAGGACTATAGTAGCTTCGTCAACAATAATATCTTTGCACAGTTAATTAAGCTTAGCCAAAAGCTTAAGTAAAAATCCAAAGTTTTGTTCTGAGACTTCTCCTATTAGATTTTTTTTGCTTTATATTTTCTTTCGCCCTTCATAGCTTTTTTATTTAGAGGCGTGCTACAGTAAAATAATATAAAAAAAGGTTAAACAAGTAAGAGCGCTATATTTGGCTGTGCCGAATCTTATATACCCTTCACATCGGTCTTTTTGTATACCCAGTCATCTGATCTAGCCAAGTTGTTATAATACCGCAAAAACTAAATTAAAAAAAAAATTTAATCTGGGTTTTAAAGTAAATAGCTATCCTAGTTTTTTAAAAAGAGAAAACCTTACAACATTTTAACGTATAATAGAAATGCCATATAGCGTGACGGATGCCCCTGATCCTATCCAACTAAGCTTTTCCAAATTGTAGGCATTATTGTACAACTACTTCTTGTAGGACATTTAAAGTAGATTATTGTTATAGCACCGACTACCCAGACCCGTCAAAAGTGACATTTAAAAATTTGATTTTTAATAAGTGGCTCGCTGGTTTTAATACTATGATCAGAGTGGGACCAAAAATGAAACCACATGTAGGTAAGTGAAAGCAGATAGACATTACCATTCTTAAAACAAGTCAAATAAAATAACACAACATTTTGGCTTTAAATTGCAATAAAAATTTTATTTTTTCAAGTTATAAATTAAAATTATAAAATAACCTTTAATAATGCCGTGTGGTTTGAAGATTGTATGTACAAAACATAGTAGAACATCAATTAGTGAAGTTTTATTGCTTTTTTGTTGTGCATTTTATGTGTTTAATTTTTTTGTAAACAGAAGAAGCACCGCTGGAAGTTGGTCAAGCTTATTTTTGAAAGTTATCAATTAAATTTCTCAATAAAACTAAAATTAAACTGTTTATTAAGAAGATTTTTTAAATAAAATCAAGTTTATAATAAATTAGTGAAGTTTAAATGTTATTTTGGTGTATATTTCTTGTGTTTAATTTTCTTGCAGGCAGAAGCTGCAAAATTGTAAATAAATAAAATGACATTTACCATTATCAAATATAAGGGATAGCAATACATTTTTTTTCGTTAATTGCTATCTAGCTTACGCCATAGTAGTACGCTAGTGCTGCCAGATCGTTTTTTGACTAATCTGTGTATATCTGTGGTTATAGTTTCTAAGATATATCGTATCGAAAATTTTTTTTATTGTAAAATTACTTTTTGCAGCACACTTGAATTTTATAGCTGTTATAATATCTCAGATTTAGCGCATTATGTATTTCACAAAATTTGCGCAATTTTAGGAAAAATACCGCCTCCTATCCGGAAAATTGTTTTCCTCAATTTAAGCCCCTATCTTCAAATTATCCGTCTCAATCTTGGTAGATAGAGTGGCTGTATTTACTGAAATATACAGGGATATATGCATATGCGCCGATTTTCTGACTTGAAATAGCGATTGTTTTAGGGAGATATTGATATGATTGTTTGATAACAAAACGTTTTTTGTGCGACTTTATTTGGTTTTGGAAACTTGAATTCAGCAGACAAACAGACGGACATTGCTATACCGATTTCCTTTTCTATAAGAATCCAGAATATATATATTTTATGGGGTCGCAAATTGATAAAAAAGAAATTACACATGGAATGACAAGCTGATATATTTCGTTATCACTATGTAAAGGGTATAAAAATCTAAATAATTATTAAAATTTAAAAAGAAATATCATATTGAACAAATAAATAACTAGTTTGGAAAAAAGACATTCTAGAGAAAAATCAGATATTTATGCCAAGAAACTACTATTTATATCAAAACTAAGAAAATTCAATTTAATATAAATAATTTTATTTTAAAAAAAGTATTAATGATCTTAGAAAAAATCTTTTAAAAAAATAATACTTTAAACCCCAGAATACAAAATAATTTTCTTTTTTGAAGCGTTAAAAATAAAGCAGGTAATTAAAAGTGTTTTCTTGTTTAGTTTTTTTTAAATTCAATTTGTTATTTGAAATTAACTATGTATGCATTTTCCCAACTCTGAAGTTGTGGTTGTGTTTTATTTTGCTCATAAGGAAACCCTTTATTCAAGCCTTTATTGCTGTGTGTGTCAAAAATAATTCTAGAAAATTTGTATAAGAAAAATTAAATACATACCAAGGAAATTACTAAAAAAGTGTTAAAAAAGTGAGAAAATTAAGAAAAGGTTAGTGCTAATATACAATTATTTGTAAAAACTTAAAAAATTAGAATAAGAACAGTGCATGCATATGCGTGAGAAAATTTAAAACATAAAAAGTGAAATGTCATACACTTATATATGTACAGTGGCCGCCAAAATTCTACGTACGACCACAATTTTTGACATTTTTTAAGACCAAAAGTGTTGAGGCCTAACTATATTGTGCTTAAACAAACTTATGCTAATGTCAAATATCAACGAAAAGCCTGTCAAATGCTTAAGCAATTTATTGGAGACTTTTGAGTGGCTAAATTGTACTTTTTGAACGTAAATTCTTATAGAGCTCAGTTGCAAATATTTGTACTTTTGCAAAAACTGTTTTACTTTTATATTCCAAATATATGGATTTTTTTTCGCAAAATGTTATTTAAGTAACATCTATATTTTAAAAATATTAAACCATTAGCAAATAAATAATAAAATTATATTATAAAAGTTAAAAAATAAAAAAATTTTTTTCATAAATAAAAGTGTACTTAAAAGTGCAACTGTGCGCCCAGCTCACGTATACACAGCTGATCCATTAATCAAAGTACGACCAGGTTCGCTATTTGCTTAAACAAATGTAACTTGACGAAACTTAACGAAAAGTTTCTTAAGTACATTATAGTTATACACATTTGAATATGTGTATTCGCACTTTTGCTTATGTTAGATTAAGCACATTATAGTTAGCCCTTTGGATAAAAAACTAATGACGCAGTTTTGTTTTAAATCTAATTTAATTAATATGTGCAAAAAATGTGTATTTCCAATGTAAAAATAAAAAAATTATGCAAGAAAACAACTAAAATACGTTAACAAACGTACGGCGGAATTTTTGTATTTTTTAAAAAATTATATTTCTTTTTATTGAAAAGTTGTAATTATATCTGAGGTAGTTGCTTAAACTTGTAGCTTTTTTGACTTTTGTATCAAATATTAAAAAAAAAAATTTTTAATAAGATGAGCTGTGATTTTTTTTTATCACTAAACATTTAATGAATATACATTTTTATAGGGATTTTTATTTTAAACTTGATACATAACAACGCTTTTGATTTTTACAGGTTTAAAAGTTAAAATTGTTCAGCTTCAGAAAATAAATGTGTGTATGCTTTAATTTGGTACTGTTTGCTGTAAGATTCAGAATTTATAATAGGCCATTGAGTTATTGGTTTAAAGGATCGTAGATGCAGGTCAAAGTACAATTGCTCTTATCGATCCCCATTTATAATCTCGTATGAGGATAAGCGAGGTTGTGTTTCAGTTCATGGGAAACTTTTTATTATCAAAGTGTTATTCTTAGCAGTTTGACAAATCAAGGTCTCTTCTAGAACTAAATCTCATTCGCTTATTTCAATGAGCCAAGGTCACTAATGTGACTGGTAAATATATGGTAGCATTTAACAGACCAAAACTAAGCTGGTTTTATTAACCCCAACTTATTTATCTGCAGGACATCCTAAGTACATCATTTTAAATTTTAAAATTGTAAAAAGCAATAAAAAAATTCCTGTTTGACCCAATAAATAAAATAATAGTTATTCGCAATTAAATTATTTACATCTGGGTATATGCCTCAAAATCAATTACAATTTTTATGTGTAAAAGAAATGCAACAATTCTATGAACTTATTTAAGAAACAGAAAAACTCCTGAAAGATTAGTAACCAATTAAGATTTATAAACAAAAAGAACTTCAAGATATTTAAAAACAAGAAAGAGCGCTATATTCGGCTGTGCCGAATCTTATATACCCTTTACATTGACCTTTCGCAATCCCAAACTTTTTTTTCTTTGTAACCATTTTTTTACTTATGAAATATTTCTAATTTTTAAATTGGGGGCGGTGTCATTTTTTAACGCTCCACGGGCGACGGGGAAGTTGTAGGGGTTTTATCCCAATTTTTACAAATTTTGTATGGCAACCCACTTAGAGGGTGGAGATACGGGGTAAGTATATTCTAGGAATATGTTTTGGAGGGGAAACTAATGGGGGTCCCGCGTACACTTTATTGCTCTAAGGCAAATTCTGAAGAAGTTTTGGGCATTTTCATATCATTTTTGTAAATTTTGTATGGCAACCCCGTTAGGGCGAGGAGATAGGGGGTAAGTATATTCTAGGAACATGTTTAGGAGGGCAAACTAATGGGGGTCGGTCGTACACTTTATTGCTCTAAGGCCAACTCTGAAGAAGTTGTTGGCATTTTCATATCATTTTTGTAAATTTTGTATGGCAACCCCCTCAGGGCGTGGAGATAGGTGGTAAGTATATTCTAGGAATATGTTTGGGAGAAGAAACTAATAGGGGTCGGTCGTACACTTTATTGCTCTAAGGCCAACTCTGAAGGAGTTGTGAGCATTTTATCATTTTTGTAAATTTTGTATGGCAACCCCCTTAGGGCGTGGAGATAGGTGGTAAGTATGTTCTAGGAATATGTTTGAGAGAAGAAACTAATAGGGGTTGGTCGTACACTTTATTGCTCTAAGGCCAACTCTGAAGGAGTTGTGGGAATTTTCATATCCTTTTTGTAAATTTTGTATGGCAACCCCCTTAGGGCGTGGAGATTGGGGGTAAGTATGTTCTAGGAATATGTTTGGGAGGGCAAACTAATGGGGGACGGTCGTACACTTTATTGCTCTAATGCCAACTCTGAAGAAGTTGTGAGCATTTTATCATTTTTGTAAATA
The DNA here is from genome assembly GCA_963583895.1 of Melanophora roralis. NCBI lineage: Eukaryota > Metazoa > Arthropoda > Insecta > Diptera > Rhinophoridae > Melanophora > Melanophora roralis. The sequence goes on from OY757192.1 coordinate 7,316,695, forward strand.
TTGTATGGCAACCCCCTTAGGGCGTGGATATAGGTGGTAAGTATGTTCTAGGAATATGTTTGGGAGAAGAAACTAATAGGGGTCGGTCGTACACTTTATTGCTCTAAGGCCAACTCTGAAGGAGTTGTGGGCATTTTCATATCCTTTTTGTAAATTTTGTATGGCAACCCCCTTAGGGCGTGGAGATAGGGGGTAAGTATATTCTAGTAATATGTTTGGGAGGGCAAAATAATTAGGGTCGGTCGTACACTTTATTGCTCTAAGGCCAACTCTGAAGAAGTTGTGAGCATTTTATCATTTTTGTAAATTTTGTATGGCAACCCCCTTAGGGCGTGGAGATAGGTGGTAAGTATTTTTTAGGAATATGTTTGGGAGAAGAAACTAATAGGGGTCGGTCGTACACTTAATTGCTCTAAGGCCAACTCTGAAGGAGTTGTGGGCATTTTCATATCCTTTATGTAAATTTTGTATGGCAACCCCCCTAGGGCGTGGGGATAGGGGGTAAGTATGTTCTAGGAATATGTTTGGGAGGGCAAACTAATGGGGGTCGGTCGTACACTTTATTGCTCTAAGGCCAACCCTGAAGAAGTTGTGGGCATTTTCATATCATTTTTGTAAATTTTGTATGGCAACCCCCTCAGGGCGTTGAGATAGGGGGTAAGTATATTCTAGGAATATGTTCGGGAGTAGAAATGAATAGGGTCTGTGATACATTTTTTTCCTCTACCGGCGAGTCCGGGGAAGTTATAGCGGTTTTTACCTTATTTTTTAAAATTTTGTATGGCAACCATGTCAGGGGCTGGAGATAGAGGGTATGTATGTTCCACAAAAATGTTTGGATGGAAAAAATAATTCGGGTCGGTCTTACATTTTACCTTTGTAGGAGAACCCTTGAAGCCGTAAGAGCGATTTTAAAAATGTTTATATTAAGCTTTGTATGGCAACGCTGTTATATGTATGAACACTAATACTAATAAAATTTTTGTTTTGGGTGTGTTTCAATAATATAGACATGACTGATTCTGTTTTCTCTTTTTTTGTTGTTTTTTTGTTTATTACATGTAAAAGTTTGTTCTTTGTTGTTGTTGTAGACTCAAAAAACCGAGGTAGTCTTGGTTTTTTGCTTATATCTCGGTTATTTATCGGGCGATTTTGCTGAATTTCAATACCGATTTTCTCGCGACTATCTGTGACAGTTTGATACCACATTCGGATCTATGCGTTATCGGGGGGCTTCAGAAAGTTGATTTCAACCATAACACGGACAGACGGTCAGACGGACATAGCTAAATCGGTTTGCCTATCTATAAGGATCCAGAATATATATACTTTATGGGGTCCCAAATGGATAATAAAGGAATTACAAACGGAATGGCAAACTTATATATACCCTTATCACTTATGTGAAGGGTATAAATATAACATACCTACATGTGCGCATGTATTAGTTTTAAACATTTTATTTAACAACTGCAAATACATTAAAAAAAAGGCTTTTCTATTATTATAATAAATATATTTACCGCTTTGTTAATAAATACCTCCTTTATGATTTGAAATTTGCTATATAGTTTTGAAACAAAAATGAAGTTGTCTTTAAATGAGGTGGTGCTGCCTTATTATTATAAACTACATAATATAAGTTTTAATTACAAATATATAATATACTTTAATATATATTTTCAGATTTAGAAAATGGAATATTCTTGCACTTAATAAATGGTACACTTCCACTGCCAACTACCAGAAAATATGCCAATTAGGATTTAAGATAACAACTTTTGATGCGGGGCCCAAAAGTAATAGAACCTTACTCTTAAACTTAGTAAATAACTGGAAACCTGAATTTAAGAAATACATGCCATATTAAATAATAAATAAATGTTTTTGATATTTTACAAATTTTTCATTATAAATCAGAATATCTAAACTTTTAAGATGATTTAAAACCTATATTTACACCTGTAATAATTAAGAAACTTGTATGTACACATTTATTGTATACTGTATTTTCCATAAAAAAAAATAAACGAAAATTACTAAATAAAAGAAATGATTTTTATTTATAGCTTTTGTACTTTAATTAGGTACTAATATTGAAAAAAAGTAAGTACACAATTCTTGTTCTTAAGAAATCTTTTATTACTTAAAATAGGTATTACACTTACTCAAATAAAGAAGAAAACTTACTTGTTTTAAGTTTAAGCTTGTACCCTCTTTATAGGAAATGTTCTTTTTTCAAAGCAAATAATAATTAAATTGAGTTAGCGCTGAATACTCAAATTAAGAATTTTAGTTTGTTTTTTACGAAAATTTTCATTACGTTGAGTAAAATCATATACTTAAAACAAGGAAAATGGAATTTGTATTCAGTAAAATATTACTGAAAACAAATATTTATTTCCTTTTAAACAAGTTAATAACTTTTTTAAAAGTTAAACAAATTAACTTAATGTTGGTCTCATTTTATTTAATTTGTGTAAAAAAATTGTCAGTTGCAGTTAAAGGTTTTATTTATTTTTAGTATTTATTTCTGCAAGATAGTACAAATCAACTGCGTTTAAGAAAACATTTACTTAGTTTTAGTTTACCCATTGAATTTTTTTGTACTAATTCTTAAGAAAATTTTAAACTAAATATAAGAAATATTTTCCTTGGAGCCAAATCATTACCGAATTTCTTTAAGTTAAGTAAAATTTCCTTAAATTTAGTAAACTTTTTTTTGAGTGTGCTTTGAAATTTTTACCACAGATAGGTATTCCACAGAGGAGCCATCTGCCGTCGAAAAGTCTTTTTGCACAAAAATTGAGTTAGCATGTTTTGAATATAGGCTCTTGATATACTTCATGGTGTTACAGATAAATACATAGAAATTACCAACGAAATGACAACCTTATTATATCTATAGCCCCTTATCACTAATGTGAAGGGTATAAAAACGGAGAAATTATCCTATTTTTGAACTTTTGTCTGACGCGGCTTAAAGTTGTCCGATTTGGTTTAAGTTTTAACCATATAATATTTAGACCAAGTGTAGAAAATAAGATCCTCCCGAATGCAAAAAAAAAATTATTGAAAACAAGTAAAACTATGCAATTACTTTTTATTACTATGCAACATACTTTTCAAAGACTATAAGACTCTTATGATAAATAATAGTTTTGAGTTGCGACTGTATTCGTTTTAGTGTGCAATATGTACATACATATACATATATGTTTGTTTATTTTTTAGGTGTAAAAACTGTTTGGACTTTAATCAACGTAAGTATGTTATTGTGTTAAAGTGTTACTGGTCATAGCACGCGCCAGAGTTTATTAAAAGGTGATAAAAGTTTTGCGATAACAAACACGCATCTTAACATAAGAAGCAGAAGCTTATCAACACATATCCAACCAAAATTACGAGGACTGTACAATACAATCATTTATAAAATGAACGCTTACCGAAACTATATCATGAAGATTGAAAACTAAATACACAACCTTCGTATATAGCAACTTTAGACAAAAAAGATACAGTATTAACTCGATAATCAGGACACCCGAATTCCTGAACATGCCCGAATTACTGTAGTTTCCAGAATATAGATGTTAATTTTATTTTGCTATTTTTATAATTTAAATTTAAATTTATTATAAAAAGAACGTTTGATTAAAAAAAAGAAATTCAATCAATTTTATACAATAAATTTTACATTTACATACATACATACATGCTTATATGCATAAATAAGTATTCACAGAAAAAATTTAATTGTAGAATCAGTTACGAATTTCAGAGAATCAGTAAATATTTTGTCTGGCTAAGGACCTACAGTAAAAATTGTAAATTTAGAAAATTTTGCTAGAATTTAATTGAAAAAATAATAGTTTTAGTTTCAGTTAAAAAAATTTGTTGAACTGGTTAAATATTTGAATTGTCTAGGCGATAATTTTTTTTGATTTAAAAATCAAATTAAAATATTAGTTGTGTTTAATAACTTTCTAGTAATTACTAGCAACGAGAGAGTAAAAAGAAATATTTTCAAAATTGCTCTCAAAAATATTTAAAAGTAAATGAACACTTTTACAGTCAAAACTTGCAAGCATAAGTATTTTGTTATTGTAAACTTATAATAATTTTAAACCTAATTCTTTTTTTTCAAAGCATAACGGCAGAAAGATTGTTTAAATAATTTCTGATAGTAAATATGTTTCTAAACATATTACGCTCTTTTTTGGCTCTCTAGCTGCTAATTTTTTGTGTACCGGAACACTTACTAGTAATAATTATCAAAAGTTAGTGATAATTTTCTGTAAATGAACACACCTATTAGTAGAAACTATAAAATAAATTTGCTAAAAAATAAATTATTTTGAACAATAATTTGTTTGAAAAAATATTTTTGTAGTTTTTTCTGTGTTAACTTGCAAAATTTTATAAAAAAAAAGTACGAATTTTTTTAACATACTTACGTATGTACATATTGTCAATTCACAAGCTCTGTCGTATGGCTTATAGTTCAAAAAATATACGATTTTAGTAAATTCACTTAGAAATAGAGAAATAAAAAACTTTAGTTTAATGAAGTCAATTTACTCTGAGCAAACTTTTTAGAAACGTTAACGTACATTAATATTTTTCGAGCATAAAAGAATAAAAAAACTAAGAAATCTTACCACGTTTAAATAATTTGATTCCATTTGATAATATTTTTAATAAAAATAAACTTTTAAGCTTTTTACTTCTATATGTTCTTCTTTAACTAAAGTTGGCATTCATATAATTTGATAGCTTTATGCCAGTATTAAATAATAACCAATTTAAATTTAAATACTAAAAAACCTAATGGAATTTAATTAAGAATATATTAATCATTTAAAGGAAATAATTTTGTGGTGTTATTCATCACATACTTAAAGGATTTTATCCAAATTATTACCCCAGTGAAACATTTTTAGGTCTGAAATTAATAAAACATATTTAAAACATATGAAAAACATTCGGAAAAATATAAAAATTGCCAACAACGAAAATACGACATTGTATATTTTTATAATTAGACGACGCATACGACTATAACATGAGCTTGTGAATCGGAAAATATTTTCCATGAAATCATCCATTATTAAACTTATATTATACATATAAAATTTTTTTTTTTAAGTTCTTAGATATTTTTTGAAAAGAATCGATTTGAAGATTACGATGCGAACTTTTTGCGTCACCAAATAAATCAACCAAAAAAAAAAAAAAAAAACAAAAATTAAAAAAATTTTACACGTAGACGAGTATGTATGTATCGTTATGTATAAAAGCTCCGTTATTTTACAAAGAACAAAAGAGCATCGCATATATAAAGAAAAATATTAAATGTCCTAGTTAAAAAATTAAAACTGTCCGGCTTAAAGAATTTTCCTGCGTATAGATGTGTCCGGAAAACCGAACGCCCGTATTATTGGGTTAACTCTGTATTCCACAGCACAGCAACAGAGGTATTTGACACCAACAGCTTATACACATGTATGACATGGTATACATACTATCAGCGTTGCCGTTTGGTTACATTTGTTACATTTTATGTAACTTTTTGGCCCTCTGCGTAACATGTATAATTTTAACGGTTTAAGTCTAATTTTCGTAACTTTTTGTACTAGTCGTACAGTAAGGTATAGTTTTTAGTGTAGGAGAATTTTAAATGATCTTTTAACGTACAGTATGGATATAAGGACATAACTTAATCATATAAAAGTAGTTTTTGACAAAAGAAACCTGAAATAGGGAACTTCTTTGTGACGGGTGTCACCATTTTATTCACGTTTTTGGTTAAAAATTAAAAAATTTAAATTATAAATTATAAAAAACGGCAATAATTCCTTAGGACGGTAGAAAACGGATCATCAAAAATTTTTTTGTTTCAGTGAATTTGATTCAGATGCCTTATGTTTAGGTGCATTTTTGTCCTATCCACACAAAGTTGTTTATTTGTATCACTATTCTTCGAAAGCCAATTCAAACTGCATTTTAAGTGCGATTTATATGCCTGCATTTTTAAGATAGTTGCCCTCAATTTCTGGCGTTCTAAAACAATTAACATAGAAACATCAACGTAATCTGCACTTTAACTTAAATGCGCAAAATTTTGTTCGGTAATTGCTTGATAAAGTAGTTTTTAAAGTGTAAAGTGTATGTCTGCACATTAACCATAGTTATTGAATGTTATAATATATACTTATATAAAAGATCAATTATAACTGAACAGGTTAAAAACTGTAGTAGTCCTTATTCGTCACATCGCTGCACGTTTGCCAGCACTCCTCCAATCTTTTCTTCCACCCAATATAGTAAGCTTCTTTTAAAAATCTTTCCACAATGCGTCAAGTTTTAAAAAGACCCCCCTTACTTATTTTGTTTTTAATTTGAATGCCTTTGTAAAAAACTAACATTGGAAAACTAAACAAGTATGTTAAGTGTATTAAGGGGAACAACATTTTTAATTTTAACATTTTTTTAAATTAATTATCTAATTCAATGAATTTTAATAAAATTTGTTGTCCAAAAACAAAACTCTTGATGATTTAGCTTCTTTTTCTTTATGTAACTTTTTGTGAAAAAATGTAACTTTTTGATTGAAAAAACGTAACCTTTTGTTAGCTATCCTGGCAACGCTGCATACTATATATCAGTGGTCTTCACAAAGAGAAACGCACTTAAAATGAGAGTATTATTGTCAGCGTTGCCATTATTTTTTTTATAAGAACAGCAAATTTGGAAAAAACAAATCTGCATTTTTAATGAAAAAACAGAACATAACAAATTATATATAAAAAAAAAATAATAACATAGCACAACATATCGCGCTCATTCAGTAATACAGTACTAACTGAAAAATGTAAAAATAAAAACCAAAATAATTAATTTTTATAAAAAAATTAAAGTATTGTTTTTTCTATATTTGTTTTTGTGTATCAGTGTTTTGTAAGCTTATGTTTTTTTTTTATTTCAAGGCAAAATATAAAATTATTATTATTTTTTTTTATTATAACGATATTTTTTAGCTTATTCTAAGCTGATGATATATGAAGCCTTGCTTTGGCTATCTGTATTGGTAAAGTTATTTGAGCATCTATTTTGGATACAAAGATTTTTGAGTCGAAAATCTTCTTTTAGTTTTTTTATTAATTTATTTCTCTCATTTCCTGAAACAGACTGAAACTCAATATGCATTGTATGCCGCTTAAGGTGCGATGCAAACATATTCTTTAGTAACTGGTTGCATACAAGGCACTCAGCCTCTTTGAATATGTTTAAAGAAAACAAAAAAGATTTTCCCACTTAATATCCCACA